>JACGDI010000136.1:293041-334134 GCA_014898725.1 Jacaranda copaia
GGGGGCGCATAATTGAACATAATTTAGAACTGTAACAAAAAATAAAAAAATAGATCAATTAAAGTATCTTAAATTATATATGGAAATTGTTCAAAGTAATATATTGTGGTGTAACTCAACAGGTCTTCAACACAATAATAACACGTAAATTGATATCAAAAGGTTATGAGTTTGAATCCCATTCAATGTGGATACTAGTGATATGGGATAGCCCAACAGACCCAATAAGCTCTTTTACAAATCAGACAGCTCACGAGACTCAACGTGAAATGGTATAATCCAGTAGGCCCAACAGGCCCAAAATCAGAGGATTCAACCCACTAAGCCCTGAGGTAAGTCACTTTGGTCGACCAGTATCGACCCCATATAAGAAGCTCCGTGGTCGACCCGTATCGACCTGAGGGCCTCTTCCAAAGTCTTGTGATGATAGCCTAGTGGCGAAGTCAGACTGGTCGACTAGTATCGACCCCATATGGTAAGCCGCGCGGTCGACCCGTATCGACCTGCAGGCCACTTCCGAACTCATCATCTAAGTTTGGTCGACATGAGTCGACCCCCGGTTGCAGATGGGACAAGTTGAACCTTTAAGCAATGATTACACGTGGCGGCAGATGTGACTACTGCATACGGATGTAACCGCTCCCACCAATCCTGACAACCCTGCCAACAACTCTGGCAGAGGCGCGCTCCTCTGATGGTACTACCCAGGAAAACAAGAGATCGCGCCACGTGGCCCAGCCCTGAGATCTGGGCAGAAATGACTATCCTACCCCGGTTATGAGGAAAGCCCAAGTGTACCTGACGAGGGCACTTGGGTAAATTCACTCCACTATCAGATTATAAATTAGGTCAACACCACCACGCTCAAGGTATTGCAAATTTACTGTTTACTATATACTCTCTAAACACTCTCCATCTCACCGGAAACCTAACTTGAGCGTCGGAGTGCCTTAGCCGGGGCACCTCGACTAGTTTACATTTGTTCTTGTTGCAGATCTCAGGCCCAATATCATCCAAATCCACCGGAGTTTCGGACCATCAAGCTCTTTGCAGCATCAACTAGTATTATTATTACATTTCTCAATACTTTATGAGTTCGAATATTTACATAATAACTGAAATGTGTTTGATTGATCGTCTCTTGTAAAGAAAAATAATAAAATACCACTATGTAATATTCTACATTGATTATGAGAAGAAAGTTAGATTGATTTATATGTTGGCATAATAGATTTTTTTAAAAATAATTTGAATTCAATTTAAGCTATTATTGTCCGTGCAAATATTATTCAAACCTGAATTCAATTTTCACACATATAACTACAAAAATAATACACCCAGACTAATTGAATGGTGGCAACTCCTTCAAAGCATGTATTAACGCGATTCCAAAGAGTTAGTAAGTTAATATGAAATCCCACAAAAGCAAATTATATTTAGCAATGAAATATAAATACAAATGAAAAAAAAGGGTCAATTTACACTATGTCAAAAAATTAGATCCCAACAAGGTTTTCTTTAGACACTTGATCGGATCAGGCATGAAACAACTACTGCCCACAAGCAAGAACCAGCATTTAGAACAGAACTATTTCAAATATCAAATGCTATGCTTGGTTACATTTTTCCAAAACAAAATTATTTTGGGAGAATGAAATCAAACATATACCTTCATTTTTTTTCAAAATGGTTCTTAAAACGATCAAATTATCCTTGCAATTTAACTTACAAATGATCAAAAACCTCATATTCTTTATATCATAATCATTACCACCACATATATATATATTTATATACTATAATATTTTATTATTATATCATAATAAAAAATACTACTAAAATTCATTTACACTCTCAAAATACAGTAAAAATACATTGATTTGATTTCTACAATAGAATTTATCTTCCCCCAAAACATACACAAACATATCCAATTTTTCCAAAATAATTTTCTTACTATTCTCAAATCATAAACAAACATATATCACATTCTTTAATATAAATTTTACATTCTCCAATTTCACTATCAAAATTCATTCTTTTAAAATATATAATTTAAAATACATAATTTGTAATCAAACATTACTCAACTAACTTTAATAAACTTATGTTTTTTCAGCACAAACTACCAACGAGAAGACAGATCTGAAGGATGTTTGCCGGCAGCAGACTAAATCGCACTTCTTACAGAAGAACCATCAATAATTGGTGCAATCAAATCTTCCTGATCGGTCAGGTTTTCAAATCAAAAGTCAATCTTTGTCCAAACTCTATTATATATAATATAGACAATCAGACCTACGGCTGATTATCGAAGTACTGCAGTGGATTTAGAAACAGGCTCACCGTTATTGCATAAACATATATACATGTCATAGATATACGTACGTATGTATGTATATAGTACTCTACTGGCGAGTTGCGTGTGGGCAAGTTCAAAAATTAGAAACCGATAGGAAGTTTGGTTGTGTTTTTATTTTTAATATTTTTAAAATTTGTAAAGCTAGTCAAAATAAATTAATTGAAAATAAATTTGTATTTGAATAGTTTATTGAGAAAGTAATGTTTATATAGAATTTAGTAAGTTGTAAATGTAAAGAGATTTAATAATAAAAAGAAGATAAAAAAAATATAAGTTATTAAAAAAAATGTATAAGTTATCGAAAAATATGTTTTGAAATGAAAATGAGTTAAAAGATTAGTAAAAATGATGATAAATTTTTAATGAATCATTTTTAAATAGTCAAAACAGCTAAAAATGAAAATAAAACATAACCAAACTGTCCTGAGGGTGAGTGCTATTAGAGATGTTTGGTTAAATTTATTTTAAAAAAAATTACAATCTTTTACATTTTATAAAATTTTATTGAAATTTTTAAAAAATATTAAATTTTATTTTATAGATAGGAAATTATTTGATGGGCTTATAAGATATCACAAAGTATTTGACGAAATTTTTAGATTAAATTATATAAAATATTAAAATAAAATATTAGGGCCTGTTCTTTTATATTTTGGAGAAATTTTTTCCAACTCTCAAAAAATATTTTTAAATGGAGGCATGTTCCTCAATTTTTCTCCCAAAATATTATCATTTTTTACCCAAAAAAACTCTTACAATTCACCCATACATCCTAAAAAGTATATCTACCTCATTTTCTCACTCCATCGTTCACATTACTCATTCAATTTTCACTCACCCACTTCACTCATACACACACACACACACACACACACATACATATATGAAAATATTAAAATTTTACTACTTAAAAGTTTCTAAAACTTATGTTTACAAATTTAATTAAACTAATCATTGAGAAAATTAATTAAATTTAATAAATAATTTATTTACTAAATAAAGTTTTAAATTGATTAAATTGCTTAAATAATGTACTTGTTATATTTAGTATGTAAATATTAATTAAATATTACATTTATTCATTTAATAAGTAATTTAAGATGTTTTAATTTAATATAATAAATAAATAAATTTTTAAAAAAAAATTAATCTTCATTAAATATTAATATTTACATTTGTTTAAAATTATTACATAAAAAACTAATTATAGTGTGGTATTTATTTAATAATCTATTAAGTTTAATAAATTAATTTTAATACAATTAAAATAATTATTGAGAAAATTAATTAAAATTAAGCAATTTTTTTAATTGTTACTAAGTAATTTATTTATTAAATAATGTATTAATTAAATAATTAGTTAAAGTAAATAAATAAATTACTAAATTAATTTATTTAATTGTTTAAATAACTTGTATGTATATATTAATTATGTTTTATATTTTACATATAATTAATTTGTTTGATAAATTATTTAAGATGATTTAATTTTATATAATATAAAATTACTTATTTTTTAATTTAATGAATCATTCTTAAGTCTCATATATATATATATATATATATTATTTTATTTAAACAAATCATTAAGTTTTATCTATGCATAAACTGTAAATAATAAATAGTTAAAAATAATTATATTTCAAGAATAAACAATAATTAGTTTATAATTAATGTACAATAGTTACATTTGTTTTTATATAAATCAATATCAACAATTATGATATAATTATGGTATCAACCAAATTTTTATAATTAAGATATATTTATAATTTTATAAATAATTAATATGTATTAATAAATATTTCCAAATAAGACATCATTTGCTAATGTTAAATTTATAAAATATAAATTTTAAAATAAAGCACCAATTGAATTAATTACACATCTTTTTATTACAACATTATATCAATTATTACATATATGTACACACACATCATCGAATTATAAATATATATACATATATATTATATTACATAAAAAAAATTACTTTACCCTATAAATCCAACAAAAAAGCAACTGAATTGACATCAATAGTAAAGTTGGTCTCCTCCCAAAACATAAATAAATAAACAACTCATTTTCAAATCATTTTTTATATTTTTTAAAAAAAAAAATATTTGGCAAATTCTCTACATTTTCTCCCAAAAATCTATTCCCTCAATTTTTTTTTATAAAATGTCCAAAACATAAGAGAACATAGCCTTAGAATTTGATAAGATATTTTGAAAAAATAGACGTGCACATGCAACTTCGTTTTAAGATTTTAAAGTTGGGTGATGGTAGAGGGCTTAGGTCATATAAAAACTCGGCCTAAGCAGTTCTTCACTTGAGAACCCAAGAGTTGAAACGATACAATTGCCTAAGCAGTTAACACTAGTAAATGTGACTATTCCATACTTTGTCATCGAATATGTCTATTCAATTAAAACTTTTTTAAAGATTTTAACAATTCAAATAAGGATTGTATTCATTCATGTATGGCTTTTCAATAAACTATAATATATATGTGTTAGAAAATAAAATTCTTGATCATCATTATTCTAAATGTAGGTCGATACTTTTACATTCATCTCTTTTCAATAAATTCCTTATTTCTCCTAACAAATGAAACTTATGTTATGTTTTAACTTAAATTTCACTGGGAAAATCCCAACATACTGAACGTATTTTTGTAAAGAATTTAAACTGTAAGAGAAGAAGAATTCACTAAGAAAATTTAGACTGCAAAAGAAGAATTTATTGAGAAGTTCATGTTAGTATCGATATTCGGGTAAGTAAAGGTGTATAGATTATATTACAAATTAGAGATTTATGTAGCCGGATTAGAACTTTCAAAATCAAATCCCCTCTTTATGCAGAAATGAAGAAAGACATTTGGCTTAATGGGATGATTCCTCACCCTAAAAGCAAGTAAATATTCCTGCATTTATGCTTAAGTTCAGTTTTGCAGACTGTCAATTTTCAGTCACCTAATGCCTCTCTGTCTTCCTAAAGTGCAAAGTACTGATAATTAGAAAGCCACAAATCATACAACGACAAACCTCTCTCCTCCTTTCATTTTCACTGTGAATTTCTTAGTCTTAAAGATTCTGAGTGTCGCAAACCTGACTTAGAATAAAAGAAATTGCGATAAAAATAAAGTATTTTTCCTGCTTTATATATTGCAGTGTTGGAGCAAAGCCTATACCACTTGATTGCAAGCATTATCAGAATGACATTTCCAGCATTCTATTTTGCATTTGTTTGGCTCTTCCTCTCATCAGGTACTTAATCTTAAGACCTTTTATTTATTGGATTTATTTTTTACTTGATATATATATATATATACACACTTATGTTTTGGGATCGTTTAAGGTTAGCATGAACCAATCTATTTAAAATTCCCTTAGGTAGAATGGTTTGTGTTGATCGACTTGCTCATGGATCAAACTTGAAATTAGAATAAGATTTAGGAGTGTTGGGTGGCTCAATGAAAATTTTCCTACATTTAATTCAGTAGGGTAGATAGGTCCAAAAGCAAAAAGGTACAATATAAATCCAACTAAATTAACAATAAGATATATTTTTTTTTACTATATTAGAATAGATTTAATTTGCATATATGAATTTGTAAGGTCCATCTTGGGTGTATGATCAAGATACAATTATATGTCTCAATTTGAAGGTCCTCATTTCAGGGTCCTCATTTCAGATACTAAACAGTGTCTAATCGTTCGAAAATCGATCCAAATGAAAATTTGAATAAAAATCGCAAATAGTTGAATGTTAAGACATTCTTACATTATAGGGGGAGGTGTAATTTGAGAACGTTGGGACTTTTTCCATAGAATATATGTTGACTACATTTTTTTGCAGGCAATTTCCAAGCACAAGCTTGCAGGTTCTACGTGATTAACAAATGCCCCTTTCCTATATGGCCTGGAACTGCACCAAACAACGGACACCCCGTGATAGCCAACGGAGGATTCTATCTCCCACCGGGAAAAATCCGCGTCATCCTGGGCCCCGGGGATTGGTCGGGCCGAATTTGGGCCCGTACAGGCTGCGATTTCAGCTCCGCAAATCACAATCCCGCCTGCGAAACAGGGGACTGCGACGGAAGACTCGAGTGCAACGGAGCCATCGGCCAACCTCCCGCCACACTGGTGGAATTCTCCTTGCAAGTGGACAAGAAGAAACCAAGTTTCTACGACGTTAGTCTTGTCGACGGCTACAATCTGCCCGTCCACGTCTCGACCAAGGCCCCGGACGCAAAATGCAGCATCGGCGGCTGCTCGAAGAATCTGAAGGCCACTTGTCCGGAGGAACTCCGGGTCCTGAACGTCCAAGGGGAAGTCGTGGCCTGCAAAAGTGCGTGTTTGGCGTTCAATCTCGACTCGTTCTGTTGCAGGAATGAGTATGGCAGCCCCAACAAGTGCAGGCCCAGCGTGTACTCGAAACTGTTTAAGGATGCCTGCCCGTCTTATTTTAGCTACGCCTTTGATTCGCCTCCGCCGTTGGTTAACTGTGCGGCGGATGAATATGTGATAACTTTCTGTCCAGAGAAATGGGGCGGTGCTGATCATATGTCTGGTTAGAGTTTTGTGTTCTTCGATGGATGAAATTAGTAAGAAGGAATCATTGAGGCTGTGTTATGGATGCAAGGAAAATGCGATTTGTTGAAATAATTTGAACGTAAATTTGTTCACGTTTTTATTATTCTAAGGCTTGAAGGAAAAGTGTTTAATCGGAATAATTGGAGTATAGATACTACCAAATAGAGGATTTATGGTATCTTTTTTGTATTTAGCTTTTATATTAGTTCTAAATTTAAAAGATCATGGGATATTTATCATTGCATTAGGTATTTATTAGTTAGCAATTATATTTTTTGGGTAAAATAAGAACAATGGACATAACAATTTCTTGAATATGATCACAAAAATTTTCTATTATTACAAAATATTTAATTTAAATCATAGTTCTACATAGACAGCGATTCTGTAGTCACAATTCTATTTAAAATATATCAACTAAATAAACTTTTTCCACTACAAAAAGCATACTTGGCCTTAATTAACTCGTTTTAAAAGCAAGGGTATCATTGTTTTAGGGATTTTTTTTAATCCCTCCCTCTATGCATATATAGTGAAAGTTTATTATGATTCGAATTCCAAACCTCATACTTATATGTAAAAGGGGCAAATTTTTGGTCTAGTAAACTAACTTATAAATGAATTCTATATTTAAATACCAGACGAATTAATGAGTGATGTTATCAGAGTCAATCTACTTCCGAATTGGTTTAGGAGCAAAGGCCAAAATACTTTGATTTCTTATGTTTTTGCAACCACGAGCATATCTTACCCGTATCAAACTTGCCAATTGGAATTAATTTATGAATATTCCAATTTTCATTTCTATGATAAATAATATTTATTCAACAAATAGGATTGGTTAATACGAGTTCATTTTCTGTTACGATAAATTGATGAAACAATGGCCGATCCAATAGTTGCTTCAGCGGCTGCAATAGCTATAATAAAAATTGAGAAAATGTCTCCTCTCAATTGAAGATTATAAAAAATATCAGAAAATATTACAAAATTGTACCAACCCAACTCACTTAGTTTTGGGTTGGATTGGGTTTAAAATAATTTGATTGGGTTTAGATTGGGTTGGGTTTAGCCGGTTGAATATGAGTTGGATTTTAATGTGTTGAAATGAGTTTTAAATGAAATGAGTTTAAAATAGGTTAAAAGTGAGTTCTAAATAATTCAATCTAATTTCAGTCCCAAAATTATTCTTCCATTCTCCTATTAAATCACCAACTACTCTCTCTCTCTCTCTCTCTCTCTCTCTCTCTCTCTCTCTCTCTCTCTCTCAATAATTACAAGAATATTTAATTTAAATTTTCTATATTTATGAAAAATTTCTTCTTGTTATGATTTTTAAACGAAAAATAATTACATCAGCAAAAAATTTTACTAAATTTTTTATTTTACTCCTAATTGTGACATCATAATGATGTCATGCTTATATTTAATCGTACAAATATATATAATACTATAGTATTAATAAAAAATAAAATTTCAAAAATATCAAAAAATTATTATTGACTTTTTTTACTCATTTTTAAGTTGTTCTTAAAAAAATTAATTATTTCACAATTAGTTAGCTACGAATGAATAATTTAATTAAAAAAATATTTAATATTAATTTAAGTGAGCATCTGCTTCATGCTTCAAATTGAAGTAAAAATAAGCTTTTTCACACTAAATATTCAACATAATTTAAGAGAAATAAAACAAAATAAAATAAAATAACAAATGATACATAAGCATCCACATATAACTATTATTTTATTAAATTTCAAGAAAATAAATTTATATTTCAAAAAGCTACATGTCCAAAATCTTTAATTATCACCATATTCAACTCATAATTCCTCTTTTTATTTTTATATTTTCTATTTTTAATTTTTTTAATTTTTTTAATTTATTGGGTACAATGTAAACATTTTGTGCTAAAAATTTAAAATATATTAAATAGTTATGTTTTATTCATTAAGTAAGATTGTTATTTTGTATTAAAAGAAAAAATATAAATATTATAAAATAATAAATAAATTATAAGTTTACTTATTTTGATTTGATTTTAAGTGATTAATAAGGATTTAATAATAATTAATTAACTTCTGTCAAATAAAAATAAAAAGATCATAATTTGATAAAATTATATAATAATACATTTAGCAAAAAGTTTACATTTTTTTCTTTTTTGTATTGAATCCGCCCAAATTCAACCCAATCCATTTTCAACCAAATCCATTTTTAACTCATAAATACAAACTCATTTTGAGTCAAATTCATATCCAATCCAACCTATCCATTTACCACTACTACTTATATGTATGAAAATATCGTTATTATGTCAATTGATCACTCAATTCATGTTTTAGGAAATTACGAAATAATGAATATTCATTAATTATTAGGCATCCCAATTTATTAGTTGGCTTTATTGAACAATTAAATATGTTCCACTTTGGATCGGGTAATAGTTTTTAAATGAACTTCAAACAACAATTCATTTAAATATTAGGTTAATTGGCCATCTGAGTTATATTCTATTATTTTTAGGGAATTTATGAAATAATGAATACTTAAAAAATAATCAGGCATTCCAATTTATTAGTCGGTTTGTCTAGTAACTTATACCCAATGATATCAATATCTCATATTATATGGGAGGTTTCGAGTTTGAACTCAAATAAATTCTTTTGTATACATTATATACATCTAATTGTGTAATTTATATTTTAATTTATTTAATTTAATAATATAATAATATTATTTTATTTAAAAGATAAAAATTTATTATTTGTAATATTTTTTGAAAAAAAAAATTATTGGCCTACTTTGTGGAACAGCTAATAATGTCACTGGCCGGGCAAAAGTTTAGATGGGCTTCAAACAAAAAGTCCATCTAAGCCCATGCCATCAAACGCAACTCGTTCTCGGTTACGGCGCTTCGCTTCTTGCTTTAGGGTTTTCGAATCATAAACCTCTCATCGCCTCCTCGCTATATAAGGAGACGCCCTCCGAGTTGCCTGCATCGCTTCGTTCACAGGTTGGATTTTTCTTTTTTCCATCCATTTTGTCAATTTATTTTTATCTATTTTCTGTTTCTTGCGGAATTGAAATCATCTGATGAGAAAAAACTGCAACAATATGATCGATAAATTATCTGTGATTCCTTGTATTTAAGTCTCTGATGATTTCTCTTCCCCTCGATTGCATTGCTATCCACCTCTAAGTTTTTCTTTACTTTTTTCTTTCTTGGGTTTGTTGGAATTTTATTTAAATTCAAAATCAAATAATTTTTGAGCATGGGAGAAATGATGAATACTCTATTTGGTCCGTGTTTCTGAATAAACCGTGACTGATAAACTCTTACCAACTTCTGATCTCCTCCTATTAACTTTTTGAAGTATATATAATTGGTATTGCAAGTAATGTGGAAGTCCTTTTTTTTTTAAAAATAATAACTTACTGTTACATTTTACAATTTTTACGAAAAGTTAATCGGGGTTCCGTGATTACCTGCGTAATTTTCGGGCAATATACGCAATGAGTAGATAAAATTTTTTGGAGTGCAAGAGCTGCCGCAGAATCCTTTGTTAAATAACGAATGTTGTGTATCTCCTTTGATGCTTTGTTTTTTGTTTGATTTGCTTGGTTTAGTTCTTCTCTTCAGCTGTGATGATTTATGAAAAAAAATTTCACATGTCAGACTTCAGAGATTTTTTTAAAAATCTATGAGAAGAAAATTCATATTTCCTGAGCAGAAGTAATTAAATTACTGATTTTTGGACGGTTTACAAGAGAATAATGATCTCGTTCCAGGAGATAGATATTTTGAATGATAATACATCATATGGCTGTGACTTTCTATTAGACATTATCGTTGTTCTACATGCTCATTTGTATCTTTGAGATTTAGCGATTTTTAAACAATTTCATGCTTATTCGTGCATTTTTCTTGTTATCTTTCAGGTATTATATAGCTATTTTAACGTAGAAGAAAATAGAGTTTGATATTTTACAAAAATATTTTATTTTACGTTTTCTTGGGTTGGACTCATTTTAGATTTTTACTTGGACTTATTTTGGTTCCACAACCTAGTAAGACCACTTAATTTATATAATGAGAGGCGCGTATATATGATAGATTTTCATAGAAGGGAGGAAGGAAGTATAATATTTATTTCATAAGTTTAGGTTTTAGGTTTCCCATTTAGACCCATTTTGGATTGTTAACTCATTCTGGATCCACAACCCATCAGAAGGTACCTCACTTCTATCCAACTCAATTAATCCGACTCAAAATTAATTGGGTTGGAGTTGTGGGCTAATATTCATTTTGCCAAATGACAAGCAAGCCGAATGAGGCTAAACCCTTTTAAAATATGGGCATATAGAGAAAAATTGTGTTTGATTGTGAGTGGCAATGTGGGTTATAGTCCACAAATTCGATTCGATCCAATTGATTTTGGGCTGGATCGGTTGGGTTGGGTTTTATAGTTTTATTTTATTGTGAATCAAAAAACAGTCCAGCGAAAAGAATTAAAAATTTACTAATTTAAAATACTCAAATCTGTTTTTCATAATGTATAAATTTAAATCTCTTTAATCATATAGTATTAAATAAAAGGATTAAGTGAATTGGTTTCTTGTTATCTTTAACATGTAGGTTGAAAATGAGTCAAATGCGTCCAAATCTAAAGAATCTGAAAATTTAATGATTGTGGAGGAACTAATCTTATATTTTCATTTACTTTGACAAAATACTAATAGAACTTTTTCTTGTTTCTATTTATGTCAACTACCAAAATGATTAAAATAGATTGAAAGATGAAAAAATATGGATAAATTTTTCTGATTGATAAAATAAATATTTGCATGCAACCTTTTGCATAAGAAGCAAAATGAATTTCTCCCTGTAACTTACAAATTAGATTATGTTTAAATGAAAGTTGATTTAGTTGATAGATCGTGTACCAGGAGATAAGGTTTGCTGAACAATTGTATTTGTGGAGAATTTGTAGTTGCATGTCCAATTAGGTGGGAGATCTGCGCTGATGGACTGGCAGAACATGGTGAAATATTATTCTTATCCCCTTATACTGCTTTCAACTTTGGAAAAATGAGATGACTTGTGGTTTTGGGATGATTTGAGTAGTTTTCTATATGAAAGGGAATGAAAAAACAATCTCTCTTCTCCATACAGTATTCAAGGGCAGGGCCATTGCTGAGAGAAACAAGCAGCGAAATATGTATGCAAATATCCTCCTTGTGGGGAGAATTGGCGGGGAGAAGAGCTAATTATAGATGAAGTGAATGATGGTAAGAAGAGCAGTGTTACTTTATCCATAATTTATATGTTGTCTTTGTTCAGCTTGTGGTGAGGAGAGGCTAATGGTGTTTTCTACCAATCATGTTGAAAAGTGTTTTCAAATTGCTTGCCAAGAACTATCTGGGGATTGAATCACCCCACCTGTTTTTAGACATTGACAACTTTTTGCAAGGATGTGAAATGATCACTGCAGATTCTAACGAGGATTTGATTCCAATGTCTGCAAGGACGATAGTGCCCTGTTTTGTTCGAAAAACTTGACAGAACATTGTGAGCGAAAAAAAATAAAATATAGCAAATTGTAGAAATTGATGAGGATGGAGGATGCAGCATCCCAGTTATATGTACGCCATTTTGCTGCTACTTGTTTATGCATAATGAAATTCTCTCGTAATGGATATTGTGTTGAGAAATAGTTTCTGTAGGGCTGTCATTGAATTTTAATTCAGATTCGATTTGAATTTTAGAATTTTTATTAAATTAAAATATTCGGTGGATCAATTTTGATTGTAAATATCAGTAATCTGAAATATATGAATATGATATGGAATTAAGTAATTTAATCTGTTAAAAATTTGAATTCGAACATTAATATTTTTTTATTAAATTAATATTTTTGTACGTAATATTAATAAAAATTTTAAATAAAATCTATATATTAAATTAACCTAATATTTATATTAATATCTATATTAAGTTATTAATATTGGGTCTTCAGTTTAAAAAATAATAGGGATATTTATAAAATGTCAAATATAATAATATATAGTAATATATTTATGTATTAATATAATGTGAAATAGACATTTAATATTCAAATATTTAACTTTTGAACTAATATATAATAAAAAGTTGTTAAAAATTCAAATATAATGTAAATTGACTTTATAAATTATATAATCCAAGAGGGGGATGAAAAAAAGAAAAAAAATTAAATTAAATTGATTTTTTTTTATCAAATTTAAATATGATATTAACTAACAAAAATTCTATAAAATATCAAATCAGATTTATATATAGGTGGATCTCCTCACATCTCTACTTTCAAGCAATCTAACTTGGCTGAAGCTGTAGCTTCCTAAGGTTTCATTTGGTTTCATTTTCAAATTTTATTTTTACATTTTTACAATTTAAAAATTAAATACATTGATTTATATATTTTTACTCAGTATACTTTTAATATTATTTCCCCAACACATTACCCATTTTAATCATATGAGCTACATAGAGAGTTGAAGGGGCTGTGAATGGTTGAACTGTACACCATGGGATTGACTTTGTTCCACTTCCACCTGTAGAACCACTGCCCACTACGTTCACACTGTATGCCCCTATTCAAATTCTAGTCTTCTTTCCAAGACTTGGTCAAGGTCTCTCCCTAGAATTAAATTGATTCGTTTGATACCAACTAGTAGCTACATTAATAGCAGCTAATGTTAACCAATTGATGCAATAGACTAAGTGCTCGGGGTAGCCCGCAAATTTGAAGGGTCCCGCTCCTATGCTGTGGATTACTACTTATTGGGATACAATTAAATATTCGCACCCCAATTTTGAATCAGCAAAATAGCCAAATATCCCTACTACCCTTCAACCTTCACACGCAATTCCATATTTGGCCTCCGTTAGAATGGGTCTTCAGTTCCCCTCGTTAATAGAACACAGAACTTGTCAAATAAGAACTTCAGTCTACAATAATCTTATTTGTATGCCATTAATTATAATAATAATTCTTATAAATTATATCTAATAATAATATAATAATAGTTGAAAATTTAGGTAGTTTCATATAAAATTATTAATTATATATTTTTAATTTATATTCTTAATTTTCAAATTTTTTAATTTTTATGTATATAATATTAGAATTATTTTATATGATATAATTCCTTAAAAGAATTTTTTATGTGTTGAATAATATCTAGTTTTAAAGTCATCCGATATTCTGAATTTTTAAATTTTTAAATTTTTATGTCTAAATATTAGAATTATTTTATATGATATATATTTTTAAAAGAATTCTTTATGTGGTTTTTTTTTATTACATTACAATAATAGGGACAAATTTGAAAAAATAATGTTAATAGTGAGTATCAAACACATCACATGAGATTATTGAAAATTACAATGATGCATAATGTATATGTCGATATCTCCTATCAAATAGAATAATAAATAATTCAATCTCACACAATTACTCACTATTACAATAACTGCTATTATGCAAATTCTATATAAAACAAAGAAACAAGGGAACATTAGTCTGAGTGGAGCCCGAATATTAATTTTGAGATGAGATTAAATTTTTATGAAATATGAAGTTTTTTTTAATAACTTTAAAATGGTCAAAATTTTAAATTTACTAAGTATTTACTCATGATATAAAATAAAAAATAAAAATTTCAATTAATGAAAAGATCTAAGCTGCCTCGACATCGCTTTTAAAGAACCAAATATTTTTCTCGATCTACCTAAGCGTAGGGACCAAAGACCCAAAGAACATTCTTCCCCTCCAAAAATTCTTTTTTCATTGGGAAAATCACGTGCACTACATTTAGATAATGTGTACTACAAGTTTGAATGTTTTGTACTATAATTGTTTCTAAAATGTACTTTAGTTACATAGATTATATATTACACTTTCAGATAATGTATAATACTGCACGCTTGAATGTTTTGTACTACAGTTGCTTCTAAAATGTACTTCACACAAACATATTATATACTATCACTTTCAGATAATTTTAAGATATAATTTCATATATAAGAAGTACAAATCCCTAAGAAAGTGAAATATAACTTTCACGCCTTTTAAGTACAAATAAAAAATTTTCAAAAATTACAACAAGAATCATATATATATATATATATATAACAAATGGGTCCAATTTTTTACAACTAAACAAGAGTTCAAACAAATAAATATGAGAAAATCTACTTGCAAAACTTATAAAATTGAAAAATACGCATATTTGAAAGAAAGTAAAGTCCATGAAATTAGTAGCAAAAAACATACCTTTTTGAACTATATTATCTTCCTTTTGTTTTTTGCTTGTTGGTGTTCTTAGTTGTTCCATTTCCGTGTAGTTGTAGAGAAGTAGGGTTTTTTTTTTTCCCTTTCCATTCTCTCGTTTGTTCTTGCCCTTTTGTTGGCAGACAAGAGACCTTTTTGCTCTACAGAGGAGAAGACAGTTTTCAAAAAAAAAATGTGTTTTTGAAGAAATGTTGTCATCTGATAGAGTGGGGAGAAAAAAAACTATCATTTGCTGGTTTTTTTTGTTATTTTGTTTAGATGTAAGAGTATTTAAGTCTTTTTCAAAGATTTGGGGAGTGATTTCTAAAGTTTGAAAAAAAAATAGGCAGTTTAGTATTTAAAAAATCAAGTGAGGAGTAAAGTATAAAATGAAAGTAAGTAGAGGGATTTAATCCTAATTAACCTTTATATCAACTACTAAAATGACTAAAATATATTTGAAAGATGAAAAAATATAAATAAACACGAAAGATTATTAAATTTTTTTTAATTGATAAAATAAATATTTGCATGCAACTTTTTTGTGTACGAAGCAAAATGTATTTATCGCTGAGCCTACAAATTATAGATCATATTCCAGGAGATAACTTTTGCTGATCACTTGTATGTGTGGAGAATTTGTACTTGCTTGTACATTAGGTGGAAATCTAATAGGATGAAGTGGCAGAACATGGGGAAGAATTATTCTTATACCCTTCGGCCCTTCTGCTGCTTTCAGCCTTGGAAAAATGGATTACTTGTGGTTTTGAGATAGTTTTCTATGCGAAGGGGAATGAGAGAACAATATACTTCTCCATACAGTATCTAAGGGCAGAGCCATTGCTAAGAGGAACAAGCAGTGGAGGCTGTATACCAGCATTCCTCCTGGGGAGATATTGGTGGTAAAAATGAATGATGGTAAGAAGAGCAAAGGCTATCTTTGGTTACATATTCTCAATTCATTTTTCAATTCTCAAAATATATGTTCAAAAAGGTCCAAAATATCCTTCCAAGTCATTTTCTACCTATTTTCTAATGTCTAGCCCTCTCATTTTTTGTCCTCCTCCTCAATCTATACATACACATGCATAAATAATTTAACAATATCAATTTCACTCTATCAATTCTATAAAAAGGTTATTGATGTGTCATCTTATCCTCTTCCAAAATATAACCAAACAAATAATTTTCTTCAAACACATTCTCTACCCACCATCCAAAATATAAATAAGCAACCATCACATTTTTCAACTCCACTTCTCAAAAATCATTTTGTCAAAATATTTCGACAAAATGCTTCAATTTACAAGCAAACATAGCCAAAGTTGCTTTGTCTGGGCTTAATTTTATTTGTTGTATTTGTTCAGCTTGTGGTGGGGAGAGGCTAATGGTGTTTACTACAATCAAGCTGAAGAATGCTTTCAAATTGCTTGCGAAGAACTATGTGGGGATTGAATCACACCACCTGTTTCTGGACACTAACAGCTTGTTGCAAGAATGTGAAATGATTACAGCAGATTTTAGCAAGAAGATAGTGCCCTGTTTTGTTCAAAAACTTGATAGAACATTGTGAGAGAATATATATATATATATATATATATATATATAAGGGGAAATAGTTTCTGATTATATGTAGGGGTGGTGGATCCCGTCACACCTTTACTTCCCAGCAATCCAACCTGGCTGAAGCTGCAGCCACCTAAGGTCCCATTTGGTTTCATTTTTAAATTTTATTTTTATATTTTTATTATTTAAAAATTAAAATACATCATTATATATATATATATATTTATATATATATTTTTTTCACCTAATATATTTTTAATTTTATTTAATCATATGAGATACATAGAGAGTTGAAGGCGATGTGAATGGTACTTCTTTTTGAGCTGTACACCGTGGGATTGACTTTGTTCCACTTCCACCGGTAGAACCACCCGCCCAGTACGTTCACGCTGTATGCCCCCATTCAAATTCTAGTCTTCTTTCCACGACTCGGTCGAGGTCTCACACTAGCAATAAATTGGTATAGATTATGTAGTTTTAGAAACAGTGGAATAGTCAGAGATGGAGCCCAAGTATTAATTTTAAAACGTGACTAAATTTTTATAAAATATAAAGTTTTTTATTTAAACTTTAAAATGTTCAAATTTTAAATTTATTAAGGGAGTGTTTGGCAATATTGTTTTGGGGAAATATAACGAAACATATCTCAATTTTCCCACCCAAATATACATTCTTCAATATATACATACACATATTATATATATTATATATTTTATTATTATTTTGGCAATAAAAAAATTATTCAATTTCATTTTCACCACAAAAAATCTAATAAAAAAGTATTGATTTGACTACTACAATAAAAAATATCTTCTCCAAAACATAAACAAATATACCAAAAAATAACTTTCACATTTTTCAATAATTCATTTTCTTAAATCATATAATAAAATTAAACAAAAAACATAATCAAACATTCCCCAAGTATTTATTTATATAAAGCAAAAAAAACAAAAGTTTCAATCAATGAAAAGATCTAAGCTGCCTCAACATCACTTCCAAAGCGTGAAATATTTTTCTTGATCTACCTAAGTGTGGGGACCAAAGAGCCAGAGAACATTCTTCCCCTCCAAAAATTCTTTTTCCATCGGTAAAACCACGTGCACTACGTTCACACTCTATCTCCCAATTCAAATAAGTATTGTCCCCAAAAGTCGGCCATGGTCTCACCAAAATCAAATCAACGTAGATTATATTGTTTTAGAAATAATGGAACTATCATGAAGAAAAAGGTAAGAAATTTAAGTTCTTACTAAGTGAAAAACAAAAGTAATTTTGTTATTTTTCAAAATATAAATTCCTAAATTTAGATATATATTTACATATACACATTAATGGTAACTGTACAATTTTCAAGCGCTTAAATACTTTTTGAATCACTCAAAACAAAACTGCGAAATAAATTGAATTGTGAAACAAAGATAAGTTGTGTTAGGTGTTTGATGTGATAATAAAAAAGACAGTGGAGTACGGAGTTTTAATGATGCTGTTTTGTAGGCTTTGTGACAATCACGATTACAACTGTACCTGATTTATTTATAAAGCGTAATGCAGTGACTATGAATAGAATATCAGCAACTCCTTTTTATATGTTAAATTTTCTATTTTATCCTCTGATGAAGATGGTTCATTTTAATTGTTGAAATAATTAAAAGACAAATTATATATAAAAATAATAATAAATAACTTTTACTCTAAACATAAAACACACCTTTTCCTCTTATAATAATATAAATATCATATAAACTTGCAAGAATTTTTTTATTTTCACTACCAACTTCAAACCCCTTGGCCCACGGGAACAATGGGAAGGAAAGAGTCAAATGTCAATGCACATTCTCCACAGCAAAATATTGCCCCTGTTTGAAAAAATTGTGTGAAACGACCAAGCCAAGCTGTAGAAAACGTGAGCAAGAATTTGTCACTCTAATTCTCATTCAAACTATTTAGAATAGCTAATTGACTATTGCTGATTCTTTCTTCACAACTTGCTCTCCACCTTCTATATAAGTACGTACAAAAGGTTAGATATACCCATGCACTAAGTATACTAAAAAAGCCGAGTGGGCGGGAGTCGCGTCGCAGGAGAGATGGCACTTGCGCTTATTATCCACCTATGGAACATTCAAGCAGGTGCCAGTGCTCCTGCGACGCGACGCCGGTGCACTCTTTAGTTCTACAGACTTCATTCATATGATGTTGAAGGTATATTTTTTACTGGTTTAATGTATATATTTCTAGCCACCCTTTCGATGAGGGAGCGTAGGAGCACTCAATTAGTGAGTCATCAGGTATTTTTTTTCGAGTTTTGAGGGTGGTTGCTTTTGGACAAACTTGTTCATTGTCTCTATGTTATTACGTTCTTTATTATTGAGCAATCATTTAGGTGTTTTAACTAGTAATTCAGTTGTTTCTCTCGTGACGATAAAGTTATCCTCCATTGTCTTACTGTTCGACCGCAATAAATAAACCAACCTCAAACTAAACTCGTTGAAACAATAGAAATAAAAAAAAACGTTTTTAAGTAGTTAAATTAATAAAGCCAGTTCACAACCAGCTGTATGCTTTTCAAATCAGTACTATTATAGCTCAAATAGCATAATTAATTAGTGAAGCCAAGTTGATTATAACCTTCCTCTAATATCACCTAGCTAGAAACGGAGTCCACTAAACCAGAAGCAGAAGTGCAATTTGAAGGAAGTGAAAGGGACTTCAGTCGCAGGAGAGATGAGACCTTAGGCCTATCGCCTAAAACCCAATGCAACTCGATGGCCTCATCTCCCCCGACTGAAGCCCCTCATAACTTCTTACGACCTATTTTCCCAGTCTTGCGGATATATAAAGATGAACCACACAAACCGGCTCAGTCGAAGATATTCCGAGGTAAGACCCATTTTGTTTATTTCATTTTTTTTTTCAACTTATTTGTCCTTTATTTGGTAGATTTATGAGATGAAGAAAGCCAAAGGAGTATAACATAGGTATGTTGTGAAATCTCTTTGATTTTCATATTGTTTCTTTCTTCTTCTCTTTTTTTTACGTCTTGATTCATTAGAAAATGCCCATGTTGGCAAATGTGTAATAGCTAAGATTACCAAATACTATGTACTAATAACACTTAGTTGACTAAGGTTGAATATAATTACGTATTGTATTATGCAGTAGGTTGTTATATCTGATAATTGATGAATTTTTTTTCTTCTAAATTTACATGGACATCTATTGTTCGTTTGAGTTCAAACATTAAAACTCATACATATAAATATGAGAGACTGGTTTAAGAATGATATTGGTTTGTGTAAGAACAACTTTGAATGTATTGCAATCATCATAAATTCATAAATGTTCTTAGATTGTGGAAGTTAATATTGTATTATTTGGGCTTATTAGGGGAGTAAATAAGATGAAATGATTTGCGAATAGTTCAAACTCAACTTGATGAAAGTTCGTATTTGGCTCAATCTTTCCAACCTCGAGCAAAATTCAATAATATTCGATTCGAAAAGTTCGCAAACCTAATCAAGTTCTTTTATTTTATATATATATATATATATATAATATAATCTAAACCCATATAATAAGGTTCATAAAGATAAATAAATAATAGTAGTAGTAGTATTTTATTTTTTATTTTGAATTTAAATGAATTTGAGTTAATCCAAGCCTATTCGAGCTCAAGCTTATCCAAGTTTATACGAATCGAGCTCTTCTGCTTCCCTTGTCCAAGCTTTCGTCTATTTAACGAGCTGAATTTGAGCTTGATTGTTTAGACTCAACCAAGCTCAAGATCATGAATTATTAGAAGAGTCGAACTTGAGTTTACTAGATTCGGGCTCAACTCGGTTCGGTTCTTTTGTATCCCTAGGACTTAACAAGAATACTTTTGTTGTTTTGCCTCCACAAATTTTGAAGACAAGCCCAAAGCAGGTCAAGAATTGTAGAGCGGCTCCCAGCCCATTTTGGCCCCACACGATCCACAAATTCACTGCCGAGTTGGATTTTGGGTTTGCCATCGTTCTCTACATTCTTATTTCCCATTACTTTTTTCCCAATATGAACTGTAGAATATTTAAAAACAGAATTGGGCCAATCAACCGGCCGAGCAGCGTTGGCCTACTTTCCCTTGAATATTTCATGTTTCGTCAATTGCTTAATTTATAACTTACCGTATTTAAAGCCAATTAACTACATTTATATAGATATGATTGACAATCAAAATAAATTTTTTATCAATTGTTTCTGGCTTACTGCAACAAGACAACCCCACCCCCAACCAAAACGCACAAACCAAAAAAAAACCCAAAAAAAAAAAAAGAAAACAAATATTAATGTAAACAATGCATGTTCAACAGTGCCAGGTTTATATACACCTGTAGTTAGCTTGAAAACAGCCCAGTTCATATCCAGAAGAATGCTGGAATCATCAGTTCTTCCAAAATACACTAGAAAAATTGGTTTGCCACTACAAAATAACAGAAAACAACTGCAAGTAAATGATTGACCATTGAGCATTACCCTGCTTGTGTATTTGTATCAATTCACCTGGAGACAGCACAGAGGAGTATCTCTCATTTTTACTTCAATAGCTAAAACCTAATAGAACAAAACAAGAATGATAGCAGAAGAATGTGATAGAAGAAACAACAACAAAAGCTCATCTTCATTGCTTCTTTTATGCACCTCCGCGAACTTCACTCCATTGCCGTACAGGGAATTTCAGAGACCTGGTAATTACAAGTCAAAATGGCTACACGTCAAAAAAACAAGATCAGTGCAACATACACCGTAACAGACTGCCGCCAAAGGTCCAGCATTCTGTAGTCTCTTCCCTTTAGCGCAGAAAATTTTGAAATTCAATCAAGTTTTGAGTAGTATTGCTCCTAACTGAAATGTAACGTTTAGCTGATCTTTGCCATCTACTTCTCCTGCCTTAGAAATAGTATAATAAACAAATTGGCCCATCTGGAACAAGATCCGTTATTTGCACTGTCCTGGGCGGAAGTTATCATCTGACAAAAGAAAGCTTATAAGATTTTCCAGTCTCTTTGCGCCAGCGGTAGGCCTGAGAACTGTGGTATTACCCACAACAGAACAAGGGTCGGTCCCATTTTCACGACTACCTATACACCATCCACCAGGAACAAGCATGTCTTGACCACGAAAGAGAAGTTCTTCATCAATTTTGTCCAACACGGGGTCATCATGGTGGAACTTTCTAGCAAATGGAGCATTACTGCCGACCATTCTTTGCATATCGTCAAGGGTAAGGTAGTGGGGGTGCTGTTTAGGAGGGTTGTCCCATGATATGAAGTGCAGATCACTGTTCACTGTGGTATTGCGGAATTCTTGGGCATTACAGATGACGGTGTGGAAATAGCCTTCTGGAGAAGATATGAAGTTTGCATAGTACATTAGGACTGTTCGGGGTAAATTCTCCCATCCCCATATGCAGTAGTCAATGAAAGGCCGAGAGAGTGCCATCCAAGCAGATCCTGTAAAGGAAGGAGTTCAGCCACATGCAGGAAGATATCTAGATTCATGGGGAAGATATAAAATTTTGGTTTCAGAATCCTAAAAACCCTCCGAATGGACTTCAAAATTGTAGGATAAATCAAAATTGAGTAATTTATACTTTCTAAAAGTCAATTTGATAGAAGTTATCATAATTACTCAAGGTTCTAAATAGCAATCAGTTCTGGAGTCAAGACAAGAGAATCATCATGTATCTTTGGTTAATTAACTTCTCTTTTAATACCTATTTTGTCTTGTTCTACATGGAAGATTTACCACTGTTTCAATATAGAACACTGAAATAAGACAAAAGAAGCATGAAGTTGAATTCTGTTCACTAAGATCACTTTTAAAGTTCTTTTAGATATGATTGCTGGTTGCACATTTGCCACATTATTATTTTTTTTTTTTTGCCCCCCTTTCTAATTGCATATGACAACTGAGTTACAGAAATGAGATTGAGAATCTGTATTGCAATAATGTATGGAAACAGAGAATATAGAACAGTAGTAACGAGTAAAAGCTGCCAAAAGTAAAATTCCAATCATGTAATGTGGACTTTCCTCATTCTATTTAATTGATTTCATTCTTCAAAACATCTGCATAGGTTCAAAGTCTGAGCAGTTCAAGATGGAGAACGAGCAGTTCAAGAAGGACCTAGTCTAGCACTGGTCTATATTGCAAAATATGTTCAGAGAAATTGGAGAAACCAGGTGGATCATGGTACACTTGGACTTTCAACTACAGTTTTCCCCTCCTCCTCACATGATTCTCTTATTTTCATTGGAACTCAGATCGCTTAAACTTAACCACATGACTAAGGGAAGAATGATGTTCTGCAAAGTACACATACCTAAGATGCACAACCAGAAACAACAAGAAATGGACTATAAACACCTTACGATGTTTGAGGCATTCGATTCGGATTCTCCTACTCCACCCATGGGACAGACATGTGTCCTTAGTTGGTTAAAAGAAAGTAGGGACCTTGATGAATTTATATTAGCTATCAGAAGAAATCCTTGGGATCCAATTCTTTAATTGGTAACAACATTGATCTTGCACAGAATAAATTTGCCTCAAACTCTATACAAGACCCAGGACATTAAGGTATATGGTCCATGATTTCAAAGGCATTGTAGTAAAATGCAGTTGAAATTTAACTAGACAACTAAAAAAGGCTCGGTAAGAACACAGTTAAGCACTTTATTACTTAAAGAATGGGAAGACAGGAAAAAGCACCAGGAATCAACAATTTGCCACAAAAGATCATAATAAATATTCCCAATCCCAACATAACAAGATACCTATCCTCCACATTAAGGTTTTCACAAAATGGTGAAGACACATGGCATGACAAAAAGTTGAACCATCCATAAATTATTCCCGAATAAGTAACATTTCACAACGAAAGAACAAAACAAGTGGGAAATCAAATACAGCCATAATATGAAACATCAACTGACTAATGTCAAAACACACCTGTAAAGAGTTTAAATGCAGTCGGCACACTTCTTCGCTGAGTGATCCAAAACACATCAGCTTTTTTTGTCATATACAACCCCGGATCAATGATTATTGGCTTTGCCCTCTGGAACCTAGACCAATATAATGTACCAACTTGTCATAAAATTTTACCATAATTTCCTAAAAACCATATAAATATCAGATATCACAAACAATCAGATCATGTTGGCGGAGGTTACTTACTCTTTCCAGCCAATATTACTTGTATGATCAATGAAATTAAGATCCCGCGGCAGGTATGAAAATGTATGCAGTAGATCTAATCATCATCAAGAACCCATAAATCATTAAATTAGAAGCAAAACAGATAACATCAAAATCACCAGTAAATTCAACATTTTTATAAGAACAGGGGAAAAAAAGGATAACTTTTCTAGCAGAAAAATCCTTAAAAAAAAACTCAAAATATTACCATCTTGAGTAACCAGTGGATAATCCGACGCGCTGAGATTAATAAACCAATCCCACTCTCCACCTTCCTTCAGCAAAATAGCAGCAGCGTGCAATGTATTCGCCACCATGGTAGGCCCACGGTAAGTAACCAAATTAGCCTTAGTAATCATCCGAACATTCTTGAATCTCCGAAAAATGGAGTTGTTAGTAACGTAATTACACAGATCGACTCGCTCATCGGCAGAAGACTCCGCGTCGAGGTGCACAATATACTGATTATTTGGGTGGTAGAGAGCTTGGAGTGTGCGACGGAGCATCGCGCCGTCTCCGGCGGAGCCGGAGATTAAGTAGGCCAAGCGCGGCGCCGGAGGGAGGTCAGAAATCGGGAGGGGTTTGAGCTTTGACTCAACAAAAATGGACGCTGCCGCTGCTGAAGAGGAGTAGTAGCGGCGCAGTGGTAAGAGCGGCATGCCGTCGGGGGAGGTTAAACTGGTTACAAAAAGAAGGAAAAGCGAAACTATAGAGCCAATGGCTAGTGGAAAAATCCATTTCCTTTCCATTTTTTGTGGGTGTTTCAATTGTAGATAGTAGTTCTTCAGCTTCTTCATTTTTCCATCAAAATTCAAGAAACAAATGGATTCTTGAATTTCAACAGGGATTCTGAAATGGGCTTCCTTCAAATCTGCCAAAAAAAAAAAAAAAAAAAGCTGCAGATTACAGGCGTGGCTTTGGTGGTTGGAGGTTTGGAGTTGGGTGAAAGGTGGGAGGTTTGCTGTTGGGAGTTGGTCTTGTTTTAGCTGTGAATTTCCTTTTAAAAAATAAGTCCTTTCCTTTCAGATGGAGCGAAGATCAGTTTAAGAAGTACTATTATTTTTCTTGATTCAGTTCAGATCACCATCCGTGACTGTTGCAATTAATACTTTAAAAAAAAATATATCTTCAAATTGATTTAAAAATTCTATAGAAAAAGATTTATGGAATCTGATTGCTCAATTTGGGAGTATAGTTTAGGGATTATGAAGATTGATTTATGGGTTCTGATTTAGAAAATTTGCGCCTGAATTCCAGTCGACATTTGACTGATTATTTATAGTGGTGACAATTCCTAAGGCTATGTTTGGTTGCATTGCCAAAATAAATTTATTTTGGCAAAATGTAATTAAACATATGGATCACTTTTTTATCAAAACAATAAATACTAATTTTTAAAATACACCTTCAATTCAATTGATTTATTACTAAAAATCCATCTACAAATATATACATATCATAATATTTTATTATTATTTTTTTAATTAAAAGATCACATCCAATCATCACATATACATATTATATATTTTATTATTATTTTTATAATAAAAACATTATTCAATTTTATTTTCACTTTAAAAACTCAACAGAAAAAGTATTGATTTGACTGCTATAGTAGAAATTATCTCTTCTCCAAACATAAACAAACATACCAAAACTATCTAAAATAATTTTTTAATTATTCTCAAAAAATAAATAAACATGCATCACTTTTTCTAACACAACTTCATATTCCCTAATCCTCTTTTCAAAACTTATTTTCTCAAAATATATAAATCAAATCATACTATTCATATTCAAACATTACCTAAACTATGTGAAATGGGGGGTTGTTGCATGGGAAAGGAAAGAGTAAAAATCAATTCTAAAAAGTGCCTAATTTCTTGACTTATTGGTCACTATAGATCCATCTAGAAGCGGTATTAAATGCCAAGATCTATCAGCTGATAGCATGCTGCAAAGATGGGAAATTACTACTGGCAAAAATGATGTGAGAAAAAAGCAGGATTTGTTTTGTTATGTTTCGGATTATAAAAAAAATATTTGGAAAGAATGTATTATGATAGTCGCTTTAAGAATACGATGTTTGTTTTCTATAGAGTTTTGTTGAAAATATTTTGAAATAGAATTATTTACTTTGAAATATTTCAGGAAAATAAAATTTATTGTAAATATCACATTAATTTAGTTTTTATTGAGTTAATGAGGCGAAAATTAAATTTTGTTATGTATATATATATATATATGAAATCATTAATGATTTTATTTATCTAATGTTTGATTTATGATACATAAACAGTTGCAATATATTTTCAGAGAATATTTTAGGCAAATAAAATATTATTTTAGCAGAAAATGCCTGTATTTATCTGAAAATATTGTCCAAGTTAGAGAAGAAAACATAAAGTGAAGGAGGCATTTAATGATAATATTGTTGCAAATGAATTGCACCCATTTAAAGGCTTGATTTCCAAAATCCTAACTCATATAGATGGGATGAGGGATACAGTATACTCTATGGATTAGTTTGCTTTGAAATAAAATGTAATTATAAATGATACATAAATAAATGGATATATTTTAAGTCTATTAAGATAAAATAATATAATTTTACATTTATTTGGTAAAATTAATTTAAAAGTAAAATAAAATAAAATATATGATTTTACTATTATTATATTTTATTATTTATTTTAATATATCTTTTTACATATTAATTAAGGATAATTTAGTCTTTTTGAACTTTATTCAACCCAAGAAAAATATATCAAGTCTCTCATCTCTTAATCCATATTCCAACTTCATATGGGGTCAATGACTTATTATGGGCTATATATCAAGGCAAATAAATAATAAATTAGGAGTGGTTATGTATTTATCAAGTATAATGAATTGAAACAAACAAATTTAATTTATTTATAATTATTCTAAATAAGATTGTTTTTACTCTCCAACTTCCATAATTCAATAATTATTAGTGACTTAAAATGCCGAATTTCTTTCAATTAAAAATTCTATGGAGATAGGGTGGACAATTAAGTGGACCAGATTGATTTGAGTTGGTCACGTTCAGCTGAATTTAGGTAAATCGATCATAATATAAGATACTTTTGAAGGGTTGAAAAATAAGATAAATTAAAAAATTAAAAAAATGAGCCCGATACTCAAATCTAGTTGGGTTCAATAACAAAATATTTCTCTAATTTATTTGTTTACTTAAAAAATAAATTAAAAAAGAACTAGTAATATAAGCACATTATTTTACATCCCAGTTTAATATATACTTTTGCAACATAATAAAATGGTGTACTATTGTATACGTTGATTTTATTAGTTTTTGATGAGGTTGAAAATCGTATTTAGTGAATAAGATAGTATTTGGGCTGATTCGACCAAGAAGGTCGAAAGATCCAACAGTGATATCCTTCGAGATCTGAGATCTGCAACCAACAATAAATGTTAAACTAGCCGATGAACCCCCAACTAAAATACTCCGACGCTCAAGTTAGTACTGATCAAATTGAAGTAATCAAACAACAAAGTAAGAGCATATAGTATATATGGCATTACCTGAAGGATGATTGGTAGTGAGGTATTTATAGCCTTTTCCTAGTGGGTGATATGTATAAGATGCCCCTATCAAGTGTAGTGGGCTCTTGTCCTTATCTAGGGGTTATTGATTATTTTCAATCCCAATACTATTTCAGGTGGCATCATCTCCTACTTTCTATGATGAATAGTACTTTATCATGCGCCTCCCTGCTAGAGTTGGCAGTAAAGACTATACTGGGCGGCACGCACCATTAATGTAGAGGCACGCTGTTTGTCAAAGCATCAAATACAGTAAGGATATGAGTTAGCGCCGAAGTGTGCACTCTAGTAAACAATTATTGAACAGACAAGGCGATCAACTAGAGGGATGGTTGAACGAACAAAGTAGCTTGAAGACCCCCCGTTAAGTGTGGTCGGGAACAATCCACTCGACCAGACGATTGTGGTCGACTGATCCAACCTAACTGAGTCCAAAAGCGACGTTAGGCTGTACATATTAAATGGACCTATGGGCCCTTTTTGAGGTCGATAGTTTGTTGGGCTAGACCTGTTGGGCTATCCCATATCATAAGTCCCCCCCACTCGCAGTTTTGATCGAGCTTGTCAACGAGAAGGAACTAGGAGTAGATAATCAAATGACGGTTATGACGATTTTGTGCATTTAATGCGCCAGTTACATTGCAGAATACGAAGCGCTAAGGGATAATAGTGCAATTATTACTGCCGCTTGGGTTCCTGCGTCCAAATGCCTATAAATAGGCAGGGTGGAAACATTTATTTGTCACTTTTGCTGAAATCTGATTTGGTCGAGTTCTTGCCTTCAAAGTTCTCTAATTCCTTTCTGCACTTTAGAGTTTTCAAGCTACCCACTATAATTTCTTTTGCAAGCTTATGCTTTTCTTCATTTTTCTTTGCAAAGATATCAACTGCATCAGATAGTGAGGATACTAGGTCTCAAAGCGTACAATTCCAGGGGGAAATTAGGGTTAAATGTTTTTGAGAGCACGTATGAGAATGTTTCTGATAGTTCGTCGACAGATAGCTTGACCTTGAGTAGTTTGAGCACTAAGAGGGCTACCTCTAGGGGCAGGGTTGGCCTAAGTGAGGTGTCAACATCGCATGATTGATTATTCACACCAGACCATTATAGTGAAATACTCTCCAAAATCTCCCCCGCTGACCTAGTTCGAATTAAGGACATGTACCACATTCTTGATGAGCATGGACTTTTGGTGCCTGGGCCTCGGGTTAGGATGCACCAATCTCCAAGGGGATGCATAATAAGTGTTTGAAGAGGGATTTAGGTGCAGCTTTAGGTTTCTTTTAGCACCAGTCATAGTCAACCTCCTAGTGGGCCTTGAGATTTGTATAACCTAACTCCTACCCAATTGTTTTGCCACCATCTATAGTTTTGCTATGCTATTGTAACTGTTTGGCCAACCAACCACTTTCACCAACTTTTCAAATATGTTCCGTTTGCCAATATCTCAGAAGTCGGGTAATAGTGAAGAGTATGACTTCTATTATTTAACGGTGCGTTATCATTGAAAGTTCTTGGTAGCCCCCTCCTCCTCATATGGCCATGAGTGAAAAAAATAATTTCTTTATGTTCGAGGGCCTGGAGAGTTTAACATTTCAAAGGGGTGGTGGAGGGGGCATGTGGAAATGCCAAGGAACCAAACACTCAGCTAGCCCAACATTTTTGTTCGAGACCTGATTAACTTTGGGCAGATGGAGGCCTCAATTTTGATTGAGGAGAGGTATTTGGTGTTGGATGGCTTATCGCTAGCTTGGCCTGACTTGCCCACGAGCGACCGGCTAGGTGGTAATCTTTGTCAACTGTGATAATATAGATTTCTATTTTTCTACGCAATTCTGATGGTTTTTGTTGTCTTTTATTGGTAGATCGAGAAGAAGTAATGGCCTATAGCCAAGCAGAGGCTATGGTAAGAGCCAATGGAATGATGAGCATTGTCGCATGGCCGCTCGATGAGGTGCCCTTATAGCAGAGTCGACCCCATCGACCCACTACACTACTACTCCCACCGTGCCCCAGATCGAACATATGCCCCAGCCCTAATCCTCTCAACTAGAGGAGCGTGTTTAAAGCAGCTCAGGGGCTTAGAGCAAAAGACAGATGATCGAGTAGGAAGGCTGGATGCCTAAGGAGACGGCGGGAGACAAGGGCAAGTTGAAGGTGGTGATGGGCTACGACTTTTTTGGCAAGCGTGGTGATGGGGTGCTATTTCAACTTCCTCAACTAGAATTACCCCATTTTGAACTTGACCCCACCATAGAGGCAACTAATTCCACCTCCATCATACAATCAGAGATGATGGGTAGGACGCCCTTAAGTGGATAGTGATAAAGCTTTTCTCCACGGACTAGCAAAAACTCATGGGCATAAGTGAGGTTGGCGCCCTCAAGGCTTTGGCTTACCATAGCAACATGGTAGTGTGAGGTCAACTGTTTCTCATCAAATTCTTATTTCAAAAACTTGTATTATTTACTCATGCTCTGTATTTTAGGTGAGCCAACTAGGATACCACTTTTACTATCGATTGGAATTGGCCCTAACGGATCACGAGGAGCTGTGCAAGGAAGGGGAACTAGATACCCTCAAGGTTTAGCTCGAGTCTTCCCAACTCTGGGTCTACCAGTTAACAAAGGAAATGGTTGACCTCCGAAAATAGCTCGATGTGAAAGACCAGCAAGTAGTACAAGCTGTCGAGGAGAGGAGTTGAATGGAATCCATGCTGAAGAAGGCTCACTTAGACATGCAAGTAAGCTACTCCTCTAATCAATCAGTCGGCAGCATTGATGTGCTCGAGGAGGCTTAGGTGGCCTTCTCTCGATATCTCCCCATATTGCGGTAGGAAGTGGTGGAAAAATTCATGCTGAGCTCAATTATTCAAAATATAGGCATGGTTCTGTCCATTGATGATGCTTGAGGCGTATTCGACAAGGTACTAAAGCAGCTTAAGTATTTAGGCTATGCTTTTCAAGCAAAAAATAGAAGTAGAATAAGCCCTCCTTGGATGAGAAGCTGCAGCCTTATCTAGAGTTCGAGGAGGGCACAATTAATAAGGGCGGTGAGAGAGATATAGTGACAAACGCTCCTGTCGAGCCCTTGACTGAAGCCCAATAGAAATAGGCTGAGGTCGAGGCCAGGCTGGCTGAGTTGGCGAGCGAATTTGCCTTCGCCAAAGACCTTACCTTCTAGTTAAGAGAGGAACAGGTCGACATCATGCAATACATGTTGTGGTCAACTAATTTCATAAGCAACGTTGCGGGGCCTTCACAACTAGCTTAAGCTATTCAACTGCTCGCATCTATAATGCTGGAGCCCGATCAGGACTGGCATGAAGGTGACCAGGCTGGGTCTCGCAAAACTTAATCTTCGAACTCTCTCTGTTATTGTTACTTTTGCTCTTTTCTTTCTCTTTATTTTTGGTGTAATAGCAACATCATTGTAATGACTATTTTTATAAATGAAAATATCATTTTAATATCTCTCTTATTGAATGAGATCAATTTCATAGCTTTCTTGTCGAATACCATTTACTATTGTGATTTATGGGTGAATAGTTGACAACCAAGTTAGTTATCAAAATAGTTATCCAGAAAATTCAATAACTTTATCGTCGATTTTAGTTAGTGTTGAGAGATGCATGGTCTTACCAAAGTGTATTTAACAGTTTATCTTCACAGTAAATGATTTGTTTTCACAACTTTATAGTCGATTTTCATTATTTCATGATTGACTTGTTGATGGACTACTGGGTCGATTATATAATTTGCGGTAAAAAGCTTTAAGTTGGTAACATGTAGCTGTTTTGAGTTGACTGCGTGGTCAATTTAGAACTTTAGTTTGCCAGCGTGATGCTACTTTTACGTCAACTGTGGGGTCGACTTGAAATTTTAGTGTGGAAGCGTGAAGCCACTTGTTTGTAGACTACGGGGTCAACTTGAAGCCTTTGAGTGGTAGCATGGAGCTGTTTGTTCGTTGACTATGAGGTCAACTTGAAATTTGAGTGGCAATGTGAAGCTGCTTGTTCGTAGACTATTGGGTCGACTTGAAATTTGAGTAGTTGCGTAAAGCTACTTGTTTGCCAACTATGAGGTCGACTTGAAGCTTGAGTAGCAGCATGAAGTTGCTTGTTCATCAACTATGGGATCGACTTGAAACTCAGAATGGTGCGAGGTAGATACCATTGTGATAATGTAAACAAATGGTAGCAATATTGCTGAAACTTTATTTATATAACAGAATATGATGATGATAATAATGTGCTTTTATATGTAGAATTTCTTCAAGTTTATGGTGTTCCATGGGCGAGGGAGCTTATCCCCATCCATATTAGCAAGTCGGTAAGCGTTATGCTTTGATACCTTCACCACGATATAGGGTTCCTCCCATTTCGGGTCAAGTTTGCCAATATTCTTAAACACTTCCACCTTTTGGAGAACGAGGTCTCTGATCTTAAAACGGCGTAGCTTGACCCATTTGTTATAGTTCTCTGCCATCTTCGACTTGTAGCGTTGTATGGTGTTGTAAGCTTCCTACCTTTGCTCATCGATAGTCTCGAGGTCAAATTTCCTTTCTGATATCTTCCTGAGTGGGTGGAAGTGAATGACTTGAGCTGTATGTTGTATGAGTTTTGAAGGGATGATTGCCTTGAACACATAGACCAAACTATAAGGACTATGACCTACGGTTGTATAGGGGGTTGTCTTGTATGCCCACAACACTCCTGACAGGTTGTCTGCCTAGCTTGAGCCAGTATCTTGTATCTTGACTTTCAAATGGTTGAGAATTGTTTTATTTGTCACCTCCATCTGGCCGTTCCACTGAGGATTACCCACTAAAGTAAAGTGTTAGGTGATTCTCAAGGCTTCACACTAACTTCTAGTACTTTTGCTCTGAAACTGAGTCCTATTGTCTGAAATAAGAATCTTAGGTAGGCCAAAATGACATATGATATTTTTTCAGATTAAACTCTTGATGGTTGCGTTGGTTATCTTTGGGATAGCTCGGCTTCAACCTATTGATAAAATATTTGATCACCATGATTATGAACTTTTGTTGGCTTGTTAACTTCTACAGCAATCCCAAAATGTCAATCCCCCATTGGTCAAACAGCCAAGAAATTTAAACATTGACCATGGGTGCGGCAAGTTAATGCAGTAGGTTTGAATGAACTTAGCATGATGTACATTTTTTAGCAAAATCCACAAAGTCTTTTAGTAATGTTGGCCAAAAGTATCCATACCTGATTATTTTATATGCAAGGGATCTTCTCCCGGAATAGTTCCTACACATGCCTGCATGGATATCTTGCAATACTTCATGAGTCTAGTCAGGATCCAGGTACCTTAAGGGTGGTCTAGAAATCGACCTCTTATACAATTGGCTATGCTTATCCAGCACAAACTTGGCAACTTGTCCTCAAATACGTCGAGCCTCATTATTGTCTTTGGGGATTGTGCCTTAACTCAAGTAGAGTTTTATCGGATCCTACCATGAAGGGATTGTCTCTTCAATGCTCTCTACTAGGTTCTCCTCAAGTAGGCCGATCAATGGCCTATCGGTGACTAAAAATATTATTCTCCTGTCTCTTATGCCCTTAGTCGAGCTAGCAAATTTGGATAGGGCATTCGCATGCTCATTCCTAGATCGATGTACCTGACTAAAGGTAAATTTTTCGAATTATTGCTGTAATTTTCTAACCTCCGCCAAGTATCGACTCATCGTGGAATCCTTAGCCTCAAAGTTTTTCTTAACATGTTCTGCTACCAGTTGGGAATTTGTGATCACAGCTAGGTGCTCAACGCCTTGATCGAGCGTCATTCTCATTCTAGCAAGGTGAGCCTCATATTTTACCTCATTATTAGTAACTATGTAGTCGAGTTTGATCGCAAAATCATACTCCTCTGCTATTGGGGAACAAAGATCTACTCCTGCTCCTTCTCCGAATGTGATCGAATATCCATAAATATGTAAAATCCCAGTGAGAAGGGCTTCGCTATTTTTCTCAGATAGGTCGACTCGTTCGGCGATGAAGTCTGCCAAGACCTGCGCTTTGATGGCTGTTCTCAGCTAAAAGGTGATATCAAATTCTCCCAATTCTATGGCCCATTTCATTAACCTCTTAGAGGTATCTGGCTTTGACAGCACCTATTTTAGTAGCTGATTGGTCAGCACTATCATGGCATAAAATTGGAAATATAGATGTAGCTTTCAAGCCACGGTGACCAGCGCCAAAGTAAATTTCTTGATCTCCAAGTAGTTATGCTCTGGTCCTTGGAGTAACTTATTGTAGTAGTAAACTGGTCGATGGATTTCATCTTTAGTCAAGACCAAGACTGAGCTAATTGATGTTTTCAAAACAACCAAATATATCTAAAGTACTTCATCCAGTTCGGGTTTTGCAAGCATAAGGGGTGAGGACAAATACTGTTTTAACTCAAGCAGTGCTTGATCACACTGTTCATTCCATTGGAAACCCAATTTCTTGGTATTTTGAGAATTTTGAAGAAAGGTAGGCTTTTGTCTGCCAATCGTGCGATAAACCTCCCAAGGGCCATAATTTTCCCAACTAGCTACTGTACATCTCTAGTTGTTTGAGGAGGGGCGATGTCCAAAATGGTCTGAATCTTCTATAGATTGGCCTCATTGCCTCGTTGACTGACCATATAACCTAGAAATTTACCTCTTTGAACCCTAAATGTACAGTTACTTGGATTTGACTTTAGACTAAATGCTCTCAATATTGCAAAAGTGTGATTAAGGTCAAGCAAATGGTCCTGGGCCTTTTTCATTTTCACAATCATGTCATCGACATACACCTCTATCAACTTGCTTATCTCATTCTTGAACATAAAGTTAACTAGCCTTTGGTAGGTTGCTCCAGCATTTTTAAGTCCAAAAGGCATGGCCAAAAAGTCATGAACTCCGTTGGGAACCACAAATAAAGTTTTATCCCTATCTTTAGGAGGCCATGAATATTTGATAATAGCCTTGAAATGCGTCCATCATACTCAACAACTCGCAATCAGTAGTGAAATCTACTAGTAAATCTATTCGAGGCAGGAGGAAGGATCCTTAGGGCAGGCTTTATTCAAATCTGTGAAATTGTTACACATGCGCTATTGTCCCTCATTCTTTAGAACAAGTACAACATTACAAAGCCAAGATGGATATTGAATCTCTACAATATAACCTGCACTTAAGAGTTTCCTGACTTTCTCTTTGATGATTTGTGTCCCCTCGGCATTAAATGTCCTTATCTTCTACTTGATCGGCTTGTGTGAGGGATCGACATTAAGGCAATACACGATCACACTTAGGTAGATTCCCTGGATGCCAGATGCTTTTCAGGCAAAGATGTTGATATTTCTCCTCAGAAAACCGATCATAAGGCACTCCAAGTGGGGGCACATATTTTTCCCGATCTACGTTGTCTTGTTGAGGTTCCTTTGTTCCAGCTCAATAGTTTTAAATTCCCTAACGAGCTCCACCTGGGTATCCTCCAACTTTCTCTTCTTGTGAGCTTGGACTCCCTTGGGTTCTACTATAGAGGCATCCTCTAAGGTCTTCAATTTGGGTAGAGGTTTTTGCTCACTTGACTCAATCAAAATGTTGTAACATCTCCAAGTTTTCTTGATGTTACACAATAATTCACCTGTGTCGATTGGGATTGGGAATTTGATCTTCATATGATAGGTCAAGATAATAGCATAAAAATCATTCAGAGCTGGTTGACTAATGATGACATTATAAGCGAATGGGGCATCAACCACTAGATAGTTCACCATCAAAGTTTTTCTTTGGGGCATCTCCTTAAATAACGTCAAAAGATTGATAGACCCTTCTAGAATGATTTTTGACCCCCCAAACCCGACCAGAGGGGTACACATAGGTTCAAGCTTCAGTTGCCCTAAGTTCATTCTTTTTAGGGTAGAGAGGAAAATAATATTGGCAGAGTTGCCGTTACGACCAGAACCTTTCTCATCTCAAAGTTGTCAATCTCAATCGAGACTACCATAGGACAATCAATTTTATGATCGATATTCTTTCCTTCGAGGTAGGCCAAGTCACCATCAGTGAAAAAAATGGGCTAAACTTTGGTCGACTCCAGCCTCTTTGCTAATTTTGAGTCCCCCTAGTGGGACCTCCCGTAATCATGTCAATTACTCCTCGAATGGGCGGGCGGTCTTCACGGGTGGGTTTCTTTCCTTTGTCTTCTTTCCTTGGGCTAATTGATCTTTCTCTATGGAGAGTTCGATTGGTTTTGCCCCTTTTGACCTGAGTGTCAACAGTTACATATTTTTTGAGATGGTCCTATTTGATGAGTCTCTCAATTTCATTCTGGATATTGAAGCATTCATTTGTGTCATGCCCTTTTTGTTCATAAAAGTGGCAATACTTCTTTGATTTTTTCATTGCTTTAGTCTCCATTAGCTTCCTCAGTTTCTTGAGGAGATTGTCATGCTGGATGGAAAATAAGACCTCTCTCATCGAAATATTTAGTGAAATGTGGTTGTGGAAGCACTTTATTGGAGATCGACCTCTCTGCCTGTGTGTTTGGTCATCTCTTTCCTTATTTTTCTTTTTGTCGACCTCAGAGTTTACAAACTTTAGCTTATTCATCTCCTCTTAGGTCATATATCTTTTTGTTAGGTCGAGCCATGCCACCATTGACCCCAGACGCTCATGTACCAAAGCATTGGCGCATTTCTTGTGTTTGAGTCTCAAAAACAGCATATCGATTAAAAACTCGATCCTGGGATTGTCTATCTTCAGGACCTCTGTGTTGAACCTCATAAAGAAGTCACGGAAGGACTCCTCCTCGTTCTGCTTGACAGTGTGGTGGTGAGTATAGGGGAGTTTCGCCTTTCTCTTATTGGCAAACTAGTGTAGGAATTTATCACAAAGCTGATCATAGGAGTATATCGATGAGGGTTCTAACTTAACAAACTAATCGAGCGCTATGACCTAGAATATGGTCACTAGTATCTTGGTGTAGATGTATTCATCGTGCTTGTGCAGTTGCATCATATGCTCGAATTGCATTAAGTGCTCATTGGGGTCGGTTGAGCCATCGTACATTGGAAGTTCGGTCAGGACCTTAGCGTTGACAGCAATGCACTCATCGACAATCTCCTAGATGAAAATGGAGCCTTCCTCTTGGAGAGACCTTTGAGGGCCTTCTGGGTTGGGTAGTCTATCAGTGTCTCTCCTCGAGATCTCATTGAGGTATTTGTTTAGTTGTTACACTTGGTAGAAAACTTTTTTCCACTCTTCCCAATCAATTTGGGTAATGTCCTAATTCAAATGAAACTTCGCACGATTGGCCCTATGACACTGCAAGGCTCGAATAGGTTGGGCCACGCGATTTGCGAATTCATCCACTTCTTTATGTTGGTCATGTCTGGAATGTTCAACCTTAGCGCACTACTGGGCTCAATTAGGTCAAACGTGGTGATCTATGGAGTCAGCGATTTCCTTCCTTAGTTCCGATCATACCCTCTCTCCATGGGGGCCGTTTGGGGCTAGCTTATCTTCTAGCTAGTAGCCACCTGGATTCCTTGTGATCATGACTATCCCAAAGGGACCTTTCCTCTTGTGGAGGTAGTTGCAGAGTAGCACTGCCAGCTAAGACTAGCATGGTGGTGTGCCTATTTAATGCAGCAAAAAGTTAAGCAGAGATTTAGGCAGAGAATTGTTCACTTATCAGCTGCATCAACTGACGTATGGTCAACATAACAACTTGCTCCCGAGGGGCATTGGGACTTGGAGCATGTGAACCTTGCTGGGGCAAAGGGGGAGGTGGAGACGCTGACCTCTTATTATCCTCTCTCTCAGATACGGCTCTTATAGTGTTCACCATCTTTTTCAGTTGCAATCTCAAGTTTTCCATAGATGGTGCCAAAATGATGAGGTTGAAAGTTGTATTTAGTGAATGAGATAGTGTTTAGGCTGATTCGACTAGGGAGGTTGAACAATCCAACAGTGATATTCTTCAAGGTCTGACATCTGCAACAACAACAAATGTTAAATTAACCCAGGTGCTCTTAACTAAGACACTCCGACGCTCAAGTTAGTACTGATTGAATTGAGGTAATCAAATAACAGAATAAGAGCGTATAGTATATATGGCATTACCTGGAGGATGACTGGCAGTGAGGTATTTATAGCCTTTTTCTGGTGGGTGATATGTTTAAGATACCCCTATCAAGTGTAGTGGACTCTTGTCCTTGGCTGGGGGTTATTGGTGATTTTCAATCTCGATACTATTTCAGGTGGCATCATTTCCTACTTTATAGTGTGAACAGTATTCTAGGGGTGTGCCTCCCTGCTAGAGTTCATGGCAGAGACTGTATTGGGTGACACATGCCATTAATGCGACACGCTACTTGTTAGAACATTAAATGTGATAAGGATATGAGTCAGCGCTAGAGTGATCACTCTAGTTGACAATCATCAAATAGACAAGGCGATCGATTAGAGAGATGGTTGAATGGACAAAGCGGCTTGAAGCCCACCCATTGAGTGCGGTCGAAAACAGTCTACTCGACCAAGTGATCCGACCCAACTGATCCAGAACCGACGTTAGGTCATGCATGTTAAGTGTGACTAAGGGCCCTCTTTGAGGTCAATAGCTTGTTGGATTGGGTCTGTTGGGCTATCTTATATCAGTTTCTTTCATAATATGCAATTGCATTGAAAAAGAATTATAATTAGTACTTATTTCTACATTAGTAAGTACATATCATGTCAATAACGAACTTACCAGCTTTCATTTTTTAATAATTCATTAATTTGAATTATATATTTATCTTACTATCACGTGCAAAAAAGTTGGACATTAGCTAATCAATAAATTCAAAAGAAAATTTTTCAAATTAATAGGCATAATATTCGTTCTTAAGATTTTGAAATATTACGTATATGCTAAAATTAATATCTGAAATAATTATGGGTAACTAATTTATCAATAGATTTGAAGCTTAAACTGCTTACTTAATTCAAAAGATTATTAATAATCTAAAGGCAAAAACTTATATAGAATTGTAATTATTAATTCAAAATTAATTTTAAGTATTTATTGAATTTTAATTAAAATTTTGGAATGAACCCTTTTTTGGACTAAAAACTTAACAAAATTACCTATATCCATCCCATTGGAATCTATCTTCAGAATTTTGGGATGCAACTCAACCTAGAGCAAGTTCGGTATAGTTGGACCCATGAGTTTTAACTCAAATAAAAATTTAGAACAAAAAATAAAAAATAAAAATAAAAATAATATATAAAAAAAAGAACTAGGAGATCTTGTCAAAATGATAATACTGAGTTTCTGCAATCAGGAGGTTTTGAATTTAATACATACTAATGTGGATATTTCTATCTTATTATATTTGGGATGAGGTTAACTATACAATTTTGATTAAATAATTGTTTTTGATAATATTGATTTTTTAATTACAAATATATTAATTGGTTGGCAAGCATTAAATACAATATTTAAATTAATTTCCCAAATCTCCTAACTAATTTAAACTTTGTCCTCTAATTTATTATCATATTTTATGATTTTGGAATTTGATTTTGATAATTGATGATCAAATATTATTTTTCGTATATTCATAACATTTATAACCTTTACATTATGTAGTTTATTGCTGTCTTCTATGATCTCAAATTTAAAATTTGATAATTAATCACCATATATTATATTTCCATGAGTATTTAAAAAAAAAACTTAATTAATTGAGTAATACTAGCTGTCAGTCTATTCAAATTATAGATAAACAGGTGTTTTGATTGAAAATGTTTAACTTTGACTAAATACTTATCTTTAATAATTTTACTTTTTTAACTTATGAAGAAATATATTAATTGATTGGTGAGCAATAAATTCAATATTTAAATTAGATTCCAAATTTTTAACCTATTTAAATTATGTCATCATAATTTAATCACCATATTTCATGATTTTGAAATTTAAGTTTTGATACTTATTGAGATATTACAAATTATATTTTCACACACTCACTCACTCACTCACACACACGCGCGCGCGCGCGCACACACACACACACATATATATATATATATATATATAAATTTAAGAAAATGTATAACGTCAAAAATTTTAAGACTTTATTTAATAGTAATTTCATATTCTAAAAATTAAATTAAATAATTAATAACAAACTAAGTTATATTAATATATAACGTCAAAAATTTTAAGATGAAAAATGTGTTGAAGATTATTCCTAAAAGTGTTTTTATAAATATATCGAAAGGTGAACAATCCAAAAGCGAAAAAGAAAAAAGAAAAATTATATTACAATGCATTTGTTAGAAAACATGTCTTTAGTGATACGAAAGGGCGGCATCATATAACGGTCCAAATTTTATTTGGAATATTGTATTATATGGTTTAATGTTTAATTGAATAAAATTATCTATTTACATAAAAAATAATAATAATTGATATGGAATAGCCCAACAGGCCCAATAGGCCCTTCTACAAATGAGACAGCCCACGAGGCCCAACGTGATACGGTATAATCCAGTAGGCCCAACAGGCCCAGATTTAGAAGAGACAACCCATGAATCCCAGAGGCAAGTCACCCGGTCGACTAGTATCAACCCCGTATGGTAAGCCCCGCGGTCGACCCGTATCGACCTGAGGGCCGCTTCCAATCTCTTATCATCCAAGTCTGGTCGACATGAATCGACCTTCGATTGTAAGTGGGACAAGTTGAACATTTCAGTAATGATTATACGTGGCAGCGGATGTGACTGCTGCCAACGGATATAACTGCTTCCAACAACTCTAACAACCCTGCCAACAACTCTGGCAGAGGCGCACTCCTACTGATATGGCTATCCAGAAAAACAGGAGATTGCGCCACTTGGCACAACCCCGAGATCTGGGCAGAAAATGACTACCAAACCCCGGTCATGGGAAAAATCCAAGTACACCTGATAAGGGTACTTGGGTAAAATCACACGCTCATCAGATTATAAATTCTACAGACACCACCACGCTCAATGTAATGCAATTATACTATTCACTACACACTTACTCTATACTCTCCATTCTACCGGAAATTTGACTTGAGCGTCGGAGTGCCTTAGCCGGGGCACGTCGGCTAGTTCACGTTTATTCTTGGTTGCAGATCTCAAGCCCAAAATATTAAAATCCACCGGAGTTTCGGATCGATAAGCTTTTTGCAGCATCATTTGGCGCCGTTTGTGGGAATCCTTTGAGAATGCAACGAAAAAAGAAAAAATGATAAACACACGTAGAGTCACTTCCGGGAGGGAGGAGAACCAAAAATCTACTTCCCCACCACTCCGGGCGCCAGTGCCCCCTAGGAACAGCTGGCGACGCTGCCTATGTCCCAGCTAATGCAGATAATTAGTGAGCAGATTTCCGC
>JACGDI010000136.1:348642-369826 GCA_014898725.1 Jacaranda copaia
ATAATATCATATTCTGAGAGCTTAATATAAAGCAAACAGGACCTTGGTTATTATTGGGTTAGTGGTAGATTAACAGTTCATCTATTAACGAGCATGAGCATGCTAGTTTACCATCCTTGATTTTGTTTATAGATTCTTCTTTCCATTACTTTTTGGTTTCTTCATATCTTGTCTCAGGTAGGCAATCGCTCAAGTGAATTTCATCCAGATGTTAGAAGGGTGAGACGTGAAGGGTCTTATATATACGAAGAATTTATGCCTACTGGGGGAACAGATGTGAAGGTTGTTTAATCTGTGCTTTGGGATTTTTGATGAATAAATCCTTGGGAAATCTTAATATTTTAGTATATAAGTACTTGCAAAACTCCTGACGAAACGAAAGACATGGAAGTTACTGCTATTGGACCCTGCATTCTTTATCTTCTTAGTATTATTTTTGAATATTTTGTTCCCTTGTGCCATTTGGTCATATTTTGGAGAAATGAGTGACATTAACCCCATGTTATAGTAATGTACGTACTTTCTAGAAATTAGCATTACATTTTCTATCATCAAGCTTCCTTGAGTGCTTAGAATTATGCTGAAGGCATTCTCCCAAAGCCTATGTAGCCACCCATCTTAAGGTTATTGAATTGCTTTGACATTTTCCTATGATGGATTTCACATAAAGCTTTTAACTTTATGATTCAGTTTTTGTAAATTTCTAAGAGGTACATAGAAATTATCTTACTGGACTTTCTGTACTTGATCCTAGGAGAACTGTACCAAAACTACCGGCAATTTACTTGTGCCTACTGAAGTTTTTCCTCTGCGTTCTTATTGAACATCAGTCTAGGCTTAGCATCACAAACAGATGTCTTGATTCTTAATACTGCATGAATCATTTGTTTAGACTTTTATTGCATTCAATATTATTCAATATTACTACCAAAATCTGCACAGGGATGTTCTCTAATAAATTGATTAGGAAATAATTTGAACTTCTTGTTGTATCTTAGGTGTATACTGTTGGTCCTGAGTATGCTCACGCTGAGGCAAGGAAATCTCCTGTGGTTGATGGTGTTGTTATGAGAAACCCTGATGGTAAAGAAGTAAGTAATCTTGATATGTATTCCCTAAGAGCTTTGTTACTAGTTTATGTACTTGTGATCTTATTTGACTTGGGAAATAAAAGAATAAATGTGTTTAGATCTGAATAAATGAGTTGGATGCTATAGCCAATTGATCATTGATTTCTTTTACTGCCCTTAACTTGCCCACATTGTTAGATACCAAAAGCAAAACAAAAATATCAAATATGAATTTCTCATTTTTCTCTCCTGTTGTTTCAGTCTTCCACATAGCACACTGATTCATGCCTTTTCTCTCTATTTTCTCGCACCTAAGGACCTATTAGCTACTGTGCATTCTTGTAAATGGCTTATTTTTCATATCAAGTTGCATATAAATAATTTACTGTTCCATATAATAAGGAAATGAAGGCTGACATCTTTAACTAGCCATACCCCAAATCAAACTGCTGATTGGTGAACTTGTTTAGTTCAATTTTCTTTATACACCATCTCATTTTGAACTGCATCCATTGGCTTTAAGAGTTTCTCTGTTTGCAGGTCAGATATCCCGTTCTACTTACTCCTAATGAAAAGGAACTGGCGAGAAAGGTTTGCATTGCATTTAGGCAAGCTGTAAGTCAATATGATACTTCAAATTGGCACTCATCAAAATCCTACACATTCATTTATGTGCAAAATTTTTGTTATGCCAATCATTGGAAAATTTAAGTGATTTCTAGATTTTTGGTAGTCGATTTCTCTGTCTCTTTCTCCATTGCCTCCTGCAGCGTGCAATATCTTTTTTGTTCCTTTGCAAAGTTGTTTTGCTTTTTTGGGTGGGATTCAAATTAAGAAGCTTTATCAGAATTACCTCACTATATTTGTTGCAAGAACACATAGACTTTGATTTTGTTGTTTTATTGGGCATTAGACTTGGTTTTCATTCATTAGATTTTCTTTCTTTCTTGCCAGTTTTTCTTTTAACTGCTCTTAGTGGACTTCTCAAAATATTCTTTCCTCTCTCTTGGGATGAAGTTCTAAGTAATCTTTGGTTTTCATGAAGTACTAAGTTCCCTCAGTGCATGTAAAGTACTGATTAAATTTTTGTTATTGGGTCTAGTGTATTAATAGGCTCATGTGAAAATAATATCTCAGGCTTGTTTATTCACTACATTTCATTTGCTTGGAGGATTTATGTGTGCCATAGAATCAGGCAAACTTTCTAGAAAGAGTCTATGTCGAAATATTTCAACGAATAAATAATATCCTCCCGATATTATTTCAGGTTTGTGGCTTTGATCTCTTGCGTTGTGAGGGGCGTTCCTATGTTTGTGATGTCAATGGATGGAGCTTTGTTAAGAACTCTTACAAGTAATATTTTCTGTTTGCTGGATTTTTATTGATTGTTTGATTTATAACGAGTTGGAGGATGGATGTTAAGTAGGGATTATTGAAAAAATATTTAAGCTCCCATTCTGAGACTCAACTTCATATGCTATCTTTTTCTTCTTTTTTTTTTAATGTTATTATTACTTATTAAATGCAGATATTATGATGATGCTGCTTGTGTTTTGAGGAAACTGTTTCTTGATGCAAAAGCACCACATCTTTCTTCAACAATTCCTCCTACTTTACCATGGAAGGTCAATGAACCAGTTCAGCCGTCTGAAGGACTAACACGTGTGGGAAGTGGGATAATTGGAACATTTGGGCAATCTGAAGAGTTACGTTGTGTGATTGCCATTATCCGTCAGTAAGATGTCAACCTTTGTTACTTTCTCTATTTAATTTTACATGTGTTTTCCTCTCTGGAGAAGTCATTCTTTGCTGGACAGTGGTGATAGAACCCCAAAACAGAAAGTGAAGTTGAAAGTTACTGAGGAAAAGCTTTTAAATTTGATGTTAAAATATAATGGCGGAAGATCTAGAGCAGAGGTTCTTGTTAATTCTTCCATAAAATCCTCATTTTGTTAATTTTGTTCTTATCATCATGTAAATTAATGTGTCTTAGCATTTTAACCTTGTGTCATGCCCTTCTGCAGACAAAGCTGAAAACTGCAGTTCAATTGCAAGATCTTTTGGATGCAACGCGAATTTTAGTACCTCGTACTAGGTGTGTGAAGAATGTTTCTAAACTTAATTCCCAGAACAGTAATAACTTGTGCATTTATGCATCACTCACAACTTATATTCACTAGAAACTAAGTTCATGTTCTTAAAGAGAAAAGTGGCATAACATGACTTTTTGATCTAGGTTCCTGATTACTGCATTTCAGCCTGTTATACTTAAGTGTAACTAATAAAGAGTGTCAGTTGTCAATCTCAATGTGGTATCGCATTAGAACTTGTTTTGACTTAAGCAGAAACAGAATTACTTGTATTTCATCGCTGTTTTCAACATTTTAGACAATATTGGCTGTTGACAGCAATAAACTTGGCTTTAGAAATGGCAATACAAAAGTATAAAAGAACATAGAGTGGAAAAGGATGGAATATAGTGATTCTATGTTAAGTAAATCTTGCTTCCAGCTGAAGAGAAATCCAAGAATGCCAGTTAGGCCTCAAAAGCGCTAGCAAATCCTACCAAGGATAGAAAATTTTCTTAGAAATACTCTTAAAACACTTTAAAAACCGTATTCTGCTTAATTTTGGAATGATTCTCAACAAGGAAGTATCAATACTTACTGACTACTTCTCTTAAAAACATTTGAATGAGGCTTGTCCTTATGCTGGAAAATCCTGTTTCTTTCCTTCCATATATTGTGGACAAGAGTGACTAGAGCAAGTTTACTGCATACTTCCAGTGGCATCCCCTTCATAGCAGTAATCAACCAAGTCAACTCTGAAATTATGAAGCCTTACTTTAAGATTAAGAGCATTTTTTATCTTCTACTTCAATCTAATGAAGTTCTATTGTACATACATCTTGGCAGACACTTTGCCATCATTATTTTAAAAAGGAGATAACATCTGCTTGCTGTTTTCATCAAGTTAACTATGTGCTGGTGGTAATATTATCATGCAGACCAGATCGAGAGAGTGATAGTGAAGCTGAAGACATGGAGCATGCTGAAAAGCTTCGCCAAGTGAAAGCTGTTCTTGAGGAGGTCCATATAAATATTTGTAGCTGTTGTGGATAGAAAAATACTCTCTTTTCATTGTTTTGCTAGATAAATGTACTTTTGAGTCAATTTAGCAGGGTCAATTCTGCTATCTATACTCTTGTTCATCTAAAGATGAGCACAAGTAAGGAACATCATCAGTCCACCAAAATTGTCATTTTTGTTGGCCTATTTTGCTTGAAAACCATAACATTCACATTGTGCCTTGTCCAGAAAATCGTATTTGTAAGGAAGAATATGTTTGGATGAATAGGAATACTATAATATCTGCCTTTGAGTTCTCAAATATTATTGGTCATGTGCTCAAATATTGAAATTTAAGCCTTTCCATACTAGCATACTGCAACAAGTTCTCTTTTTTCTGTAGTTCTTAGTTACAGAAAGTATTTATGTAACTATAGATGTGGGAGTTTGGTGGTGGATGATCTTGAGAAGTCCTCAGGTAACTTCCCAGAGTTCTCTAAAGAGTAGAGTTCAAAGCATCTCCAAATCCATGCCCTTTACAGGATCTCCAACCGCCCATCCCCCATCTTTCCTCCCCCTCCCTGTCCTGAAAAAAATAATATCAAAATGTTTGGTACAGTTGCTGGCCCATTTGCTAGCATAAGATCCACCTCAATCCCCAAAGTTAGCATCCGTACTCAGTTTGGCTGTAATCTCAATATCACCTTGTTCGATCTAAATTCTTTTCAGTTTTGATTTCTTTCCTCTAGTAATAAACTTTATTTTTGTCAGAATGTTATGTTCTTTCTGTTTGGCTACTCTGATTTTCATGGGCATTTCTCGATTACATTTATGATGGTTACTAATGTTGTGGTACCAGGGGGGCCATTTCTCTGGCATTTATAGGAAGGTCCAACTTAAGCCATTAAAGTGGGTCAAAGTTGCCAAAAGTAATGGTGAAGGGGAAGAGGAAAAGCCTGTTGAGGCCCTGATGGTTCTTAAATATGGCGGTGTTCTTACTCATGCTGGTAGAAAGCAGGTGAAAATTCAGTTCAACCATGCACGTGCTTATGATTTTTGGTCCCACTGCATGATAATCAGATCTACATTTCTCATTATTTTAAGAAAACATTGCTTTATATGCAATTAGCTTCTGTTATCAAATCATCTATTCCCTCTTTCACTGTGCTCATCAATTCTCCTTGCAGGCTGAAGAACTGGGAAGGTATTTTCGGTACAATATGTATCCAGGTTAGCAGTTAGGTTGCCATATCTTCATTTCTGCCGTTTACTGCCTGGTTCTGGTTTTCGATACAGAGTTCATTTTGCCAAATTTCATGCATATCATCTTTGAGGAAAAATTTTAGTAGTTCCATTCATTTCTGTGTGTTAGCACTTGCCATGAATCCAAGACCCAACTCCCTACACCCTAATTTAAGTTTATTTTTATGCCTTCTTATATTGAAGTGAAATATATTTGATTATATTTTGCTTTTGTAGTGGTTGGTTCTCTCTTTCTTATATACAAGTTATAATAGGCTAAATATGTTTTTACGTGTATCTTTAGACATTTTTTTGTTGTTCTTTACTTGATGTTGCATTTTTTACACTTGAGCCTAGTTAGCGTAATCATGCCTTTGATGGAATTTTTCAGCTATTTGTCAGCGCTTGCTACTTCTTTTGTATTTCTTCTTAAGTTTTTTGCTGATGGCCCATCTCAGGTGAAGGCACTGGCCTCCTTCGCCTCCATAGCACATACCGTCATGACCTAAAGATATACAGCTCAGATGAAGGGCGTGTACAGGTTATGCTTCTGCGATTTACTGGTGCTGTATCCTGTATTCAATGATCCACAACCTCTATTCTATCTATGATTGAAATTTTGTATATTTAGATTGCTTTGGGAGAAGTACATTGGACTGTCCAAAGTCCAACCTGGCCCCTTCATCTATTATCCAATCTTAACATGCTCGCTAATTCATGATTGTTCACTTCAGTTATTCATTCAATATTTTCAGATGTCAGCTGCTGCTTTTGCTAAAGGCCTTCTAGACTTAGAAGGACAATTGACACCTATCTTGGTTAGTAACAGTAATATCTCTTATTGATGGCTTGTTTCTTGCAAGTCTGGTTATTCTTATATTTTCTTGAATCTGCTTAAGGTTTCACTTGTCAGCAAAGACTCTTCCATGTTGGATGGACTTGAGAATGCCAGTTCTGAGATGGAAGAAGCTAAGGTTTGTCTTGTGGGCTGTATTTTGCTTTTGTACAATGATATAGGAAGTTGAGAAACATGGTTGAGGTAATAGATGAGTTGCATTTCACCCTTACTCGGTGTGATATAATTTAGATTAGTTTCTTGCTAATCATACTTCTGTTATGCACATTCTATTTACTCAAGCTTTAGCTTTACTTCCCTAGTTTCAATGATCAATATCCCAACGCTGGATGTTGCATACAGTTATTACCGGGACAAATTTATTGCTTAGGTCAGTTTCAAGACACATGACATAGTCTTATGACATAGTCTCTCATAGTTTTAGTCATTATATTATTATGTCCTTTTGCAACTTCGTTTTGCTTTTCCCCAGGCCAGGCTAAATGAGATTATAACTTCCGGAACAAATACAGTTAATACCACTGGCCTGCCAGAAAAACCTTGGATGCTAGATGGGGCTGGAGTTCCTCCAAATGCATCCGAACTTCTACCCGATTTGGTAAAGTGCTAAAATATTGTGTCAGATAACTGCAATCTCTGCATGCTACATTATTTTTTTCTTTCCAAGTTATGTAGAAATATCCTATTTCCACAAACTTGTACTCCTTGTTTTAGGAAGCCTGTTTCTGTTACGTTCTATGCATTTTAGGTGAAGTTAACAAAGAAGGTTACTGAGCAAGTAAGAGTTCTAGCCAAGGATGAAATTGAGGAGCTTCAAGAGACAAGCTCCTATGATGTAATTCCTCCATATGATCAGGCTAAGGCACTTGGTAAGACAAATATAGATGTTGACCGGATTGCTGCAGGGTTGCCTTGTGGTAGCGAGGGTTTTCTTCTCATGTTTGCTCGGTGGAGAAAACTTGAGAGAGATTTGTATAATGAGAGAAAAGAGTAAGTCTTTGTATGATCCTTTTACCTTCTGTTCGTTTGCCTTTTCCACTACAAATTAAAATTGCTGACTCTCATACTTTTCCACCTGATTTGCCAACATCCTCATGTATTCGAACTCTAACTATCTAAATGCACTCAATCACAGGCGGTTCGATATAACACAAATTCCTGATGTTTATGACTCTTGCAAGTAAGGATCATTCTATTTCATTTCCGGTGGATCATATTACGAAATTAAAATGTTCATAATTAAGTATAATGAACTCTTTTGAAGTTGATTAGCAAAGAAGAACTAATGTGCTTCTGATATGTATCATCATTGTTTATTGAGAAGACTTACATATCAGGTCCTTGTAGTTGTGATTTTTTCTTTTTTTCTCCCTTTCTATTTGACAGATATGATCTTTTGCACAATGCACATCTAAATATAGAAGGCTTAGATGAACTTTTCAAAGTAGCTCAGGTATGAAGTAGCTAAAATTCCTGTAATGCATGTGCAGTCTAAGGTAGAAATCATCTTCTGTCCTTTTTTCCTCAGTTACTTGCTGATGGTGTTATTCCAAATGAGTATGGAATCAATCCGAGACAAAGATTGAAGATTGGATCAAAGGTAGATTTACTGCTGCATCTTTACTTATTGCAATATATTTTCTCCTTTTTTCTTGAGTTGAAAGTTCTTCAAACTTAGAGGCTGTTTGGCTAATCTTATTTAAAAGGTTTTATAAACTCCCACATTTTATAAGATGTTTTTGGAGTGTGTAAGATGTTAGATCTTGTTAAGATCTTCAAAATAAGTTAAGCACTTCTTACTTTTTTAAAAGGAGTTTATAAGCTCCTAACATCTTATTTTAAGATCTTATAATTTTTTTTTTTAAATTTATCAAATACTTTTTCACATTTTATAAGTTTTCAAACATTTTATAAAATTTTTTCGGGTGCTTATAAACTCAATCAAACAACCTCTCGGAGAAGTTTCCTAAAAATAGGTATAATTCTTAAAAATGGGGGCAAACTAGTTTGACACATGAAGCAAGGCAGATGAAGAAAAGTGTGATGATAGGTTTGCCCATTACTCAACCAGCTAGACAAAAATGGCCCAAAGATAATAACTCACTATTTATGACACTACTATTCTAGAAAGGAAGCTCGACATAACTCTGTAAAAACCATATTTGTACAAAATTTCAGATTGCTCACCGTTTGTTGGGGAAAATTTTGATTGATCTGAGAAACACACGAGAAGAAGCGATCAGCGTTGCAGAGTTGAAGAATAACCAGGATAATAACTCCGCAGTCCCTAGCAATGGAAGAGAAGATACTGAGTGTCATTCCAAGTCCCTGAGTAAGCCTGAACAGACAAAAAGAGGTAGTTTGACTAATGAAAAGCCAAAGGATCAAGAAGATGAGGAGGACAAAGAAACTAAATACCGTTTGGACCCAAAGTAAGTTTTGCAATAGCTTTTCTTCTTTTCACACAACCACATACTTCCCTTACTGTTTAAGTGACCATTTTTCACTATGATTCAGTTTGGAATTTCTAATGTTGGAAATAGAGATCATTTTCTTCCAATGTATGTGTTCTTACTTCCATTAGGTATGCAAATGTGAAAACTCCAGATCGACATGTGCGAACACGGCTATACTTTACATCAGTGAGTAAACGTTATCCTTATCATCTGATTACTTGGTATTTTACCAGTTTGGCATATCTGTGGAGTGTTAAATTCTTAAATGATGTCTCCCATTCAAGCATTTTAAACTTTTAGAAGAGGTGGTCGTTTTGATATGGTATCAAACCCAAGCAAATGGAAGGTACAGAGTTCGAATGTCATGATCACACATTTACAAAAAAGAGTTTCACATGCTAGACTTCATAAAAAGGATACATGTTAGAGTATTAAATATTTATTGTTGCTCCTCTATAATGGTTTACACTTTTAGATGATGTGGTCATTTAATAGTGATTTTATCGAAATGATTTGCATTAATGGGGGCAAATTGGGTTTGAACCCATAGTTCCAATCCAACCCACTTAATTTTGAGTTTGGTTGGATTTAAAATAATTTGATTGGGTTTGGATTGGAGTAGGTTGAGTATTAGTGGGTTGAATATGGGTTGGACTTTAATAGATTTTATATATAAATGGATTTCTAAATAATTCAACACAATTTCAATCCTAAAATTATCTTCCCATTCTTCCAAGATCATGCCCCATTGTATTTTTATTTTTATTACACTCTAAAAATGGAAAAAAAATAATGAATTGAAAATTAGATATATTATATATCATCGATTAATCATCTATCATTTTTCCACCTCATTTAATTTTAAAATATTAATTTACTAACTTAATTTGAATGAATTGATGAAGTAACTTTTTACTTTCATCTAAAAATTAATGATATCATTATCTGGTTTATAAACTCCAATTTTTGATAAAAAAGTTTTAGCTAGTTAATTTTATAGCCCCCAGATTATTTTTAACTTTGCAATAAGAAAATAAATAAAAAATTATTATTTTTTTTTATTTTATCAATTTTTACAAACTACCAAAATATAAATATGTAAGCACAACAAATTTATTGTGTAGTGGTAACGTATGAGAGGACAAACTGCGATCTTCCATTTCATTTTAGAGTTAGTGCCTTTGCCTCCACAAGAAGAAGGGCCTTGACTTTATTTTCCTTTTCAGTTGCAATATTTTTAAAAATTAAAAAATTAATTATATTTTAATATTTTTTGAATATTTTATTTAAAAATAATAATTTAGGTAGATATAAGAATTTAAATTTAAATGGTTTATATTTTTTATTCTTAAAAAGACATATTTGTCAAGATATATGCATATTTTAATTGTTTTAAAATGATAATAATAATTCTATGTCGAATCGAATTTGAATCTAATCGTTGTGATAAACGATAATGGATTAAATTGAAAAAATTAAAATAAAATAAGTAGTATTTTTTCAAATATTGACTAAATATAAAAAGTAAAAAAACAAAAAATGAAGATGGCTAGTATAGTAATTTTTCAAATATAAATAAATTAATATTTTATTTTTATAAATATTAAGTTTTAAACAAGATTGGAAATTATAAGCGCATTTAGATAATATGTGAGTTTGGTTGTATGGACTTATGCTTAGTCTAGTATAAGTGGAATTGTAAAGGATTTATTAGATTCTTTTGGCTTAAATGGCTTAAATGGAAAAGGAGTAGATTAAGAGTAGATTAACTTTTTGCTTAACTATAGTAACTTTGACTATTGGAGAAGTTTGGATTTGCTTGATTCATATTTGTTGGGTACAATGTAAATATTTTGTACTAAAAATTTAAAATATTTTAAATAGTTATGTTTTATTCATTAAACAAGATTGTTATTTTGTATTAAGAGAAAAAATATAAATATTATAAAATAATAAGTAAATTATAAGTTTACTTAATTTGATTTGATTTTATATGATTATCAAGAATTTAATAATAATTAACTAACATACGTTTATTTGACAAAAAGATCATATTTTAATAAAATAATATAACGATGTATTTAATAAAAAATTTATTTATTTATTTTTTTTGTGTTGAACCTGCCCAAATTTGACCCAACCCATAAATGTAAACCCATTTTAAATTCAACTCATTTTTCACCCAACCCATAAAAGACCCAATCCATAACCAACTCATTCCACCCATTTGTCACTACTAATTTGCATGCCATGATTCAAATTTGGGCATTTTGTTGAACCATGAAATCCGTTAGATACCTAGAAAGTCCTTATTTCTAAGGTAGGTGTGATAGAAAGGAGTATTAATGCATATTAAAGACCATTTTTGAAGGGAACCAATTTAAGGGCCCTTTCAAAAGAAACATTATTAATGACTTCATTTGAACTTTGAAGTTAGGTTCATCATAAGGTTTTGTTCTTCACGTAGAAAGCACATTGATTGTAGGTGATGGCACTAAGTCGTGTTTGATATCAGTTCTGCTTTAGTCCCCCATCCTAATTATGTTGTGCTTTGTTTACTTTTGTTTTACATGACAGGAATCCCATATCCATTCCTTAATGAATGTTCTTCGTTATTGCAACTTGGATGAGTCGCTCCAAGGAGAAGCTAGCCTTGTATGTGATACTGCTATGGAGCGCTTGTTTGAGACAAAGGAGCTTGATTACATGAGTCACATTGTATTGAGGCTATTTGAGAACACAGAGGTTGGTACTTGTAATCTAAATTCATCCATATCTTTCGACAATATTTGAGGATAGTTGTTATAGAAACATATCTCTAGCTTCAATCTAGGGAGTGCAATCGAGTCGAGTTTGTGGAAAATTTACAAATTCGATAGACTTAAGCTCAAACTTGAGTCAGTGAACACTTGAATTGGCTCGACTCGGCTCGATTAACCTCAAATTTGTCAAGTAAGTTGTAAGCAACTACAAGATTGAGCTTAAGCTTGCTTTTGAGCTCAAACTCAAAATAAAATAAAGTAATATAATATATGTTTATTAATAAAATAAAAAAATAAAATTTATGATATATCAAGGCGAGGTAGCACACAAATCTAGAGCTAGCTACAGGTTGCTTGAGATCGGCACCTACTTCTTATGACCAGTTTTCTAGCTCAAGCAGTATCCAAAATTGAACGCAGGTGGCCTTGGAAGATCCCAAAAGATTTCGCTTAGAGATGACTTTCAGCCGAGGTGCAGATTTATCCCCTCTGGAGGTAACCTTCAACTGAGACTGATCTGAAATTATATTGTCCAACATACAGAGTCAAGTACAATATAAACTGCCTCTTTGGGCTGCTCAGCATTAAAAAGCCAACCATTTTTGTTCCTTACGCCAGGGAAATGACAGTGAGGCAGCCTCATTACGTCAGGAGCACACTCTGCCAATAATGGGTCCGGAGAGGCTGCAAGAAGTAGTAGGATCATATTTGACGCTAGAAATGATGGAGAAAATGATGCGCCCGTTCGCCATGCCAGCTGAAGATTTCCCCCCTCCGACAATTCCTCAGGGATTCTCCGGCTACTTCTCCAAAAGTGCAGCAGTTTTAGAACGCCTTGTCAATCTTTGGCCCTTTAACAAGCACTGAAAGTAAGTTTTTGCAGCAAACTAGAAGAATCAAGACTGTGACCCCCTCCCTTTTTCTTTGCCTTCTGCCCTTTTTCTTGACTATAATTATTCTTTATTCTTTCAATCATAACTCAAACTAGAGGAGGCTTTTTATCCATAATATTGGATTGACACCAACTTAGCAAGGGTTTCTGTCACTTGACTTGGAAAGATATATGCCTATTATAGGAAAAATGGAGACTGAAACGGTTTTCCTTGTAAAATTTGTTCCTAATTTTCTCATACAAAACTGTATTCAACAGGCCAAGCAACAGCCCAACAGAATCTTGGGCTCAAAAAAGCTCAATGGGCCTGTCTGTAAGTCGATTATTCATTTTGTCGGTATAAATTATATGCTCCAGAGTAGGGCTATTCATTGATTGAATTTGAATTCGATCTGAATTTGATTTGAATTTTAAAATTTTTTATTTAATTAAAATATTTGATGGATCAGATCTGATTATAAATATTCACAATCTGAAATAAGTTGATCGAATATACAATTAAGCAATCCAATCTACTAAAAATTCAAATATGAATTTTAATATTTTTTATTAAATTAATACTCTTCTATATAATGTTAATAAAGATTTTAAAATAAAATCTATGTTTTATCTTGACTTAATATTTATATTAACATCTATATTATACTATTAATATTGAGTCTTTAACCTAAAAAATAAGATGAATATTGATAAAATGTCAAATATAATAAAATATAATAATTCATATATGCATTAATATAATGTGAAATAAGAATTTAGTATTCAAATATTTAACTTTTGAACTAAAATAAAATAAAAAGTTGTTAAAATTTCAAATATGACATATATTTACTTTATAAATACAATATTTTTATAAAATTCAAAAGAAAAAATAAAGGAAAAATAAATAAATTGGGTTGGACTTTTAAATTGGGATTTTGGATATCCATCGGATTAGAATATGGTATCAACTAACAAAGAATCTATAGAATTTCAGGTCGAATTCGAATATAGATTTTGATAATTGGATTCAAATTCCAATATGAAAAATCCAATCCATATCTAACATGTTGATAGCCCTGCCCCAAACTTCTTGTTTGGATTAGATTGGACTATTTTGAGGTCTTCTTTTTATAGAACTAGTTGTCGTGGCATGCCGTTTCTAAATGCATGTTAATTTATCATATTATTGAATACTCAATTTTTTACAGTATATATTAACAATAATATAATTTTAATAATAATAATCACATCAATAGCATAAAATAATAATTATCAATTAACATAAACTCATATGTAGCAAATTATTTATACATCGAAAGTTTAAAATTATTAAATATATCCACTTATACAATTCATAAATTTTGTTATTATATTTTTACTATATTATTTGTGTTTTTAATATTAAATTAAGTGATAAATTCACTTTTAAAATTAAATTAAAAATTAAGTGTACAATTGATAAAAATAAATTTTGGTGTAGCGTAGCGTAATCGTCACTTTAAGTGTGTTAAAAAGCTTTTCTTTTTTATATGATATAAAAAATAATAATCGGACAATACAAATTGAAATTATTTACTAAGTTGATAAAATTTTAGTGGATTTGCCTGAGTTGGTCATCTCCATCAAATAGGCTGTTTCATCTTTCCTATTTGATCGTTTAAATTTTCCCCCAGAATAATAATAATTAAAAAAAATCCAAATTGATGGTCCCAGTTGGCACTAATCTACTCACAAAACATCGCGTGGAAATCAGGGTGTGGATCGCACGATAGCAACATTGGTACCAATACGAACTTAGTGGTCCGTGGTTTGGATGCTGAAGAATACTTCTCAATGATTTCCTTGTAAATTTCAAAGTGTCACGAAACCTTACGCCCAGTTTGTTTTCATTTTCAAATCCCATTTTTTTCTTTTAAAATAAAAACAAAAAACTATCAATTTTTTTCCTATTTTTATAAATATTTTTATTCTCAAAATATTTTTCAAAACATAATATTACACACTCTTTTTATTTTTTTCTATTTTTATTTATACGATTTTTAATACAAAAACACTATATTATCCCAAATATAACCCATTTTTAATTATACATAATTATTATATTTTAAACGAAATCTCCAAATAATATTTTATTTTCAAATACTAATTTTTCACCAAAAAAAATGAAAACACCTCAAAAAATGAATCCAAACGGGCCCTCAGCCAATTATAACTTTCTCCAATGTGTTGTTTTTTTAAAAGACTTGGAACTAACTAATTGGCTATGCATAGTCCAAGCATTTAGGTTAACGATTGAATGGTCGTCCATCGAAGTTGTTGATGCTGTCCGCCCTAATTGGTGGGAATCTACGGCGATAAGACGCATTAAATGACTGTGAGCAGTCGTGTTCACCATTGCGTGCCCTTGGCTCAAGAACGGTCGTTTATGTGCATGTCAATGCCCAAATTAAAATTTTAAATCAAAGGGTACAAGATTTTTATTTTTTTTTATTTTTTTGAGTGACTCATATCATGTATATATCAAAATATCAAATATATTAGTACTCAATTTGTATTATGATACTTGGGTCCTGTTTCATATCGAAAGAATAGAGAATTCGAAACAATTTATGAGTTGTTTTCCTTCACTTATCTTATAAGGTGTTTTATTTAAAGACATGGGTGGAATATATTTTGATACAATTGAATTTTTATGATGACGAATTTGGTTCTGGAATTTGAAGTCATGCTTCTTTTTTTAAATTCTTCAATTGGAAGTTGTTAAAATGCATGATTTTATCCTATAATAAGTGAGTCAAAGATTTTGAGAGAGTTTATAAAGTACTATTCCTCTTTCACTTTTTTGAAGCACATTTTCATAGGACAAACCCCCCGTTAGCATAGACTGAAAGGTTGTACTTTAATACGATTGAATTTTCATGTTTAGCGATAAATTTAATTAATATATCACAAAATTGTGGAAGATATTAAATAATTTCCTACAATTTTATCTCACAAGGCTGAAAATAATTTAAATTTTCTAGTTCAATACTTGTTTTATCCAACTCTATATATATGTTAAGCATAAAAAGTTATTTAAACTAACGGTCCGGAGAAGTGCAAAACATTAGAAATGATGGTAATAGAGAGTAAGTAGTTCATTTCCATTAAATCAAACATAGTGGGAAAGAACCATTCTAATAATTAAGTAGGCAAAAATCAGTCACTACAAATCGTGACAAATTTAATGACAATTTTTTGTCCCCGCTGCCCATGTTTTGGTTTTTTAATTAAATATTTCTTTAATAAAATAATTATCACATTGACCCACTGCATAAATCTTTTCCTTTGCTTGCAAGAGAAATATACATTTGAAATCTGTCCGGAATTGACGCTTCCACCCTTTCAAGTTTGGCGAAGTCCAATAAAATAATCTCAAACTTCCCCTTCTGTCCCACGTAATGCCTGAGGTCAGCCTTGACCTTTTGTATTTGGGTTTATATTTTTTCTTATTTATAATAATGCTCCGGGCTCCAGATAGTACTAAGCCCGTCTGTCTTTATTTTCAAGCTTCATTTTTATTTTTATTTTTGAAAATAAAAATTAAAAATAAACATTTCCTCATAATTTTTTTTACATATTTTCTTCTCAAAACTCTTTCTAAACATACCTTATCATTTTATTACACATCAATCAAATTCAAATTTGATTTGACATAAAGTACTTATTATTATTTTTAAATTAATAAAATATACTATATTTTAAAAAATAAATCTTTTTAAACATAAAAAAATATAAATTAAACTGTTTTTCAATTCTATAACTCATTCTAATCATTACTTTCCAACATTTCATCCAAATATATTTTTATTTTTATTTTTATTTCATGACTAACTTTTCAACTTTTAGAAATACATGAAAACTGTAAATGCCTTTGGAAATAAAACCAAATTGGCTATCAGTGCCCTTTTGGTCTTGTTTTCACCCATTTTTATTTTTTCCTAAAAATGAAAACAGAAAACTATCAACTTCTTTCTTATTTATATAGACATTTTCATTTTTGGCATATTTTTCTGAAGACACTTTTACACATTCTCTCCATTTTCACGCTTTATTTTCTCCTACTCTCATTCACATGATTTTTAATGTAAAAATACAATAATATCCAAATACAAAACATTCGAACAACATATCATTTTTAAAATCACATTTATAACTAATTTTTTACTATTTTTTCTTTATCAAAAAATAAAAATACCTCAAAAAATAAAATCAAACGGACTCTTAGCACTGGAACGAAGCAGGAAAAAATAGCTGCTAAAATTTCATCACTTTTATGTTAATTGTGTGAGTGTTATATTATAATTTGAAATTTTGACCCTAAAATCACACTACTAATAAACGTATAACGTAGTAGTTCTTCGTAATTAATTGCATCAAAATATGATTTGATGTGATAACAAGCGTTTAATTCTGTCGTGATCGGACCGTTGAATTTTGTTGTTGTCATTTTTCGTATTATAACGTTTCCAATCAAAATTAAGAATAGAGATGGGGAAATTTAAAGGGACTTGGTCGGCTAGATAGTTTGTACATCACTATCAGTGTAATAATGGAGTTCAAATTATTTGATATTTTTTTATATATTTTATTATTTCAATTGAATGATTTAATTGAGTCCGAAGCAATATAGTGAGTAATAATATCAAAATTGTCGTTAATTAGGTGACAAAAAATTTTATTTTATTATCTTAATAATTTTTACAAACTAAATAATAACAAGAATAATATTGAAGTCGTCACAATTGACAATCAGTGACACACTTATGTATGACAATTTAGTAAAAATAAATATTTTATCATATAATATAGTAACAATTTTTATTATCATAATAGAAGTGTCAATAATTGTCAATAATGACAACTTAAAACATTAGCTTTTATTATTATTAAGTCATATTGTAACGAAATCAAAATTATTGTCACTTAAAAAATATTATCAATGACAAAATAAAAGCCTATGTTAGTTAAGACATATCATTAATGGCAATTTTTATATTTTTACTTACTATTCTACTTTTTTAAGTGGACGATCAGTTGATCTTAAATTGAATAAGGAATGAATTAAGTCATTTTTAAGTCCAATTCATTTGATTTAAAAATTGATAAATATCATATTAATCTAATCATCCATGCCTCTTCTCGTGAAATAAATGGGATATTAAAAATTGAAAAAAACAATAATAATAATAATTTTCTAGATGCCACTAGTTTAAGGGGCCATTAATACTTGAATATAAGCAAGCATTTTGTACTATAGGCTTTTGATTAAAAGAAGCCGTTTTCTCTACGTTGGTGCTTTAGCCCATTTGGTTTTATTTTCATTTTCAATTCTTATTTCCATTATTTTTAAAATGTTAAAAATTAATTAATAAAAATGTATTGAAAATAAGTTTGTTTTTAGATAGATTGTTAGAAAAATAATAATTATGTTGATTTTAATAAATTGTAAGTGAAGAGAGATAAAAATAATGAAATAAAGAGAAGATACATAGATTATTAGAAAATATATTTTAAAAATGAAAATAAAAATAATATTAGGTGAAAATATATAAAAAATATAAAAAGGAATGTTGAAAATAAAACCAAACGGGATGTCAATGATCCATGATTGATAATACACTCACTATTCCACCAAGCACTATGCCTACCACACTAAAGCAAAGTGTTGTGGGTAAGAAAGACAGTGCACTTCTTGGTGCTTTATGAACTCATTACAAAGCTGCAGCCTGCATTATCAGTTGCCCTAATCCTACCTACCGGTGTGAGAAAACCGTAAGAGTTGGTTTGCTTATTTTGATATAGTATGTTAAATACATAATTTAATTTAATTTTAATATTTAATTTATTTTTAAATTTTTTAATATAATTAGGATCCGACATGCATTTAAGATCAAATTTGGCTAGCGATTAAGACCTTGGAGTGTGATATATTTTCTAATTTAAGTTAAAAATAAATTGTAATTTGTTAAATGGTATAATCATGCCAAGTAAATAATTAAAATTGGATATCGAGTTATTTAACATATACAAATAAGCATTAAATAGAATATACAATAACCCATTATTTATCTTAATTATGCATAATCCAAACACATCAAGCAAATAAGCTCTAAATGTCTTGAAAAATATAATATTTCTGCAATAATTTTTAAATTTGTATTTTCTCAAATAAAACAAATTGAGCCTACTCCAATCCATTCATAATTCATATTACTATGTTTAAATGACTCAAATTAGGTCATCTTAATTGAGGATAGGGATGGGTTTAGGGCGAGCTTGTCAAAACTTAGGACTTGAGCCCACTCCAAGTTTGTTATGAATTTGAAACTTATCTCATTTTGTACTTGACTCTTAGTAGATTGGACCTATTAAATTTGATTTGTACATTTAAAAAATTAAAGAAAATTTTTTTAAAAAGATAATATCATCACAACTTTATAGATATAAAAACATAATATTATTAACAAAAAAATAATTATTTAAAAAATTATATATGCACATTTTAGTTGTAGAAAAATTATAAATCACAAATATTATTATTTTTATATAAAATATATATGTAACATCCACCTGATTGATACATATATGAATACATATTACATTAATACATCTATAATGAATAAAATTATATATAAAGTATTATAATAGGACAGGTTTGGAGTGGGTCCAATTTTAAAAATTAAGACCTAGACCCACCCTAAGACCCATTTGTATTTTTAGGCCCCAAGTGGGGGCAGGTTAGAGTCGGATTCGGGTAGAACCGGAATCCATTGTCATCCCTAGCTAGTTGAGCATAACTTGTCAAAGAAAAAAAAAATCTGTTATAAATATTAATATTATTATATATTTATAGATTTACGGTTATATTTACTCCCCTGATTTATTTAATTTTGCATTCTTCTTTTGCATACTAATTGATGCTTCAAAGAATTTTTGTAATGTTGCATTCCACATTAACTAAATACTATAAAAGAGTGACTATTCCATAAAGTTTTTGTCAAAAATTAAGTTAATATGCATTCATAAAATATTTTTTTTTGAATAAATTAATTATAATTCAATTTCAAAATATATTTAATAGGTCTAAAGACAATTTTCATATTCAACGAACTGATAGATTTGAGCACGACAAAGTTTGTCCACAATAACCCTTATGTAATATTAACATATAGGATTAGATCATTCAAATCCGATTTTAAAAGTTAAAATGACCCGATAATTATGCTCCTTAAAATGAAACCGGATTTAAGAGTTTGCCAAATCAACCCCAAGCCAGCAATTGGATTTCTACGTTAATCTCTTCTCTCTCCCCCACAATTTGAGGGCACAATTGTCTTTTAGCATGGAAAATTACACACGAGAGAAGCGCTCCAAAAGTATTCTCTCTGTTCTCACGTGAAAGGTGAGACGCTTGGACTAATCATTACGATTCGTAAAGTTACGCCAAAAATCGCTGCAACAAAACTAAAAACGTAAAACACGTTATCTCGGTGGAATTGTGAGTCAGCGAGTATCAGATACGGATACGGTGCCCTTTTCGACATACATGCGGACAGAAGGTGCTTTGTAGTGAAACGACGTAGTTCGGTAACTCGGTTGTTGTCAGTCGAAAAGGACAATTCCCTACGTCACTACCAATTTAACTTTCTGGCAAATGGAGTAAAAAAATAAAAGAATAAAAAGAATAAAAAGCTATACTAAAGCTGACAAGTCAAAAGTCGTAAAGACCCAGCCCAAAGGGGCCCCTAATCAAACTCTTCTACTGACTTTTCTTGACTTTTTAGTGATGCCCTAAGGCTGATTTTGGTTGAAATTTTACAATGGCTTTTGGCTCTATTAGCAACCCAAAATCCAATAAGAACAAGAATAGAAATGAATAAATTATCCAATATTTTTAAACAAACCATTAAATTTTTTATTATTACATTTTTAGAAATAATCATATTGATTCATTATTAAGATCATCGTCTTATAAATATATGTTGTAGTATGAATTTTGCAAGAAAACGTAGAAATCATTAGCACAATCAACAATTTTAAATCATTTAAATGAGACAGACATAAAGCTTATAGTATTAAAAATTTTAGATTATTCCACCAACTACATGACTTAAAAAGTGAAGAAGATCCTTTTTTGTTCTTATAGTAATTTTGAGGAACTACCACATATAAGTTTTGAATTTCGACTCCATTGTTATGAATATCAATTTATATTAAAATTAATTTTTTTATAATAATAGATATATCATTCCATACACTTTATTTTTTATATACTGCTATGCCCCTTACTTATCCAGAATTATCAAACTTTAACTAAATCAAATCGCCTAAAATATAGCTTGTTTTCAATATTTCACGACCTAATCGAATTAAATCCTCATAAATTTAAAATCTCTTTATATTGACTGGATTTAAGATTTGAAAATAATAATTGATACTTCAAAAAGAATTTTTTTAATAATAAATAAAAACAAGGGAAACATGATGGAGATAAACTTTGAACTAATCATATGAGATCTCTCTTTCAACATAACAAAAATAAATTTATGAACAAGTGGAGAATCCTTAATCCCCAAAATTTCCCAAATGGCAAGTGAGAAAAGTTGGGGGTTGTTGAAGAAAAATGCGATTTTAGGGGAGGCCACTTGTTCAAAAAGCATGAATTTTGGCAGCAAAACAGAAAAGTACTATATACAACCAAAAAAGCAGGAGACTTCCATTTTTATTTTATTTTATTTTATTTTTTTATGGATAAGGATGTCAAATTTGTCCTCAAGTTTCAAGGAAACATCTTGGTGGGAACCAAAAAAGATA
>JACGDI010000136.1:369926-383718 GCA_014898725.1 Jacaranda copaia
AGTTTCAAACAATTGAATATTCAAACATTTTAATGTTAATTTGACTAGTTGACTGTCATATGTAAGCATTTCTCACTTTCTTGTCGATGTACGGGAAATTGAGCCTCAATTGCGATGGTAAAAGTAGAAAGCACGTGTGTACATATATTTTGTTCCTTTACTAGAGAAGTAAAGTCTTGCCATTATTCTTCATTAATTATTACTTTGGAATCTTATAATGCACCCTTATTTTGTCTTGACTAAAATTAATTAAACTATAGTGTAATATTTTTTAATACGCAATGCGGGAGTAGGTGGCCCATAACTCTTTATTTCAAAGATAGGTAGGTATAAAATTGTTAAAATATATAGCACTCTTACGTCATAAAATAATTATAACTTTTGCCAAAGGCTCACAAATCCATTGTAGCCCATAAGCACTTTGACATGTATTATTAATTTTGGCTATGTTAAATTTTTTTTTAATACTACTTGTCATGGAAAGCCGTTTCATCTATATAAATTTGATTTATTATATTATTAATGCTAATTGTATTGATGAATAATAAACCACTCAATTTTTATAGTACGTAGATTAATAATAGTATAATTTTAATAATAACACTATCATAAAATATATGATACTAATAATTAATTAATATAAACTCATATATAACAAATAATTCATACGCTAAAAGATTAATAATGTAGGATATATGTATCTGCCCACATGTTTAATAATTTGTTTCACTATATTTTGACTATATTAATTGTATTATATAATTTTAAATCAAGTGATAAATGCATTTTTGTTATTAAACTAAAAATTAAGGATATAATTCATGAATCAGAATTTGGTGTAATATAATGTAAAACCATTTGAGTGTGTAACATGTCTCTATTTTAGTATGGTATATATTACATGATTAAAATTATTTGTTTATTTTTTATATAATACTTATTTCTAATAATAATTTTAATAATCTTTTTAAATTTTTATATAAATAAAAATAGAAAGTTTAAAAAAAACGGTAATAGTTGGGTATAATGTGCATCAGTTGTAAATGATAACTATTGCATAAATTATAATTATGTGGATGAAAAATACATAAGAAATACACTAATAGTTTATTAGTAATTTAGATTCTTAATAGCCTCAAAATAAAATTAATAAAGCAATACTTTTTTTTTATAACTTGTAGAAAATACAAATAAGAATATTTAAATTATGATGCTTTTAATTTATATAAACCTTAGTCCTTCCCAATAAATGAAAAAATAGCCCCAAAAATTTTGTACTGCCAAGTACAGGATCTTCTTAGTGTGCCTCGCCCGCTTCATTCTGCCGTACACATCTGCTCCCCGCCCGACTCCACTCATTTACTTCACCCAACGCACACTCCCCGCGCGTGGCCCGTGTGTGAGGGAAGAGTTACGAGTATAGTATATAAGAGAGAGGCTGAGAGTTGCATTCTTCTGTTTACCACTTCATCTCCTCCTCTGTGGAATTCTGCTGCCACAGGCAACTGAGTTAATTTCTTCGGTGGGTTTTGTTATTTTACCTTTTTTTTCCGTGATAATATGCATTTATATATGAATAATATGTTTATATAAGATTTCAAACTCACAAGTATATAAGCGTATGTAAAGAATTTAACTGAGAATCAACTGTGTTATGTGTGTATTTTTGTAGAGATGGCGGGGAAGGATGAAGCAATGGAGGCTCTTAAGAGAGAGGCAGTTGATTTGGTATGTGTCGTTTTGTTTATTTATTTTTATTTTCTATTTTCGAATTTTGTGTTGTGTCTCTGTTCTGTTTTCTATGTTACTTGATTTGTCCTCTGTTTTCGGTTTGAATTTTGTTATGCAGTTTTAATTGAATTTGATTTTATTGTGTTTGTAGGAGAATATACCGATAGAAGAGGTATTTGAGAACTTGAGGTGCACCAGAGAGGGGCTTTCGTCGGAGGATGCTAGCAGAAGGCTAGAAATTTTTGGTCAGAACAAGCTTGAGGAAAAGGAGGTTTGATTTTCCTGCTGTATTTTATTTGCTTACCTTTCACTTTACCTTCGGTCTCCAGTATTTGTTTTTTTCCACTTTATCTTATGTGTCCTATTATGGTTCTTATTTTTTTTTCGTTAATGAAAAATTACTGGAAAATTGCAGGAGATTAAGATTCTGAAGTTCTTAGGGTTTATGTGGAATCCTCTGTCGTGGGTGATGGAAGCTGCGGCAGTAATGGCCATTGCTCTTGCGAATGGAGGAGTTAGTTCTAATCACACTCTTTCTTTTCTAATCTGATTTTTAAAGTTTCATTTTCTCTTTTTAACCGAAACAACAGTATAACTCTGGCTCCGTATTTATATATGTACGTGTGTTTCTGTGTCCATATTATATTTAGTCTGCAACAGTCATTAGTTTGATGATTTTTGTTATCATTTGGAAAATATTTGTGGTAATTTGGTGATCCTTATTTGATTTTTCGCTTGTTCTTAAGTTTGCTGTGTGTTTTGCAGGGGAGGCCACCAGATTGGCAGGATTTTGTTGGGATCATTACTCTTCTTGTAATAAACTCAACCATAAGCTTCATAGAGGAAAACAATGCTGGAAATGCTGCGGCTGCTCTCATGGCTCGTCTTGCACCCAAAGCAAAGGTGCCTGGCTCATTTTAGCTGCAGAGCACGTATATACTCAATTTTATGTATGCTTCCATCCCTACTCAGTGATGCAACATTTTACGCTTATTAACAATATCTTAGGTTCTTCGAGATGGGCACTGGAATGAGGAAGATGCTGCTGTTCTTGTTCCTGGTGACATAATTAGTATAAAGTTGGGTGATATTATTCCAGCTGATGCCCGTCTCCTTGAGGGTGATCCATTAAAGATAGACCAGGTACTCTTGTGACTTATTGTTCTGTTGATTTGGATGATTTGCTTTGTTATTTTTGGCTCCTTTGCTTGTTCTCGTGAGCTCTGAACTGTTTTTCTATTTTCAGTCTGCTCTGACAGGAGAATCCCTTCCTGTGACAAAAGGCCCTGGGGATGGTGTATATTCAGGTTCTACTGTCAAACAAGGGGAGATTGAGGCATTAGTCATTGCAACTGGTGTTCATACCTTCTTTGGCAAGGCTGCCCACCTAGTAGACTCCACTAATCAAGTGGGACATTTTCAGAAGGTGATCACCATGACAATTGAATTATTTTGCTAATTATTATCTTTAGAAGCATAGATATTGCTGGGAAGGTTAAGATTATGCAATAAAATTTTCCATTTTGAATCACAACATTTTCCTAAATTTGGTGTTAATTTCCTTCTGTTCTTCTCACAAACTGCTTTTGTTTGTGGGTTCAAGGTCTTGACAGCAATTGGAAATTTCTGCATATGCTCTATTGCGGTGGGAATGGTCATCGAGATCATTGTAATGTACCCTATTCAACACCGACATTATCGTCCTGGAATTGACAATTTGCTTGTGCTTCTTATTGGAGGAATTCCAATTGCAATGCCAACGGTGTTGTCTGTTACAATGGCAATTGGTTCCCACCGGTTGTCCCAGCAGGTAGAATTTCTTTGTTGTTTTGATTGAAGCTGCTAATTTTTAGTTTGAAATTTTCTGCTATTTATTTATTTTCTTGTTAATTCCTCAGGGGGCCATCACCAAAAGAATGACAGCAATTGAAGAAATGGCTGGCATGGATGTACTTTGCAGTGACAAAACCGGGACTTTGACTTTAAACAAACTAACTGTTGATAAAAATCTTATTGAGGTTCATAAATAGTCTATGGTTTGTAGACAAATTTCATTTTGGTTAGCCAATCCTGTTTTAACTCTTGAAATTTCTAACTGTAGGTTTTTGACAAAGGAGTGGATGCAGATACTGTTGTTTTAATGGCTGCCCAAGCCTCTCGGTTGGAAAACCAAGATGCTATAGATGCTGCAATAGTTGGAATGTTGGCGGACCCCAAAGAGGTATGATGCTTTTCATGTTATTTTTGGTTTGTTGTGACAAAATTTTGTGATAATTTTCAGGACTAAGTTTCACGATAATTGTCATGACTTGGTTTATGAGGATCATAATTAGGAGCACCTTATATCTTTTCAGTTGGCTCTCTTACATAATTTACTTAGTGTTTCTTCTATATTATGTATTCAAACAGGCAAGGGCTGGCATTCAAGAGATTCATTTCCTACCATTCAATCCAACTGATAAGCGCACAGCTTTGACGTATATTGATAATGAAGGTAAAATGCATCGAGTCAGCAAAGGTGCCCCTGAGCAGGTATGTCAAAGTTCTGATAACTGATTGTTGTTGCTTCCCTAAGTAGTTGACTTGATCAGTCATATTTTTGGTTTCCAGATATTAAATCTTGCATATAACAAATCTGAGATCGAGCGTAGAGTTCATTCTGTCATTGATAAGTTTGCGGAGCGTGGATTACGATCACTTGCAGTAGCATACCAGGTGACATAACTCTTCAGTATCCAATACCATTTTGATTTTAAAGCCAGATGTATGGTGGAACTTAGTGTCATGTATTGACGGCCTCCTTGTACTGCAGGAAGTGCCTGAAGGAAGGAAGGAGAGTCCTGGAGGTCCATGGAAATTTGTTGGGCTGATGCCTCTTTTTGATCCTCCTAGGCATGACAGTGCCGAAACTATTAGAAGGGCTCTTAATCTAGGCGTAAATGTTAAAATGATTACTGGTGAGCATGTTTCAGCTGAGGCATTTGTTGTGTTGTTTGGTGACTTGCTGTATGATAGTTGAACTGAATCTGGAAATAAGAAAAAAATTAACTCAACCAATTTCAAGTACAGGATATTACTACAACTGCCAAACTGCATCTTGGTGTTATGTCTTTATTTGCCTGTGGCTTAATTGTTTGATTTGCTTTCACTCCTATGCTTTTTGTCTTTTAACTTTTCATTCCCATTTGACAAAGGAAAAGCAATTAAGCTAAAGAAATAACTGATTAGTGCATGCAAAAGTTCAGGATCCTATTTGCCATAGCAATTCCCTAATTGCTATCTTGATGCTACTCTTCAAAGAAATTCCATAAATGGTGATCTGAAGCATTTCAAGACATAGGTGATCCATTGTATATGTATGGAGAGTCTTATTGTCTGAAAATGCTTATCAAGTTGGGGTATGCAGCAGCAAAAAGACAAGTTCCTATTTAATCTACTTGTTTGTTAAGAGTCTGCTATATATTCCTGGGTACTTTCAGTACTTAGGTGTCGGAATCATGGCAAAAGAAGTGGCTGAATAAATTCTGAGGCACTGTCCATATGAGCATCCTTCTGAAAATAAAAATGAGTTTGCTGACACTAATGGAAGTTGGTAGCTTGAGTTGTTGGCTATAGGTAATTTTCTTTTGAAAAGTCCAGGAGAAAAAATAGTTTGCTTGACTGGCTCTTTATATTTCGTGGTATTGAGTTAAGGTTGAAGGAGTTTCTGAGTGGATTGTTGCTTTACTTCTTAATGTCTAAAAATCTTCCTAGTTCTTACCTTCTAAGGTTTGGCGTTCCTAGATTTATCTTTTATAACTTAGTCTCGCTAGTTATTAGATCTTCTCCACATGCAATTTGCCTTCTCTTACTTGGCCATGACCCATATTTCATCCATGTCAGGTGATCAGTTGGCAATTGGAAAGGAAACAGGGCGTCGTTTGGGTATGGGAACCAACATGTATCCTTCATCTTCTTTATTAGGACATGACAAGGATGAGTCCATTGCTGCTTTGCCTGTTGATGAGTTAATCGAAAAGGCTGATGGCTTTGCTGGTGTTTTCCCTGGTATGATTAGTTTTCATTTATAACTACCAGTACACTATTTTATACGGATATACCACATGTTTGACGTTAATCTGAGAATATGATAAAAAATCACTTCATACCTGGCTCTGGAAGTGGTTGTCATGTTTGTCCATCAATCAGTTGTGTTGATCATCCTTGTCAGAATTCCGTTCTCCTTTTCTTTTCCACGTTTGATAATTGATACGTCACAAAGGTATTATTGGTTTGAAATTTCATTTTCAGAGCACAAATACGAAATTGTGAGGCGTTTGCAAGCACGGAAACATATCTGTGGGATGACTGGTGATGGGGTGAACGATGCCCCTGCTCTCAAGAAGGCTGATATTGGAATAGCTGTTGCTGATGCAACTGACGCTGCTCGAAGTGCATCTGACATTGTACTGACTGAACCTGGTCTAAGTGTTATCATCAGTGCTGTGCTAACTAGCAGAGCAATCTTTCAGAGGATGAAAAATTACACCGTAAGTCTTCACAAGCAACCTTCATGGATAAGCAGGCCATAGCAGCAGTTTCGTTGGTGGTGGTCATGGTGTGTCTCTGGGTAGTGTAGCTGCTAAGCCTCAAGCCTGTGTTTTTTGTTATGCATATTCTATTGTATTCACAGATTCTATATATGCAGAAGGGTGATTTCATAGTATTTGATCAGACAGTTATTTGCATTATAAAATCTAGTAAAATAGGGAAAGTCGAATGCCAAATCTTTACACCTCTTGATGATGAATCACGCCTTTGTCAGATTGCCTTCTGCTAGTTATAACATCAGGACATCTTCCTTCAGTTTTAGATAAAGCATGGTATGCTATTATCACAACATTGTAAATTCTGTTGTAGATTTTCTGAACACATTATGATGCCTCTGCTCATTAGTTGTAGATTTTCTGAACACATGGTAATGCCTCTGCTTGTTAGTTGTTCATTAATGCTGACTAGTTTCTGTAAACGTGCAGATATATGCTGTTTCCATCACAATCCGTATTGTGGTAAGCCTGCAAGATAGTTCATTTAATGCATAGCCATAATGTATGGTGCAGTTTTTGTCAAATTAATTGGTGTGGCATGATTATGTTCTATTCCACTTTGACTGCCTTCATTTTATTTTTGGCCCACTGATTATGTAATGTTCCATCTTTTACAGCTCGGTTTTATGTTGCTTGCCCTTATATGGAAGTTTGATTTCCCACCTTTCATGGTTCTAATTATTGCCATACTAAATGATGGTAAGTAGTTGTGACTGGTAAAGCATGCTTCCTCTCAATTCTACATGCTAGCCGAATCTGGTTCTTTTAGACATTTTTCACAGCAGTGGCAATTATTTCAGTAATTTCTGCTCTTTTTGTTCTTAAAGAAAAAACACTGGTGCAGTGCACATGAAAGGAAGGGCTTTGTGATAATTGGAGGTAAACCCTGAGACTTTGGTTTTGTGGCTTGCAGGTACCATCATGACAATATCAAAGGATAGGGTGAAACCATCTCCTTTGCCAGACAGCTGGAAGTTAGCAGAGATTTTCGCAACAGGAATTGTTCTAGGAGGCTACTTAGCAATGATGACAGTCATTTTCTTCTGGGCAGCATATGATACAGATTTCTTCCCTGTAAGTATTTCTTATTCATTATTAGTTACATGCTTGAGATACCTATTCTGCTTGCATAAGCTATTATTTTTGGCAAGCATGATCATAGACTGCTACCTTAAATATTTCATACTTTGTATTTGTGACTCCACTATAGTAATATTTGTGACTCCACTATAGTAACGCTGTAACGATGCATGCAAGACATTTTTATCGGTATGAATGAGTTTGGAGTTGGTTGTTATGAAGTGTGTGGTTGCTCGTGGAAACATATGAGCTTGTATGCCCTTTATCTTGCCCTCCTTTTCTTATCTCTGGAACTGGGAAGATATTAATCTTTGTAATTACATATGAAAAATCCACTCGTCTTATTTGATGCTGTATCATGCCTCACAAATCTGCTTCTCCACATCTATGGCATGTGTGCTGTGTCGGCTCCTTCCATTGAGGAACTTTTACTTTTGAGGATGAAATCAATAACTTCAGTAACTGCTCTTTGTTGCACTTGTCTCTTAACTTACAGAGGGTATTTGGAGTTTCATCTCTTGAGAAATCAGTTGTCCCTACATCTTTTGAGAAACATAAATTCAGAAAGCTTGCCTCTGCGATATACTTGCAAGTGAGTATAATCAGCCAGGCTCTCATATTTGTGACAAGGTCTAGAAGTTGGTCTTTTGTCGAGCGTCCAGGACTTCTGCTCGTAGGGGCTTTCCTTATTGCTCAGCTTGTAAGCAAACTTTTAAGCCCCTCCTTTAATTTAAAAGCGATCAACTACCTTGCTCTTAATTCAGCGCTTTTGTTGGATGGCAGGTTGCTACCCTGATTGCAGTATACGCAAACTGGAGTTTTGCAGCAATAGAAGGGATAGGATGGGGTTGGGCTGGGGTTATCTGGCTATACAATATCATATTCTACTTCCCACTTGATTTCATCAAATTCTTCATCAGATATGCATTGAGTGGAAGGGCTTGGGATCTTGTCATTGAGCAAAGGGTATGGAAACAGCAAAATCATTTGCTAGGTAAACTCATAAAGCTTTCTTTTAAACCTTTTTGAGATGTTCTGTTTTGCAGATTGCCTTTACAAGGAAAAAAGATTTTGGCAAGGAAGAACGTGAACTTAAGTGGGCGCAGGCACAAAGGACCCTCCATGGTCTTCATCCACCTCAGACACAATTTACTGAACGTAGTAATTACAATGATCTTAATCAGATAGCTGAAGAGGCAAGACGTCGAGCTGAGATAGCAAGGTAGAAAACAAATTCCATATTGTTTGATTTTTTTGGCTACTTCTGTCTTTGTGGACAATTTTATAATATGGTTCTCCAGCTGATACAAGTTGCAATAAGCTTAAAATGTCTTTCTCCTTGTTGCAGGCTGAGAGAGTTGACTACACTGAAAGGCCATGTTGAATCAGTTATAAAGATGAAGAATCTTGACATAGACACAATCCAGCAATCATACACGGTTTGAGGATGTCTCCCGTTGCGCGGTTTGACGAGCTTGCACATGTTGTAAGATATGGTCTAGCATTTGTTGGTCGTGACTTGCTTACTTCCTCTATGATCAGTCAACGTCATTTCCGTTCTTTCTTTTTAGGGGATGGGTTTGGCGGTGGGGGTGTTGATTGAAGCAAAAATTTGAGATCATAAGGGACCGAGTTGGCTCCTTAGAGACAATGTATAATTCATTTTGTTTAATAGGTAAATATGACGCGATGAATTGATGCTTCATCCGTATTCTGGTTTCTATCTTACCTATCTTTCCTTGAGAGTCAGGATTGCTTTTCCTATTAATCTCCTGATTAATGTTGGGTTAATTACGTATCTGTCACTGTCAACGTGGAGAAACAATGATACTGGCAAGCTTTTGTTTGTCATTTAAATGTGAAGTTTTGTATTTAAAGGACATGGTCAAACTGGGAAAGAAGATGAGGAATCTCATATTATGACTGTTCCCTAGTTCATTGCTTGCTGAGTGCAAATTGATGCACCCAATAAAGAAGCTAAGCAAATGCATTAAAGAAAGACAGTAAAACCAAATTTCTCTGTTTTGGGTGCATTTCCTTTGCAGTTTGTGGTAACGTGTGTTTTAATTTAGTTTTGCTCTTCTATAAAAGATTTGGTATACTTCACACCCTCTCATGAGGGAGGGAGGAGAAAGCAAGGCAACCGAAAAATTGAAACATAATCGATAATGAAAAATAATTGGCACATTATAAATAGAATTTTAGTGGTCATGATTTATAACCAATAGAGAGTTCATAAAAGCTTGACAAATTTTTAATACCAATAAGACATTCATAACATGTTGTTATAGTCCAACAGGACTAGAAAATTAGATGAACTCATTTTAAATTTTCATAATTTCAAAGAAGTTTGGAAGATTGATTTACATTGCGATACCAAAGGACTTTTGATGATCACCATTACGTATTTGCACATCCAGTCTGGTGCAGCATTGCATTGCATTGGTCTCCTCGCCCTCATCATTTTCCTGCAAAAATCTTACTCAATTCACATCCCTTTTCTGTAAATTTTTTAAGTAATATATAGTCAAGTAATGAAAAAAAATGTCGAAGATATGATAGAGTTCTGCACCAATTTTTTGTTTCTTCACAAATGTAACATAATAGAAGCGAAGAAGAGTTTTCGTACTCAAAACTCTCTCTTCTACCTGTTGCTTGCTGATATATTGGGAAAAAAAAATAATAATAATTCTTAACAACACCACTAGAAGTATCCCATAGAATGCACCTGTCACCCCCCCTCTCCTTTTATTGAACAAGGCTCTCCTTATAAGAAAAAAGAATAATTATATGTGAAAAGTTAATTTAGAACTTCGACAGCCCTTAATTTTGGGTGTAAATGTTACACAGAATCAAGAGGTCTGAAAATTGTTCTTGTAATATTAACTCATTGTCCACTCAAGTATAGGCGAATTGTTGAATTCAAAAGGGCCAACCGCAATGATTTCCTATGCCTTTTCCTTTGCAACTATGTAAAAAAAGGAAAGTCTTTTCCTTATTGCTTTCCTTGCCAGAATTCAAGAATTCACATTTAGCAGCAGATGTTAATAACGTAATTAGAATTAGGTGTGTCTAACGGTTATTAGAATTAATTGAGGTTGTACATATGACCTAATTAATCCAATATGAAAATTTCCAACATGTAGGGTTTGTGTGGTTATGGTTTTTGTGTTTTGAGAAAAATGTTTTGGCAAAAAATTTCTAGATAGTGAGATTAGGAATGTGATATTTGTTTGTTTTTGTTTTGAAATCTATTGAAAAATATTTTGGAAATGTTTTCAAGGAAAACAATATTTATTATAAATGTCACATTAATATAATTTTTGTTGAGTTATTGAGATGAAAAAGCATTTTTTATGCATATATATATATGTAACAATTAATTGATTATTTATATATAAACACGTAATGGTTGATTTATTATATATATATTTAATAATTATAATATGTTTTAGAAGTGAATCCAAAAAAAAAAATTATTTCTATAGGTTGTTTTGATATTGGCCAAAAAAAACGAATGCTTATTTGGAAGTGTCTTGAAATTTGAAGTTTGTCATGAAAACACATAAACCATGCACTTATTTAGAAGTATTCTAAAAATTGAATTTGATCCGAAAGTAGAAGTGGGAATAGACTAGATTAGAAAGGCTTTGACTTAAATAGGCCAGGTCTATTGCATAAATTGTAAGTCTAAGTCTAACATATTACATGATATAGGTTATTTTTTTAAGGCTTGGCCTAACCTTTTTAAATTTTTTCAAAGCCTTTGCTTGCCCTGAAAAAGCCTATTTTAGTTATGATTCAAATTAAGTTTAAATTTTATATAAATTTAAGCTTTTAATAGGCTAAGCCCTTAATAGGTCTAAAAATTCTATAGTTTATATTAAGTAAAATAATTGGCGATTATAATACATTTATCGAAATAAAAAGAAAAGCATAACCAATATTATTATAAGTTAAACAAAAAATTTGAAATAAAATGGTTATGTATTAATTAATAATAGAATATATAACTATATAAAATTAATAAAATTAATTAATATAAAATATAAAATTAATTAGATAAGTATTATAAATATTTCAATATATATTATAATATAATTAAATTATATAGGCCGATTTGATAGGTTTTGTAGGTTTTTTTAAAAGCTTATACCTAACTTTTTTAACTAAATATACTTTTTTAAAAACTTAAATCTAATTTATTTATTAAATAAATTAGGCTGGGCTAGGTCTCAAATAGGCTAGGCCACAGGCCTCTGACGGGCAACCTAGCCTTAGCCTATTCCCATTCCTATCCTGAAGACACATAAATCGCTCAAACTAGAGGTGGCAAAATGGGCTGTAAATCATGGGTCCAATCCAACCCACATTGTTTTGGGTTGGATTGAGTCCCAAAGTTCTGAAAATAAGTTGAGGTGGGTTGGGTTGATGTGGGTTTTACTTGGTTTTGGACTCAAAGTAGGTTTAAGTGGGCTAAAAATGGGTTCAAATAATAAATTTTAAAAATTAAAAAATAACTTCAAATTAATAATCACAAATTTATATTATTTTTATTTCCTTATTTTTTTCAAAGTCTCATAATTTTGGATCTATAATAATATTTAAATTGAAATAATCATCTTGGACTTAAGTTAGTTGTCTTGAAATTTTCTCAAAATACAAATTTTAATATATGAATAATATATGAAAGTGATCATAAGAATACATATAGTATCTACTAATTGAAAATAAATTCTAAATTTAATTTGTTGCTTAACTAATATTGGATGCATACAACTTCTATATATATATTAATTCTTGAAAAATGAAAACTATACAAATTTGTTATTGAAAATTTAATATGCATTTATTGGCGTGATAGTGGTGTCATTTTTTTCAAAAGGATCAATTTTTTCACAAAATAACCACTAAAATTGTAATTAATTATGAAGATAATTACATATGAAAAAAATTAATAAAATGAGCATATAATCTAATAAATCTCCCATCATATTATAAAATTTCATATTCCATATAAGACATGAAAGAAATGTTAATACTACTATTTTCTTTTGAATTATTTTTTTTATTAAGTAAAATATATATATTTTCTCATTTGGACTTATTTTCAACCCAACTCAACCCATGTTCAACATAATCCAACCCATTTTCAACCTATTTATTTAAAACCGATATTGAGCCCATCCATATTGAACCCAATCCAAATCATAACTTACCCAACCTACCCATTTACCACCTTAGTTCAAACTCTGCGCAAATTATGTGGAAACCTATTTCGCGTCTGCCTGCATGCACAGATAAACCTTGATACCCTAATTATTTGGAAAATTTAGTTCACGTCAGCCTATATATATGTAGCTAAAACCCTGATTCCGCTTTGTTCTTCGTCTAACAATTGTTATTCTGTGGAATTACTTTCCATTTCTAACAGCGTGTTTCTTCCTTGGATCCAATCCTTGCGTCCAACTGAGGTTTTGGCTATTTTCAAACAGATAATCAACATGGAAGCGAGCGGCCATTGTCATGTTCTTCCAGAGGATCTTATAATTGATATCTTGTTGAGGTTGCCTGCGAAATCTCTGTTGCGATTCCGGTCAGTCTGCAAAATTGGCTCGATCTGATCGATAGCCCAAGCTTCATAACGAGCATTTCCATCATGAGATATTTTGTGGTCCTTGCAAAGGGATATTTTGTGTTCATAGCCATCATAAAAAACTGGCTCCATGGAACCCTGCAACAAGAAGGATGAGGCCACTTCCTGCTCCTCCAAAATGCTTCTCTAAGGTGGAATTTGCTTCTAGCTTGGAAATTGGATTTGGGATGGATCCTTTAACTGATGAATTCAAGGTGGTTTTAATCCAGTGAGGCTACAGTCATGCCCACTTGTGTCCTGATTTTGTTGTCTACACATCTGACAATGATTCTTGGAGATTTTTTGAAAAAGAACCCTCTCTTGATGGTGGGGCCGATGGTGATGTTTATGTTCAAGAAATTGCTTGCAGCACTACGTTCTTGAATTGCTTTTATTAGTGGCGAGGATTTGATACAGCTAATCTTAGTTCTGTAATTCTTGCATTTGACATGCATAAAGAAATCTTTGAAGAAATAGATATGCCAGATGTTAGTGATGGGGCTAATTTATAAAAATAGTGTTAAAAAAAATAATTTTTATAAAATTATCGTAATTTTGAAAAGTTTATAAATCTATCATAAGACATGACTGCGCCTTCAAACATCTTTTCCGTTTTTTTTAATAGGCTGAATTAAGAGGCCATGCCTCTTAATTTGGAATTTTTCCCACAATTTCTCTCAAAGGTAGCATATATATATGTTTTTTTTTTCTTAACATGCAAGAAGCGTGCCCTGTGGTCACGCCTCTTTTTTTTGTTTTT
>JACGDI010000136.1:383818-396010 GCA_014898725.1 Jacaranda copaia
ATGGACGCAAGCCACGGTAGATTTACAAACTTTTCAAAATTATGGTATAAAAATTATTTTTTTTAACATTATTTTTATAAATTAGCCTAATGTTGGAGCCAGAGAGTGTGCGGATCTTGCCCCGTACAATGACTCTCTTGCCTTAGTATTTTATGATGGTGATCCTGATGTTGAAGACAAAAGTATTGAGATATGGGTGATGAAGGGAAAAGGATGCTGGACAAAACTATTTTCTGTGGTTCTACCTTTGAAGATCATGCCTACGCTTGGATCTTGGAACAACAATAAGATTTTTCTATTAACTTACAATACGGAGCTAATTTTATGTGATCTTGATTCTGACAATACAAAGATTCTTAGGATTGAGAAGAGATGAGCTATTTCTGATGAAGTTTTGCTTTTCTCTATTACAAGGAAAGCCTCATTTCTGTTGAGGGAGGACATCGATTTCATGATTATGACATTCATTCGGATGCAATCCAAATGTTTTTTTGATTGAAAATGTTGATAAATTAGAGGTTTGCGAGAATCGAGATTAATGACATTCATTTGCTGATGCAAACTCGTAAATTTCTAGCTATTGCTCAGTCTTCACACGGAAGCATCATTTCTAATTACTCAGGAGAATTCGTGTTTAATCGGCCATCACTACGCATGTAGTAGGGTTGTAAATAAGCCTATTTGTGTGGGCTCGAGTGATGACAAGAAATTTGAATCCTAATTATAGTGCCAGTTAGAGATAGTGGTTTCTTCTTCTTCCTTTTATTTATTTATTTACTCACTTATTTTGTATATAAATTTATGAAAATGCTTCTTCTCTTGCACAAACTACAATGGAATTGCACCAAAAACAGAGAAATTAACCCGAGAATGTTGGTTAACTATTATGTTCAATGCACTAGCTTCTTTTGTTGTACATCAATTTGAACTGAAGCAAGCAATAAAGTAGGGAACTCTCGCACTATGAGATTACCCATCATCTTCTTTTCCAGTTTGATCTTGTTCTTCATTTTCTTTATGGTAATTGTGACAATTGGCCATCGTAGTTACCATCATCTCTCATTCTATAAAGTTTTCAGCTTTACTGGTGGCAATGAGCTTCTGCTGTTCTCTTAAGTTTTCTATATTTCTTGAGTTCACCAACTCTTGTTCCTGTCGCCATCTGATTGTGGAGCTTCACCCTTGAGGAACGTGGCTCTAATACCAGTTGATGGAACTGGTACAGCAAGATTCAAGTTCTGTATGTTTTGTAATTTATATAAACCTTAATCTTTCCCATTAAATAAAAAAACTAGCCGCAAAAATGTTTTATCCGCCAAGTACATGATCTTCTTACAGTGTCTGACCTGCTTCATTCTATGGTAAACATCTGATCGCCGCTCTACTTCATCTTATTTCCTTCACCCAACACACTCTCCCCAGAGGGTGGCGCATGTATAAAGAAGTCCTATGAGTATACAAGTGAAGGCAGAGAGCTGCATCATTCTGATTACCACTCCATCTCCATCTCTGTGGACGACTGCCGCCATAGGCAACTAATATAAATTCTCTGGTAAGGTTTTGTTATTTGACCCTTTTTCTCAATGATAATACGCATGTATACTTATTCTTACATGATTCCAAAGTCCAAACTCATAAGTGTATGAAAAGAATTTAACTGAGAATCAACTGTGTGTTCTGTGTAGTTTTGTAGAGCAAGATGAAGCGACAGAGGCTCTCAAGTGAAAAGCAATTGATTTGGTATTTGACATTGTTTTTATTCTTTTTTATTTTTCTTCAAATTTTGGGTTATGTTTCTATTCTGTTTTATATGCATTGAGTCAGCAAACGTGCCCCTGAACAGGTATGTTTCAATTCGGTTTTATGTGCATCGAATCAGCAAAGGTGTCCCTGTTAACGTTTCAAATGCTGAGATCAATTTTTCTTTTGGAACTTGTGAATTAGTCATTAGATCTTCTATATGTGCAATTTGCTTTTTTCTATGTAAACTTAAGTGGACACAGGCATAAAGGACCCTCCATGGTACGTCTTCGTCCACTTCTGACACAATTTGGTGGGCGTAGTAATCACAGTGATCTTAATCAGATAGCTGAAGAGGCAAGAAGACGAGCCGAATGGAAAGGTAGAGAACAAATTCCATATTGTCTGATTTTTCTGCTACTTCCGTCATTGTGGACAATTTTATGATATGGTTCTCCAGAGCATACAAGTCGCAATATGCTTAATATGTTTTCCCACTTGTTGCAGGCTGAGAGAGTTGCATGCACTGAATGGACATGTTGAATCAGTTATAAAGATGAAGAATCTTGACATAGACACAATCCAGCAATCATACACGGTTTGAGGATGTCTCCCATTATGAGGTTTGGTGAGCTTGCACATGTTGTAAGATGTAGTCCAGGATTTGTTGGTTGTGACTTGCTTTGCTTCCTCTGTGATCAGTAACCTCGTTTTCATTCTTTCTTTTGAGGGGATGGTGGTGGGGTGTTGATAGAAGCAAAATTTTGTAATCATTTAAGGGACTGAGTTGCCTCTTACAGACAATCTATACCTCATTTTTGTTTAATAGGCAATATGAGATGCTGAGTTGATGCTATGTTCATCTATATTTATGGTTTCTATGTCATGCATCTTTCCTTGAGAGTAAGGGCCGTTTGTTTTCATTTTCAAATCCCATTTTCATTTTCTCCCCAAAATAAAAATAGAGAATTATCACTGTCTATACAATTTTCTCAAATATTTTCATTTTCAAAACATTCTTTATTACATCCTCTCTCCATTTTCATCTCTTTTTCAACCCCCATCATTATTTTAATAACTTTTTATCTTCCCAATACTTCTTAAACACCGTTCACTACAAAAATATTATAAATTTAAATTAAAATTCAAATTCAATTATAATATTATTTTTTCAAAAAATCACACATCACATCATCAATTCAAATTAAAGAATTACACAACTTTTAATATAAAAAACACTCAGCATCAAAATACATATAATTTTCACAACTATATAAACTTATAATTTTAAACAACATATCCAAACACAACTCATTTTTAAAAATATTTTTTCTAACTAATTTTTCATTATGCATTTTCACTAAAATATGAAAATGGCTCCAGAAAATGAAAGCAAAAGGGCTGTAAGGATTACTTTTCTGCCTGTTAATCTCTTGATTAATGTTAGGTTGATTACGTATTGTCACTTTTATCATGGAGAAACAATAATACTGGCTGGCTTTTGTTTGTCTTTTAAATGTGACTTTTTGCATTCAAATGACACACAAGTTTCACTTGCCTGGTAGAAGAATTTACAGTTTAAGCTTCAGGGTGATATAAGTCGCAGTTAAACAGTGATGAAGGGATATGCTTGCTTGATTTTAAATTGACACACCAATAAAGAGGCTACCACATTGAACAAAATATATACTTAACAAATATTCTTGTGTTAATTTCTGTCTTTGCTTGTGCAATTTTCATTGTATTATGTGGTAATCATGTTTTAATATAGTTTTGCTCACTTGAAAAAGATTTAATCCGTATCATACCCGAGCAGGATGAGAAAAGAAAAAAAAAAAAAGGTAAGCCAGCAAACAAACTGAAATACAATTAACAAAGGAAAATAATCAGCACAAGCTATTTTGGTACACTCAATGCGTGTGCTAAAATAATCCACGATAGAGCACACACATGCATTACATGAGTTGGCTACTTCATATTGGAGCTATTATTAAAAGTTCATCAGAGCACATCCTTTTAGTTTTAAGATATTATTGATATTAAGTTGTTGGTCAGTTATGTCTTTGGTGTACTATTCATTATCTTATTAAATATTAATCTTGATTCATTTTCAGCCTTCGTTCATTCCTATGTCAAATTTGATAGAGAACATAAAAACAAATAGATTATCCTATCCCAAAATTCTGTCATCTCGTTGAAGACATGTCCATGAACTTTTTGATAGCATCACTACAAAATAACATATTTTCATAATTTAAAGGTGGGTTTTGTTTTACTTCATAAAGACTACTATCGTCAATTATTTCAATTAGGATGCAGGGAAGTAAAGAAAGAAATGAACACTAGATCTTGTCATTTCATATTAAGTTGGATAAGTTGAGGTGGAATATTTTCATAAATGACAAAATCGAAAGTGATAAATATTATATCAAAAGGTATATTTGTTTTTGCAAATTAATAAAAATGGTGCTTTGAAAAGGAAGTGGATATTTGGTGAATAATCTAACATAAAAATTTATAATAAAGTGTGAATAATAAATTTTAAAATGCAAATAACAATATCCTTTTAAGTGTGCACTGTGCAAGAGCTCACATCTCTCAAATAAAAGCAAGGAAAAGAAACAAATCAAAACCACAAGGACATGATCTAAAAGTCTTCTCCATAGACAATGATGATACATAAATAGTAATAACCTAAAGATTTTGGAATTCAAAGTGGGAAAGTTATTGTCTTCTTTTTTCTTCGACTGATGCAGTTATTATTTGCAAATCATAAACAACATCAAAGAATACTTTTGTAGGTTGGGAATCTTATACAATTTAAATCTTCTATTATAATTGATACTTTTTTTTTTCTATTTACATTAAGATTTTATAATCTTCTTTGAATAAATGTTCTTTAAATCATATAAATTTATATTTTCGTTTAAGCAATTGAAATTTGAAAAATTGTAAAAATTAAAATTTATGTTTTCATTTAGTTTCTTTGAAAGAATAAAAAACTTTAATATTCCGTTTAAGAGGTAATATCAAATAATTTTGATTAATTCGTCAACTAATTCATTAAGAAATTATTACATATTATATTGATAAATTGAATATTTAACAATGCTTGAAATAATTAATCTAACAATTATATTCCATAAAATATTTAAACAATGTTAAACAATTAGTTAATTTTTTGATCTACAAATATTTCTATTATAGTAATTATTTCATGTATTATTTTTAAGCTGATAAATCTTTTCTAATAAACTTATTTCAAAATTAAATCACATAATTTTTTAACATTAATTATAATTTGTAAAAATCAATTTAGTTATCTACATATTGACTTTTGTATATCAACGATTACAAATAAACACAGATATTCTAATCATCCATCAATAAATATACTTAAATAAATTATTTAAAAAATTCCACCCTACTAACCCTCCAAAAATATAATCTAATATAACATCTATTAAAATCTATTTTCTGTAAAACACTTTTGAACAAATAATTTCATCTCTAAATAAATTTTTGCCTACTTCAAGAATTAAAATGACGGGATACTTATAATTTTGGTCCCCAAACATAATCATTTATTCACTTTTAGTCCCTAAATAATCTCGAGTTCTACTTTTATCCCTCAAATTGTCATTTTTTTTTTAACAATTTTCATCCTTTTGTTACTTCAGGCATTAAAATTGACAGAAAGTGGTCATTTGCACATCATGTGACAACTTTTGAAGGGAAAAACTTGAAAAAATTATAATTTTGGTCATCAAACATAACCAGTTATTCGCTTTTAGTCTCTAAACAATCTTGAGTTATAATTTTAGTTAATAAAACTATGTGCAAGAAGCTACTCAGCTTCATCGTCCATCAGTTCTCTTGCTCATCTTACATGTTTTGAGGGGCAATTATCTGGCCCAAAGCACTTTTACTTATAAAAACAAGCAGTTCCTTCATTCTTAGTCTTTCTCCCATTATTCCAACCAACATGACTAACACAATCGTCCATATATGTGCATGCATAGACCACCCTCCCTAAAGGCCCCCTATGGCTGTCCCAGATATGTGTACTGTGTCCCTCCATCACCAGTGACAACACATCTCAAGAATACAAATCCAATTGTCTCTTGGGAAGATTTTCTGCTCTGAGTTGATATATATCTAGCAGACTTGCAGTGGATATGGCAATGCTCTAAAAGAGCAGTGCTGTTACCCCCCCTCCTAAAAAAAATACACTTCCTTCAAATAGCAATCCCTCAAATACTACTTCCCATAGTGCAAATATAGAGTATCGTGCCAACTGAACAATCTGTAGTTGTAGAATGCACAATGATGAGCTGTCACTCAGATTGCTACCACCTGTCTTGAGCCTTGAGGAGCAGAATTTTTGAAGGTGATGTTATTAGCAATAAAATGCTCTCCCTCAACAATCATACTCCCACATCCAAATATCCCAATTCCAATCACTTGCGATGGTTTGGGTTAGACAATTTTGGTGGCGGTATTGTTCCACTTCAGCACCGTATCATTAGGGTGGATTCTAGCGAGTGTGATGAGGTTTTTTGTCTCGGGCATGTACACGGGCTGTCGGTAAATGCTAGGTGCCACATGAACCACAGTTCGATGGGTGTTCTTGAGAGGCACTACGTTTATGGCTTCCTGCACAATTTAGTACTGGACGGCGGCGCCACCGCCTTGTGTAATCGTAATTAGTCAGGATTATTTAGGGACTAAAAATGAATAAGTGGTTATATTTGAGGGCCAAAATTATAATTTTTTCAAGTTTTTCCCTTTAAAAGTGGTCACGTGATGTGCAAATGACCACTTTTCGTCAATTTTATTTCCTCAAGTAACGACAAGAATGAAAATTGTTAAAAAAAATGATAATTTTAAAGATAAAAATATAATTCAAAATTATTTAGGAACTAAAAGGATTACATGATTATGTTTGAGCACCAAAATTATAATTATCCCTTAAAATGACATAATTCCTCTATTCTAATTCTCCCTTTCAAAACGCCCTCCCACCAAAATATTTTCCACAATTCACCTGAAAAACAAACGAACAGCTGTAATTCCCCTTTGTTTTTCCTTGAATCCGATCCTTGCCAACTGAGGTTTTGACTATCTTCCAAACACAGGTGAGCAACATAGAACCGAGCGGCAATTTTCCTGATGTCCCGGAGGATCCTATAATTAATTTCTTGTTGAGATTCCCTGTGAAATCTCTACTGCGATTCAGGTCAGTCTGCAAAAATTGGCACGATGTGATCTATAGCCCAAGTTTCATAAACAAGCATTTCCACCGTGAGAGAAACCCCAGTAGTCTTTTATTTTATTGGTATGGAAATGTGCTCTTACGTGACCCATATAAGGCACATATCCATGCTTTCTTTTTGTTTCCAGATGAAACATTGGAAAGTTGCGAGGAATTAGAGCATCTAAATATGCCACGTAATGTTTTAGATATTCGTGGTCCTTGCAAAGTGATATTTTGTGGTCATAGCCATCATCAAAAACTGGCTCTATGGAACCCAGCAACCAGAAGGATGAGGCCACTCCCTGCTCCTCCAAAATGCTTCTCTGAGGTGAAATCTGTATCTGGCTTGGAAATTGGATTTGGGGTGGATCCTTTAACTGATGAATTCAAGATAGTTGTAATCTAATCAGGCTATTCTAGCAGCCACTTGTGCCCTGATTTTGCTGTCTACACATCTGGCAATGATTCTTGGAGATTTGTTGAAAAAGAACCCTCTCTTGATGGTGGGGTCCGTGGTGATGTTTATGTTTAACGCACTTTTTGCAACATTTTGCAACATTACATTTTTGAATGGGTTTTATTATTGGCGAAGATTTGATGCAGCTAATCTTAGTTCACTAATTCTTGCATTTGACATGCATAAAGAAATCTTTGAAGAAATAGAGATGCCAGATGTTAATGTTGGAGCCAGAGAGTGGACGAATCTTGCCCTGTACAATGACTTTCTTGGCTTAGTATTTTATGTGCCTGATCCTGATTTTGAAGACAAAAGTATTGAGATATGGGTAATGAAGGGAAAAGGATGCTGGACAAAACTATTTTCTGTGGTTCCACCTTTGATGATAATGTGTACGCTTGGATTTTGGAACAACAATAAGGTTTTTATATTAACTCACGATACTGAGCTAATTTTGTGTGATCTTGATTCTGAGAATACAAAGAATCCTACGATTGGGAAGAGAGGAGCTATTTCTTATGAAGTTTTGCTTTTCTATTATAAGGAAAGCCTCATTTCTGTTAAGGAGGGACATGGATTTCAAGATTATGACATTCATTCGGATGCAATCCAAGTCTTTTTTGATTGGAAATATTGATAAATTGGAGGTTAGTGAGAACTGAGAATGTTATTACTGTTTTATATTTATGCTGGTATATATAGCATAGATTTATTTCCTTTCATTTGCTGACGCAAACTTGTAAATTTCTAGCTATTGTTCAGTATTCACACAGAAGCATCATTTTCTAATTGTACTGCCAGTTAGAGATGGTGGTTCCTTTTTTTTTTTTTTCTCCCTCCCCTGGTATGGAAATGTCCCTTCTGTTCAATTGAGCCACATCTATAGAGAAATAAAAAAATTTGACAAGAGTCTTTTTAACTTTTGACTTCTTTGATTGTTATTTAACTCTCTCTCTCTCTCTCTCTCTATATATATATATATATGAAACAATGAGGGCGAGGAGATAGCCGCAATGGCGCACCAGACATGTGACGCAAAGTTTAATAGGGATCATCAGAAGTCCTTTGGAATCGTAATATCAGACAGTTTTTGAAATTTCATTTACATGCAAATTTTCTAGATCTCTTTTCACTGGTTTTATTTTTATTAGTTTGTAAGAATGAAGATATAATGAACGTTGCATTCGCAGTGTTAGTCATGTCATGATTATTGAGTTTCTATTTGCAGTTGTCGATTATTTTTCATTATAGATTATGCTTCAATTTTTTGGTTGCTTTACTTTTTCTTCCCTCATGAGAGGTTGTGAATTACATAAATCTTTTTCAAAGGAGCACAACTAAGTTGAAACACTATCATCACAAACTACAGTGGAATTGCTTCAGCGATTAATAACTTGTCCACGAGTATGACTTGATAATAGCAGTTGTAATTTAGATATGCATATTCATTTCACGTTATTTTGGATTAGCTTGTGATGCTACTGCTGAGGCTTAGGATGGGTCTGAAGTACTATTTTTACTGCTACTAGTAGAAAATTGTCCACGCATTGTGTTGTAACTTGGAACGATCTAGAATCACAACTATAAAATAGTAGTAAAGAAATTTAATGCTATTGACAACAAAATTTAACGTGGTTCAGCAATATGCCTAATCCACCCGACAAAGAAAATAATTTTATTGATATCAAATCACAATGCAAGTACAAACTTGAATCTACAAAACTCACGAGAACACCCAACACCCTCGTTTTACACTCCATCTTGAGAAATTATCTCAAAAGCAATTAGAAATCTTTATGTAAATTTTGGAAGAAAACATGTATTTATATTCGAGAAGTAGAGTCCTGGTCGATGTCAACTTGTACCGTGCATTGCGGCTCACATAATTTGCGCCCCAACGCAAAAATTTACGTCTTGTGCGCTAGGGCGCACAAACCTTGCGCCTCGGCACAAACTTTTTGTCCTCCATGGACTGCTGCAAAAATTGGGCAGAAACTTTGCATTGGGGTGCAAAAAACTTGCGCCCCGGTGAAAAGTTATTGTTCATTGCCTACGGTTACTGTTCACTATATGCATTTTTTGGCCCTTTGCTCCGTTTCGCTCCATTTTTCTTCCATTATTTGTTAATTTAACCCAAATTTCAAGGCAAAATCAACAATTCTTCACCTTGACTTGAAATTTACCATCATTCTTTTTTATCCCTGCCCCCAAAAGGGCCTGTCATCTAAGTTTGCAAACGTTAACCAAATCCAAGTAATGCTTGAATTTGATTCCTAGAATATTCTTAGTCAACATGTCTGCTGAATTATCCTTGGTCCCAACCTTGTCTACCAAAATGACATCTTGAGACACCATATCCCGGACAAAGTGATACGTCACGTCAATGTGCTTTGTTCTTTAATGAAAGACTTGATTTTTTGACAAATGTATAACACTTTGACTATCACAAAATATTGAAGTGATATCAGAATCCATACCCATATCCTCAATCAGCCTCTTTAGCTAAATGCCTCCCTTCACGCCTTCAGCCAAAGCCATGTACTTAGCTTCTATTGTAGACAATGCAACTGATGACTGCAAAGTCGCCTTCCAACTGACCGTACAACTCAAAACACAAAACACATACCCTGTCATGGACCTTCTGCTATTCAAATCTCTTGCGTAATCTGCATCCACATAGCTAATAATTCTAGCACTAGAGTTCAATTGACTATACCTCAAACATCTATATGCAGAACCTCTTAGATACCTCACGATCCATTTCACAGCCTGCCAATGAGTCTTTCTTGGTTTGTGCATGTACTTGCTTACAACACTGACTGCATGTGAAATGTCTTGCCTAGTGCCCACCATGGCATACATCAAGCTACCCATTGCACTAGCATATGACATATTAGACATGTGCTCCACCTCCTTCTTAGTACTCGATGAATTATCTGATGAGAGCCTAAAATAAGCTGCAAGCGGTGTACTCACTGGCTTGGACTTATCCATCATAAAACGCTCTAGTACTTTCTCAATGTAATGTTGTTGAGATAAGTACAACAATCCAGCGTGTCTGTCCCAGATGATCTCCATGCCTAATATCTTCTTTGCGCTGCCCAAATCCTTCATCTCAAACTCTTCACTTAACCGAGCTTTTAAAATATTGATCTCATATATGTTTCTAGAGGCTATCAACATATCATCAACATACAACAGCAAATATACTAGGAGGCTATCACTACATTTTTTATAATATACACAACAATAAAAATTGCTTCTAGTATATCCTATCTTGGTAATAAATGTATCAAACCTTTTATACCATTATCTGGGAGATTGCCTCAAACCATATAAAGATTTTTTCAAAAGACATGCTTGATTTTATTTTCCAAAAATAATGAATCCTTCTGGTTGACTCATGTAGATTTGTTCCTCAAACTCACCATGCAGAAATGCTGTTTTCACATCCATTTGCTCAAGCTCCATATCAAACAAAGCAACTATGGCAAGTAAAACATGAATGAAAGTATGCTTTACAATTGGGGAGAACACCTCATGGAAGTCAATTCCCTCTCTTTGAGTAAAACTCTTGGCAACCAAACTTGCCTTGTATCTAGCATCCTTAACCCTGGGAATCCTTTTCTTCTTCTTGTAGATTCATTTGTAACCTACAATCTTCTGTCCTATGGGTACATCTACCAGCTCCCATGTGCTATTCTTGTATAGAGACTCCATCTCTTCACTCATAACTGCAACTCATTTATTAGAATTTGGCCTGAAAATTGCCTCTTTGTATGAGACTAAATCATCTCCTACAAATTCCTTAGCTGAACTCAATGCATAAGTTACCAGTTCTGAATATGTAAACTGTTGTGGTGGTTTGATCTGCCTCCTTTCCCTATCGCGAGCCAAATGATAGTTTTGTAATGAATTATTTTTCTGTTGTTGGTTAGGTGATAACGCGCTCTCACTAGCTTCATCTATCACCTTCTATTTCCCCTTTGAAACTTGTGGAGTGTCAAGTTCAAACTCCACCTTCTCCTTAATGCCCTATTAACTACTTTCAGGCTGATCCACCTTCTTCATCATTGCAGACTCATCAAAAGTCACATCCCTGCTGATAATCATCTTGGAGCCTTTGTTATCATTACACCACAAACGATAACTTTTTACTCCATTTGCAAAGCCTAGGAATATGCACTTCCTAGCCCTTGGCTTAAGCTTTCCATCACGAACATGAGCATAAGCTGGGCACTCAAACACTCTTAGATTTGAGGAATCAGCAGAAGACGCTGACCAAACTTCCATTAATGTCTTGCAGTCCAAAGCAGTTGATGGTGACCTATTCACCAAGTAACAAGTAGTATTGATTGCTTTTGCCCAAAAATCTTTGGACAATCTGGCGTTAATGAGCATGTATCTAGCTCTCTCTAAGATAGTCCTGTTCATTCATTTTGCAACTCCATTCTATTGTGGTGTGTGTACAACTGTGTGATGCCTTATAATTCCTTCCTTCTCGAAGAATTTATGAAATTTCTTATTGCAGAACTCCAATCTATTGTCAGTTCTCAAGCGCTTGATTTTGTTTCTTGTCTACTTCCTGATTAAAGTTTTTCATTATTTGAAGTTGACAAACACCTCATCCTTATACTTCAGTATGTATACCCATACTCTTCGTGAGAAGTCATCTATGAATGTCAGCATATACCTAACACCTCCCTATGAAGGAACTAAGAAGGCCCCCAAAGATCTG
>JACGDI010000166.1:0-11218 GCA_014898725.1 Jacaranda copaia
AATGTCCCATATACCTTATGCATCCGATATTATAAGCATAATATATGCCGTGTAATGTATAAGGCTAGATGTAGCTCACACTCTGATTGTTACAAGCCATTACCAATTTAATACTAGTGGGAGTTACTAGAAAGCTATAAAAACAATCCTTAAGTACTTGAGATGAACTAAGGATTTGTTTCTACTATACGATAATGGAAAATTGAGACATGAAGGGTTTTCAAATTCTAGTTTCCAATTCAATGAAGATGATCTCAAATCTATTTCTAGATTTACAATTTGCTTTAATAGCGACATGGTGAGTTGGAAAAATTCCAAACAAGACACCACAGTTGATTTTACCACTGAGATAGAATATATTGTGGCGTTAGGCACTGCAAAAGAAGGTGTTAGGATGAAAAACTTGATCCAAAAGTTGGATGTAGTACAAAGCGTGCAAGAGCTAATAGTTGTTCACTATGACAATAAGAGGGCCATTGTACAAGCAAAGGAGCCAAGGTCTCATCAATGATCTAAGCGCATTTTAAGGCAAGATCACTTGATTCGAGAGATCATTGATAGAGGTGACATTCGAGGGGGGAGAGTTGCCTCAAAAGAAAACATATCAAATCCACTGACTAAACTCCTAACACAAAAAGTATTTAAAAGACATCTTGAGAATATGGACTTAAGGACTACAGGAAATTGGCTTTAGGGCAAGTGGGATATTGTTCGAAAAGTGCACCACAAGCTAATTAGTTTTTCATGTATAACTACTCCATGTAATAATTTTAATTGAATGATATTCAATAAAATAGCCATCTTCATCATATACGTTTGTGTTTTCTTTGCATACATTCGATTGAAGCCCTTAAATAATAAAAAACTATGGGGCTTGGTCATGCATATGATCATGAAACAAGTCTCTATGGTTATGATTTTAAATATTTCAAGTCGTAAAATCTTGTAAGATAGGGTATCTAAGATTTGGATGATTTGTACTAATGATGCATATTTCAAGGAGTTGGATATTACCTCATTTCATGGGCAATCTATGCTAGACATGAATGCATGTTGGTGGGTACTTTTTAGAGAACAAGTTCATTGAAGACTCGCTCAGAGAATCCACTAGATAACCATAGTGGCAAGTCAATAGTGCAAGTTCTCTAGCTTATAATAGTGCATATAATTAGTCATTTAACTTGAGGTTTCAAGTAACCTTGTATTTTGGTATTTGTGGTTTGATTTTGCTTCGACCATGTAGTAGGTCACCTGGGGCTTAGGTTGAGTACAAGCGACCTAAGTATGGAGGTTCATAAGTTTCAAGATAGGATTCATTTCACTAATTTATGATGAACGGGTTGTTCTCTTATGATATGACAATTTGGAAAAAAAAAATTTTCAAAGTTGAGGTCATAATGAAGAATCTGACATTAAGAATAGATACATAGTTATTGAGATAATTAGGGAGCTAGCAAATATCTTATCCTAAGTGTCTTTCGGGAGATAGAAAATGCAATGACAGTATTTGAATGACAATCGTAAGCAGTAATGGTTCACTTCAATATAGTTCATTCATCCAATTTGTTGGGCTTCATGGGCTCGTTGCTAGACATCAACTATAGAGATTGGTTACTCATCAATTAATGGAGATTAATTAATAGAGTTATTAGTTTAAATGAGTTTATACTAATTTGAATATTCTTAATATTCATAATATCACAAAGAGTTGCGAGCTCATGTCTAATGAATTAGCGAATCTAATGGATCACACAAAAACATTTTAGAATACTCTTATTTGATAGGAGGAATTTTCTAAGAAGTTAGAAAATATGTTGGCCCATTTTTGCCTAAGGGAGAGAACAAATTGGCTAATTATCAATTGGTCACTTTAACTTGATTAATTTAAGTGTTAAATTAATTAAAATAATTTAAAGAATTAAATTAGGCAAAGGAGTTAATTTAATTGTTGCCTTATGACAATTTAATTAGGCAAAGTCAACTTAAAGAGTTAAGTTGATTTAATTAACTTAAGGAACTAAGTTATACCACTTAAATTAACTAGTTAATTTAATTAGTTAGGGAATTTAAATTTTGGAGGGAAAATAATATGGAATAATTCATTTTATTTAATTGTGTTGGCATTTTTAATTTATGAAATTAAAATCCAATTGATGCTAGGAATGAATCTAACAAGTTGTTACATGAGGGCATAGTGTGAAGGAAGCTTTGAAAAGCTTCTTATCATAGTACAAATACCTCAAAGTGGCCGAACATAGCTAGCTAATTCCATGCTTCAATTTTCCCTCTAAAAGGTATCATAACTCATATGTTGAGTAACTACCTCCCTAGATTCTCTCCCTTCTTTCTCATCTCCAAAATTGCCCCTCCTCCCCCCTCTCTCTCTCATATCATTTTATTCCTCCATACTATTCTAACTTAGATTGTGAAGAATTGGGAGTTCTTACTAGGTGTGGGAATCAGCATTAGAAGCTTCACACTTGGGGAGCTAAGATTTGGAGATTGTTCCATTCATTATGGCCAATTTTGGAGAAAGCTCTGGATGATTTTGGAGCTATTTTTCCTCATCATTTTTGGCCACATTGAGGCTGTTTTGGAGGTTTTTTGATGAGCAAAAGTTGCTGCCTCAATGAGCCTTTGATGTGGTGAAGTAGATCCATGAAGTAGAGAGCGTTGATCATGTTTTGGAAAAGTCTAAGAGAAAGATCTTCTTCATTACCTGGTTTTTCTTCAAAGGTAATATTCTTGCTTCCATATCCTTGTTTATGACATGATGATTGATTCTTGGATTGGACATTGCAATTTAATTTTACCTTATTTTTTGTTTTAATTATGGATCCTTACTTATCTCCTCTCTTCATATCAAACCAATTACTCTAAGTATTTGTACGGGTGATAGGGAAATTGTAATTGATGAATGCTCATTATGTTCACAACTTTGAATACATAAGGATACTTTATACTACTGTGAATGATAACTTAATTTTTTGAAAGCAAGTAGTTATCTTCTAACCGCTTTAACATGTTTGTATCCATACCATATTAATATTACATATATTTTTAGTGTTTTGGTTGTTTGTCCTCAAGAAACAAAGGGCAAAATATGAAACGAAAGTCAAGTTCATTGCTATTAGTACAAAAATATGGAAATCAAGTATAGATCTACCATAATCAAGTATTAAAACACAAATATCTCACACAATCTATTCACACAATTGCTAGTACATTTTCAATGGAAATCATCAAGACTAGATTTGCCATAATTATGTAAATATGTCCAGAAATCAAGTATAAATCTCCTTCAGTGAAGTACTAAAATACAAATATTTCATAGTATCTGTTCCCGCAATTGCTAGTATATTTTAAGTGGAAATCAATTACAAATTTGCCATAACAAAGTACATATGTCATGGAATCAAATATAAATATCCCTCAATGAGTACTGAAACACATATCTCACACAATCTGTTTATGCAACTGCTAGTACATTTTCAATGGAATCAAGTATATATATATATATATATATATCCCGAAATCAAATATAAATTTTCATCATTGAAATATAGTCATCTTAGACACATTCTACTCATACACTACTGGTACATTTTCAATGGAAATCAAGTACCTATTTGCTATAATAAAATACATATATCCTAAAATTAAGTACAAATCTCCTTTATTGAAGTACTAAAATACATATGTATGACACATTGTATTCATGCACTACTAAAACATTTTCAATAGAAATCAACTATATATTTACCATAATAAAGTACATATATCCTAAAATCAAGTATAAATCTTCCTCAGAAAGTACTAGAAGATAGATATCAATACTTGAAAAAGAATATATTCACATAATATGTTTGAAAATACATAATCAAATATAATTATCCATGATAAAGTTCAACACAATAGCTATTCAAAAACACCACGTAATCTACAAATACATTACAATTCTAGTAAAAATGGTATAGTCCAAACTTCTTCAAAATTCATCTCCTTCTTCATGCCTATATCTTTGGCAAACACTCTTTTTGCTAAGTAAGAAGAAATGAAGACAAAATAAATCATGCATCAATAAATAATTTATCAGCCTCATGCCTTGATGCATAGATTTTCCATTTGCAATATTCATCATTGTAAACAACTATGATTTTTTTTTTTGCTATCATTTTTCTTGTATTGAAATGATAGCATATTAGCCACCACATAATTCTTAAGCATAATTATGAACTTCTTAACATCTTTTAACATTTGACCTTATTTGTATATGACCCTCTTCGGGCCATCCTTGAACTTCTCATGCATTAATTAAGTTCCTAACTAAAGCCCATTCATTTTAGGATGCACTAGTTGAACCAATTTCATCTTGAAGGGTGGGTGGGGTTGGGTACCCTCATCGCAAGTACCTGAGGGCTGGGGTATCATTTTTTGATACCCAAGTCCCGAATCCCATTTGATAGGGGTACCCTCTTAGGGTTTGGTATGCCCAAACCCTAATATGTAATTTTAAAACTTAAATATAAACATTAATGTCTAACATGTGATATAAATCCTATTTTGACAATAATATTTTGTCAATATCATCATCTCTATTCATCAAAAATTTATAATTCAACATCACACTTCACATTTTCAAAATATCACAATAATATTTCATCACAAGTCACACCTCACAAAAGCATTAAATCCAAACATTTGAACAAATTTCAAAATAAAACTAATAAAGTTTTCAAAGAAAATAATCATTATCCAAATACATTACAAAACAAATCAAATATTCAATATCTAAAACCTTACAAGTCACAAAAAATACAAAACGATAACATAAGCATTAGACTGTAGCACTTCAAGGCTTTAGTTCCTTCAAATATGCAAATGCAAGTGTGCAAAGCATTCTCCCAACTTCTATGTTTCAATCTTTTGTAGTTTTTGCCTCACTAAAGTCAAAGAGACCGTAAACAAAGAACTAAAGAAAGAATTAGAGTATTAGACAGTACAAGAATTTAATATAAAAAATAGTAATCTAAAAATCAAAGTAAAGTAATTAAAAAGTAATTATTTCAAATGAAATCCCATCAATTCATCCTCAATTCCTCGTACTTACACTTGTTCCACCAAGAATCAAGTTGGAAAACTCTATAAATGAAAATAAAAAATCATCTAGCAAAATAGTAAATAATACAACTAAATTACTTGCATCTTCATAGGTTAATGGCTTAGTACCCTGACGAATCCAATCTTGAGTGCATATAAGCGCTTGAAAAGTCGTAGACAATAATGAACTCCTAAAAGCATCAAGAATGCACCTTCTTGTACCAAATGCAAACTTAGAGGTAACAGTGGAAATGAGAATTGCCAATACATCTCGAGCTAACTTGGATAAGATAGAAAACCTAGGAGCATTTATCCTCTGCCACTGCAATATGTCAGAACATTTTGTTGGCACAACTCCATCATCTTCCTCAACTACTTCCCTTAAGTATCTATCCAACTCCAATTTCACTTGTTCACTATCAATACCTTTTTTTTTACTTAAACCCATTAGTCAACTTATCTTTCATTGATACCCTCTTATCATAATTGATCTTAGAAGTACTCATACTTGACCTCGACATGGAAGAATTAGAAGACACACAATTTGAAGTAATAGTAGGACCTAAAACAATAAACCGTATCACTATATATATTTTTTATACTCCTCAAATAGTTGTTTCATGCCCTTCATAACCCCATCTTTCAACTTATCTCTAACAAACTCATCATCTTTCTACTGTGATTCCTAATCCTCATAGAAAATAAAATCTTGTTCATTTTTTTAACTGATCCCCAATATTTGTCAAAGTTTTCCTTCATTCTTTTCTCTATCAATTTTAATTCCTTGTCTTCATTTTGCTCATACCACTCATTTAGAGTCATCAAGAGAAGAGAAATCTCTACAAAAGCCACATTTGATGTCACATGCAAAGAACCAGAAACTTTCAAAGTAAGCTCAAAAAAATGATGAAGAAATTTCAACAACATAGCAGCTTTTTCCAATCATTCAAGGTAGGAAGACCAACAGAAACATTTCCATCATCATCAACTTGAGAAAGATCACACACATAATTCCTATCAATATCTTCAAATGCATTAAAAGCTCTTTTCAAAGCAATTGCTACTTCCAACATCAAGTAGGTGCCACCTAGTAGGTACAATAAGACATAATAACTTACTTTTTTCCAATTTTGCATGCTCAACACATTCAACAAATCTTTGGTACCTTGCAGGAGAGTCTCTAATTAACTCATGGACCCTCTAATGCATTCTATAGCAACATGCTCATCTAGCTCCTTCAACCCTTCTTACACTTCTAGGTTAAGTATATGTGCCATTCATCTCATGTGTACATACTTACCACCTAGTATACTATTACCCCATGAATTCAACCTCTTCACAATTACACCAATTGCAACATCATTTGAGGAACCATTGTCTATAGTGATAGTAGAGACTTTCTCATCAATCCCTTACTCACATAAACATTTGTAAATAGCTTTTGCAATCTTATCCCCTTTGTGACCACTAATAAGACAAAAATTCAAAATTTTTTTATGCAATGTCCAAGAAGAATCAATGAAATGAGTAGTCACACACATATAATTTATTCTTTTAATTGATGTCCAAGTGTCAATGGTGATGGAAATTCTTTGGCAAGACTCCTTTAAAAAAGACTTAAGCTTAAACTTTTCATCTAAATACATGCTACCGATAGTTTTAGCAACAGTTTTTCAAGATGGAATGTTAAACATAGGACAAGCAACAGATATGAAATATCTAAAATCAGGGTTCTCAACATGTTTGAAAGAGAGCTCATTAACTATCAACATAACAGACAATGCATTCCTAATTTTTTCTTAATCAAACTGCCAAGTGCTTAGTTGTTTTTCTGTTTCACTATTACCAACACCAAATAAACTTGTTTGCATTTGAACTAGTCTTTGTTCAGTTTCTACTGCATGAGGCTTTTTTTTGTAGCTAAAGTAGTGATTTCTAACGCCATTAGTTCTATCTTTTGGCTATAATTTCCACTCCACAATAATTACAAATACCCTTCACTTGTTGGACCCCATGTTTATCTTTAAGATTTACTTTTTTTAAAATGTAACAAATGTAATGACCTATTATCATATTTTTGTTTCTTAGGGTTACGGTCACTTTCAATCTCATTCTCATTTGTCTCATTAATATGATCATCTTTATTCTCCTCTAAATCACCATCATTCTTTTCCGAATCAACATCCATGTTGTTTATTTTGTCAATTGGAATACCATGGTTACTTACCTCTTTGGAGGTTGAAGGGGAAAATGTCTTCTTATTTGCTCTAGTGGCAACATAATGTGCATCATCTCTAGAACCAAAAATGTCCATCTCGTTATCTAAAATTGGAAACAAAATTGTATTAAATTAATTAACAATCCCCATAATTTTAAAGTGAAGAAAAATGTAATCTATTTAAAATCAATAACCTATTGAAATTGTGGAACTTTTTCTTAACATTCAAAAGAAAAACTCTCGTAATCATTTTATCAAACACATTGTAGGTATATAAAATTTATTAATAAACCACCACAAAATACTCATCTACTCCCATAATAAATTGTTATTTCCTTCTATTTATACATTATTTAGGGAGAGAATTAAACTTTTCATGTACATATGATTCCAAATCATCAAGACAATTAAAAAGAAAATTTTTGCAACAAAATAAATAACCCATCTAAACTTTAAAGTTACTATTTAAATACTGTTATATATGAGAAAGAGACACCACTAACAAATCTTTCCATATGCCGATCTGTTAGAGAAAATTGGGAGTGAAGACCGAAGATAGTAAGTTTGGTGCATCTACAAAGCTTCTGCCTTCTCTTACTCTCTAGTCCTTACCCATTTGGCCTTTTTTTAAAATGCCTATTAGTTGTTTATTTTCCCATTTGATATTTAATTTGACTGTTGGGTTAATAGGTTGGGCTACTAAAGTCTAAAGGCTTGGGCTTTATTTTATTTTTAAAATTTTAGATGCCCATAATTTCAAAGACCCGGAAATTTCATTGGCCTAGAAAGATTATATAAATGTATAATACAATATTTAGTTTTTTTTTTAATAAAATGGGGGTCCTAATTAGGTACCCAAGCAAATACCTGATACCCCACCTAAAATTTTTTAGGTACCCCTGTAACACCCTTACTCAAGACGGCACCTAAGTTGAGGTGCTACTAATTTAATCTTAATATTTTACCTGTAGTAAGCAACAGGCCCATAAAAATTTCTCTTCAAATCATCAAGAAATGCATAGTATTTTAACTTAACATTCTCTAGGAAAAATATCTAAATATATAACATTAGCAAAATATATACAAGTTCAAGCCTTTATGATCATCCTTGACCTATCACAACATCCCATAACTAACTTAACATTCATGGAAGCTTATATACATAGCTAGAAGTCTAATATATTCTGAAATATGTTCAAGCCCGAGGACCTCATTCACCATCTTTACTTGTTTGAAAGAAATCAAAATTATATTCTCCAATCCAACCTAGAGTCCAAGCTCATCACTCAATCTTGTCTGAGAAAATTAAGATAAAACAGAAGGGTAAATCTAAAGGACTTAGTGAGGGATAATAGTAATCATAAACAATAGGGACCTATAGGAAAAATCAACTCAAATGGGTTGGAATTTTCACAAGTAGATAGGTACATTTTAGAATACAGGTAATAACACGTTAAGCATATAGGAGTCTCTCCTTGTCCTCATTAGTTAGTCAGTCTATTAATCACTCAACCAATCAAGTATTCAGTTAGTTTGTTAGGCAGTCAGTCAGTTAGATAGTTGGATGATTAGTCGATCGGTTAGTCAGTTGGTTAATTAATTGATCGAACATGTCAGCATATCCTGAGCAATAGCTAAGATGAACTTATAACCACATCCTAAGCAAATAACTGAGATCAACGTAATAGCATGTCCCAAGCAAATAGCTGGGATCAACTTATTAGCATATCCCAAGCAAATAGCTGGGATCAACTTATCAACACATCTCAAGCAAACATCTAGGATCAACTTATCAGCATATCCTAAGCAAACAGCTAGGATCAACTTATCACAATCAACCAATCAAATAGTCAGTAAATCAGTTAATCATATCAGCTCGTCCTGAGCTCCACAGTTGGGAACCATAGTTAGAAACTTATTTTCATATAGCAAATTGCCGATAAGTCCATATGAGTGATATATAGAATAGTTAATAGTTAATAACGATCAACAAGTACAATTAAGCCATCATAGCTATATAACAAGACATGAACAAATAAATATGTCGGCAGGGCATTTGATAACAAAACACAGGAAGGGAACAAGTACAAACAGTGACAAGTACCGATCAAGACAAGTACCAGATAAGATAAAAAAGAGTTCTAGGCACCAGAATGACAAAAATAAACTCAATAGAGTAATAATAAGTACTAACCCTCATAGGGTGATCAAGTCATTTAACAAGTAACAATCGAGATAACAACCAAGTACAATTCTAAAAACAAGAACAAATATGATAACAAGCATGTTGGACCTTCACAGGGGCCATTCCATAAGAACAATTGATATAATTAGGTTAAAGTGGCAAACCCTCACCTTAGTGATCTCAAGTAATCCTAATAATCTCAAATAATCCATTAATAGTCCAAAATCACTAATTAGCCAATTAACTTGATAGTTTTAAGCTTAAACTGTACTATCGGCCCAAAACAGCTAATAAAGTTGATTATTTCCAAAATAGTCTCGATTGATATCAAGTCTAATGGTTGAGCATAAACTAGTTCTTAATTATATAATCATTCTCGTAATATCATCCAAAATCACAGTAATGGTCTAATTACTATCACTTGGTTCCAAATCCATAAATTTATAAGTAAGGGTTTCAAACCCTTCAATTAGCTTAATAAATCCTAAGGTTATCATTTTAATTTGAATTTGGATTCACTAGCTGATATATATAGTCTATGCATGTCACATGTAATTCCAAATCATATATCACTTCATCATTCACTTGCGAAAATACAAGATCAAAAAATGTTTAAACAATACAGAATGGTATAAAAAGCTTAATCCTTAAACCCCATATTACCCACATTTTCTTATCAAGGCCTCAGAATAATGAACCAAGACCACTGTTATGATCACCACGATAAGCTAGAGAAACTGTCTTAGAGGTACCGGAGCACTGCCGCCACGCATAATCGCCAGAATTAGCCCAAACTACAACCAAAATGCTCTTTTCAGCTCAACTAAGCAAACCCCCAAGTCAATTTACAATTCTCCACCAAATTGACCATCAATTAGCCAAAAAACACCATAGCTCCACTACCTCTACTGCATTGGTTTTTCTCTAATTATTTTGGCATCGATGCTCCAAATGAGAAGCCTAGTATATCAAAATGTTCTTAAGCTGAGGGCTTCAAAACTTGCCACTTAGATTTCAGCTTTCACTATTGGAGATGTTGCGCCATAAAGCTCCACTGCGATAGTAATTTTTAACTCTTTTTTTGACCAATTTGTAGGGTGGTTTTGGGTGAAGATAGTATAGTTGCGTTCATTGTCAAGAGATGAGCAATTTGTTATATAATTTGATAGGTTTTGCATTGTTGGAGATGGGTCATTGATGAGAGTAGGTGTAGTGGTGCATGGTGAAGAATGCGAAAACCAAGGGTTGTTATGCTATATATGATTAAACTTTTAGAACTTACAGTTTCACCCCCAAAACCATGACCTAGCCTTCAGTTAGGTTCTCCAAGGTTTCCAAACCTTTCAATTCAACCCCAAACTTAGTTAGTGCCTAACATTTAACCTTTTGACCAAAAATATCTTACATGCAAACCCCAAAGCTTTCAATTCTAGTTCAATTATGTTTACAAAAATTACAAATTGACCCCAATACTTTCAAAATTCTTACAATTAAGTCCTTTATCTTTATTTATTAAGCCCCAAAATTCAACCAATCAATATTTTAAATTTCAAATCCTTATTTTCTTAAAACTCAAAATTTCAGGGGTCTTACAAACTCTTTCCTTAAGAGAATCTAGTCCTTAGATTTTTGTCTGAGTACTATCCTGACTGGCAGAAAATAATTAAGTTGGATCATTTGATCTACCTCTTTTTTTCAATATATTATGCTAGAAT
>JACGDI010000184.1:8990-68914 GCA_014898725.1 Jacaranda copaia
ATGTTTCTACCCTGTATATTTATAGGCATTTGGACGCAGGAACTCAAGCAGTAGTAATAATTATATAGCTGTCTCGTGGCTTTTCGTATACCACAACGTAACTAACACATTAAATGCACAAAACCTTGGTCAAGTATTCAAAAACTCTGATTGATAATTCAAAAACCTTGGTTGAATCTGCATAACTGTCATTCAGTTGTTTACTCCCTATGTCTTCTCGTCAACAAGCTCAATCAGGACCTCGAGTGGAAGGGACTCATGATATGGTATAGCCCAATAGGCCTAACCCAATAAGCTATGAACTCCAGAGAGAATTTCAAGGCCCACTTAACATTTGAAACCCAACTGCACTTCCAGACCCAACTAGGCTGGGTCACTTGACTGCAACCACCAAGTCGAGTGAATAGTTCCCAACTCTACCCAATGGAGGCTTCAAGTCACCTAGTTTGTTCAACTATCCTTCTGGTCAACCACCTTATTTGGTCGATCACTATCGATTAGAGTGCTCACTCTGACATTGAATCATATTCTTACCGTATGCAATAATCTAATAGGCAGCGTGCCTTCGCATTAATGGCGTATGCCACCCCAATACCGCTTCTGCCACCAACTCTATCAAGGGGGCATACCTTTAGAGTACTATTTACCGTAGAAAATAGGAGATGGTGCCACTTGGAATAGTATCAGAATTGGAAATGACCAACAACTCCTAAACAAAGATAAGAGCCCTCTACACTTGATAGAAGCATCTTAGACATATCATCTATCTGGAGAAGGCTATAAATACCCCATTACTATCCACCCTCCAAATATGACATACACATTATACGCTTTTACTCTACTGCTCGATTATGTCACTCGACCAATACTAACTTGAGCATCTGAGTGGCTTAGTCAAGGCCATTCAGCTAGTCTGGTGTTTGTTATTGGTTGCAGATCTCAGCCCAAGAAGATCATAATTGTTGGATCACTCTACCTCTCTAGTCGAATTAGCCCAAACACTACCCAATTCACTAGAAACAACTTTCAATCTCATCAATGAGTAACATACATATAAATATTGAAATTTGTACATATAAATATTTATAATTATTGAAATATTTAGATAACTTACATATAAATATTTACATATAATTATTGAAATTTGTAGTCTTTTTTTTAGTTTTATTTAATTAATATTTGAGTAACATCATGTAAGTTACAAGTTGGATATAAATTTACCTTTAAATATTAAAAAAAAACCTTACAAGTACCCACGAGTTACCCATTACCATGAGGACAAATAACAGGTCCCATACCTCATACCCATTAAAAATGGATAAATTTACCCAACCTGTTGTTACCCATTATTGGGTTATCCGTGGGTTCTCAATTGCCAAGTCTAGCCTTTAGCAAAAAGTAGCAACAAAACTGTGTAAGTGCAATTATACATGGGCATTTGAAGTCGGTCCTTAAGAAACGTATTTCCGTTATATGTCTTTGGTGATTTTATATTTCTAAATCTGCAAATATAAATTTTTCTTTTTTATGGAGAAGATAGGTTTTATTTGTTTAATGAACAATTAAACATTATAGGCAACTTTGTCTTTTGAAAAGAAAAAGTTAATGTAGGGTGAGGAGTTGAAGAGAATTTAACGGAATTGAATAATTTAAGTAAAATTTAGAGCACAAAGAGGCAAAGTGATGTAATTAAAAGTACATGTGGATAAAGTGAAACAAAATTTAAGTACAAGGGGTAAAGTGGATTTTACTCTATATTTTATTTTATTATTAGAATAAAAAAATTACTTAATTTTATTTTTACTACAAAAATTCAACAAAAAAATATTAATTTGATTGTTATAATAAAAAATGTCTCCCTCCAAAACATAAACAAATATACCAAAACTCCAAAACAAATTTTTTACTATTCCTTAAAATATAACCAAAAATCTATTATATTTTCCAACACAACTTTCACATTTTTCAATCTCACTTTCAGCATTCATTCTCCTAAAACATATATTAAAATCACACAAAAACCATAACCAAACATTGCCTTATAAATTTCCATAATTTGTAAGATGTTTTTGGAACATGCAAAAATATATGACATCTTATTTTAGGATAAAGTAAGTTCTTAGAGCTTATAAAATGTTATTAATAACAATTTTGTAATTTTATAATTTATACAACTAAAAGTAAAGGAATTTTATTAATATTTTAAAAATAAGTTAAAAATTCCTTTCTTATCTTAAAAATGCATATAGGAACCTAACATCTTACTCAGGGACTCTACAAATTTTCAAAGAAATTTGCCAAACACTTTACGATACCTTATAAGCTCTCTAATATTGATGTTATAAGACATTTTGCAAACATAATAATGATCAAATAATATTTAATTTTTTATCATAGACAATTATATGGTGTCTAGGTCAAGTGTTGTGATTGGAATTTCATCTGCATCTGACATACCAGACATTTGAATTAATAAATTAAGGATCATGTCAGATGACATGATGCAAAAATATAGAGTTGCTAGATAATTTAGATTGTGTTTAATACAATATTAATTAATAGAGTATTACAGAAAATAATATTATTGACATTTGAAATTTTATATATCAAGAGTAATAGAGTATTATGTGCCTTATCCCATTTGGGATTCACAGTGCTTTGGAATTTGCCTTATCCCATCTGGGATTCTGGTGTAGCTCTTTGCGAAGAGTTGATTTTTCACCCCATTAGGGTGTTTCTAATCCCTTACTATTTATTACTATCAAATTACTATTAGCTTCTATAAAAAATTCTTATACATTTATTAATTTGATAGGTTTAAAATCAAAAGTGAAAGTTTAGGTAGAGGACACAGGCTTGCCGAACCTCTTTAAATATTAGTATCTATTTACTTCTATTTTTACTACTTTTCTTATTACTGATCTGATTAGTATCTTAATTGGTACTTACAAATTCCAATCAGCAACTAAAACTATTTTTCTGCAAAAAACTTAAGCAATTTTTGAAAGGCCAAAAAGTATTTTAAGTGATAAACCCATGTTGCATTAAAATCTCTTAAACCTAATTCACCCCCCTCTTTGGCATATAATCACTCACACTTGGCATCAGAGCATCAGTTCTCTATATTGTGGTGTAACTGCCAGAGTAAAAGATCCTATGGCTACTAACACTTTTGATGTCTCTACAAAAAGGCAATTGCACAACCGACCTCCATTTTTTGATAGTTCCAACTATGCTATGTGGAAAAATCGGATGCAAGAATACATAATTACCCTGGATTTTGATTTATGGGAGTGATCAATGAAGGTTCGACTATTCCAATGAAATTAGTTAATGGACAAATGTTTCCAAAGGAGCGATGTGAATTTATCAATAAATGTAGCCAAAAATATTTCTATCATGTGCTCTCACCAAAGAAGAGTACAATCAAGTCAACACATAGCAAAGAAAATGTGGAAAATGTTAAAAAGTAACCCATGAAGGTACCAGTCAAGTTTGACAAGAGATGATTGCTCTTCTCATTCACAAATATAAAATATTCCATAAGAAACTTAATGAGATCATAAGTTAGATGTATGCGCATTTCATGGAAACCATAAATTCTATGTTCACACTTGGAAGAACTATAAATAAGGATGAGAAAGTTTAGAAGATTCCTAGATCACTTTCAAAAGAATGGACAACAAAAGTTACTACTATTCAGAAAGCTCGTGATTTTAGCAAAATGACCATGGGTGAACTAATTGGATCTTTCATATGCCCTAAGATGATACTGCTAAATAAAGATGAAGGTTTGGAAATAAAGGTCAAAAAGAATATTATTTTTAATAAAAGTAATGATTCTAACTCAGAACTTCAAAAATATCTTGATAAAGACTAGGTTGAGGATGAAATCATTTGGATTTTCCGAAGACTAAAGCAACTAACAAACCTTAAAAGAAAATTTTGAAACAATAGATCAAAATCAAGAAGAACTAGTCCAGAAACTCCAAATACCAAGCTACCTCATTGCTATGAATGTTATAAAATCAGACACAAAAAACCAATCTATCCCTGATTAAAGAAATATGCAAAACAAGCCAAAGCTAAGGCGATGGCAACCACATGGGATAAATCTGATGGCAAACAATTTGACAATGAAGAATATTGCTTCATGGTAAATCACGTAAGTATCTCTTCATGCTCTAATTATGATTCTAGTTGTGAAATTGACATTGATGAGGATGTGCAAGAATCGCTTATTTATAAAATTTCTGTCAAAATGCTTGTTGATAAAAATAAAGTTTTGCAAGAAAAAGTGGACTATTTGCAAGAATAATTGGATAGGGCTAATAAATATAAATTTGAAATGCAAATGGCTAAAAACAGAGAGACCCTTGATGCTAAATGCAAAAAGAAAATGAATAATTAGCTCACTAAAGAGAATAATTCCATGAAGATGCAAGTTGAAAATATGAGTCGTGAAATCAAAGGAAAAATGATTGTTAAAGAATGTTGGCATGTTGAGGATGATTTGGGTGAATGTTTCACAAGTGTCAAACATAGACATATGCATGCTCCACCTAGACATAATGTTAAAAAGGGGTCGAAATTCAAAAATTGTATGAATGAAAGAAAAATAAATCAGTTTCAACAACTTCTAGAATGAATTTCCAACCAATTCGAAAAACTTGCTTTACTTGTGGTAGATCAGATCATGTCAATTATAGTTGTCCGATTGAAAAACTTATTAGTACCAAGTTTGTTTAGATACAAAAATTATCTGCTACTAACCATAAAGGACCCAACATAGTTGGGGACTTAAAATAAACTGACTTCAGGTAGGTCCATGCTAAGGAACATGCTTGAAAACATAAGTGGTATTTAGATAGCAGATGTTCTAGGCCTATGACCGGGGATGCGTCGATGTTTCTTAAGCTTAACAATTGTTTTGTAGGAAATGTTCTCTATGAAGACAACATAAAATGACACATAATAGATAAAGGTACTATTGGCAAGCAGACTGGTCACATTGATAATGTATGTCTAGTTGAAGGCCTTAAGAAAACTTGCTTAGTATCAATCCAGTGTGCAATGAAGGTTATGAAGTTAAGTTCCATCCTTCTCACTGTGTTATCAAGCAAAATGAAAAATTGGTTTTTGTTGCTACCAAGGATGAAAATGTTTATTGTATAACCCTTGATGATTTAACTTATCAAAACATGGAGTGTTTAGCTATTTCCAATGAAGAATGCCAGAAATGGCATAGAAGAATGGGTCACATAAACATGGAACTAGTATCTCATCACACAAAGAAAGATCTTGTCAAAGGGGTACCCATATTAAATTTCTCCAAGGACAAGATATGTGATGCATGCCAAAAGGAGAAGTAAATCCAAACATCTTTCAAACCAAAGAATGAGATCACAACTTCCAAGCCACTGGAACTTCTGCACATTAGCCTATTCGGACTTATGTAAACCGTTTCCCTTGGAGGTAAAAGATATGTGTTTGTCAAAGTAGAAGACTATACTCGTTTCACATGGATTTTATTCATTGCTTATAAAAATGATGCTTTAAATGCTTTCACTCTACTCACTAAAAGGTTTCAAAATGAAAATTTTTATCTCATTAAGAAAATTCAAAATGACCATGGATCTAAGTTTGATGAAATAAACTTTACTTTATTTTGTGAAAAACATGGTTACATTCATAATTTTTCTATTCCTAAGACTCCCCAACAAAATGAAGTAGTTGAAAGGAAAATTTAGATTTTGCAAAAAGTTGCTAAAACCATGTTTAATGAATATGATCTTCCAAAATCTTTTTGGGGTGAAGCTATGAATACGGCTTGTTATGTGTCAAATTGTGTCTTCTTAAGATCACCTTTGAGAAAAATCCCATATGAATTGTGGCACGGTAAAATTCCAAATATTTCCTATTTCTGTATCTCTAATTCAAATGTTACATTCTTAATGATAGAGACTATTTGACAAAGTTTGATTTCAAAGTTGATAAAGCTATCTTTGTTGATTACTCAATGCATAGTAAAGCCTATTGTGTTTTCAATAAAAAGAAAATAACAGTTCAAGAATCAATGCATGTTACGTTTGATGAAACTAATCTATCTTGTGCCAAAGGAAACCTTGAGAAAAGAAGTTGTAGAATTCCAAAAACCACTCAGATTTCAGACCCTGAGCCATTCACATCAAATCAAGAGGAATTGGAATCATTTGAAGAAATAAATCCTACTGATGAACTTGACTCCAGCGAGTCAGTAGAAAAGGCTAAACAAAGAACCAAAAAGTTTAAACATGCTTCTAGTCACCCCATTAATAAAATCATTAGAGATCTAAAATGAGAATAACTAGAAAATCAAAAACTAGAAAAGTTTCACCAGATAAATCCAAATGTGTCGTTATTTCAATGATTAGACCTAAGAATGACAAAAAGGCACTAAAAGATACATTTTGGACCGAAGCAATGAAGGAAGAACTAGCTCAATTTGAAAACAATGAAGTCTGGAACTTGGTAGAATGAACATTTAACCATCAAGTAATCAGTATCAAGTGGGTGTTTAGAAATAAGTTAAATGAAATCGATAAAGTTACCAGGAATAAAGTCAGACTGGTAGCAAAAGGCTACCAGTTAGCATAAGGGCATTGATATGGTGAAGCGTTTGCTCCAGTTGCAAGTTTAGAATCAATTAAATGCTTCTTCCCTTTCATCTCATAAAACGTTTATGCTCTATCAAATGGACATTAAAATTACTTTTCTAAATGGATTCATAAAAGAAGAAGTTTATGTAGAGCAACCGCTTGGTTTTGAAAATCAAAGCTTTCTTCATCATGTTTTTAAACTGGCAAAGGCTTTATATAGACCACTTAAAATAAGTCCTTAGGGCTTGGTATGATCGTTTGAACAACTTTTTCATAAACAATGGTTTTTCTATTAAAAGCTTAGATACCACATTATTCAACAAGCACCAAGAAAATGGTTTTCTCATTGTTCAAATTTATGTTAATGAGATTATCTTTGGTTGATGACATTATCTTTGGTGCTACTAATGATCTACTTTGTCAAGAGTTTGCCGAAAAAATGAAATAGGAATTTGAAATGAGCTTAATGGAGAGCTCAATTTCTTCTTGGGACTTCTAGTAAAGAAAACTCATAAATGGACTTTCATCTCACAAGAAAAGTATGCAAAAGAACTTCTAAAGAAGTTTGGGATGAGTGAATACAACCCTACAACCACTCTCATGAGTACAAATACCATACTGAAACTCGATGAGGATAAGGATGGTAAGAATGTAGACGAGAAGGTCTACAGAGATATGATTGGTAGCTTATTCTATTTAATTGATAGCCATCCAGATATTATGTATTCAACATACTTATATGCTAGATTCTAGTCTAATCTAAAGGAATCTCATTTAAATGTTGTGAAAAGAATATTGAGATATCTTAAAGGAACATCTAACTATGGCTTATGGTATTCACAATCTAAATCTTTTAATTTCAAAAGCCATTCTAATGTAGATTATGCTGGTTGCAAGATAGACAAGAAAAGTATCCATGGTGGTTGCCAACTATTGAAAAATTGTCTGGTTTCATGGTGCAGTAAAAAGCAAAGTGTAGTTGCATTATCAATGACCAAGGTAAATACATAGCCTTGGGCAATTATAGCACCCATGAATTATGGATGAAACATATATTACATGATTTTGACATTAATGTGCCTTGCATGCCCATTTTATGTGATAAGTTCCAGTGTCATTAGCATTTCTAAAAATTCAATTCTGCACTCAAGCACAAAACATATTGGGATCAAACATCATTTCCTATATGATCATTTGAATAAATTTGATATATCAATTGATTTTGTTTTCATTGAAAATCAGTTTCTAGATATCTTTACCAAAACTTTGGAAGAATAGAAACTTATGTGCACTAGAGACAAATTAGGAATTAAATCAAATTTTGATTTTGGCGGGATTAGTTAACATATTTAAGTATGGAAGTTATTATGCACCAAAATTAACTACATCTCCTCCCTTTTTCAGTGCCTGTTTTTGCGTACATCATATCAACTATTTACTTCTTTCCATTTTTCAAAAATCTTGTTTCAATAAAATTGCCATTTTCTCTTCCATCGTAGAAAAGAGAAAAACCCTTCTTCTTTCATTCAAAGAAATCCCTTTTGTTTTCCCCTTCTCTCTTCAATAAAAAATTCACCATGCCTAAACGAACAACGAAATCAAATGCCGGAGCATCTTTCTCAAAGAAGAAACGTCCATCATCTCTTTGCTCTTGTTCATCCTAAAGAGATTGAGGACTAGAATTTCAGTAAGCTTCCATCCTTCTTAAAATTCCACTCTTTTGAAGCTCTAGCATGCTTTAATGAAAAAAAATTTGGTTACAATCTAAATCGTGGTAAGCTATCAAATTTGACTCTCTGCCAAAATCTGATGCTATTGACTGGTTTGTGGCTTAAAGTGGGATAATTTAATGAAAATTGATGAACATTCATATCTTCACTTAGTTAAGCTGTTTTATTCAATTTCACCTTCATTCAATATGATTCTAATATTTCTATAGAGTTTTATGTTTTTTAAAAAAAGATTATACTATCTCCATCAAAATTGAACTTTCTATTTGATATTCCAAAGGACCAAATTCTTCAATTTTGGTGATTTATCTAATTCTAATGTCTCTTATAATGAAATGTGTCAACTCTTTTATGGAGGAAAACAATATTCTTTTTCTTGAGGTACTGGTTTGAACAAAATAAAAATTGAACGTATTTTGCTATGTAAATTACTTAGCTGCTCTATTTTTTCTACCTCAATTTCAAGTGAAAGGTATACCACTTATTTGAATTACATTAGCATTTATCTCTTGGCCAAAGCTATCAAGCAGGAACCTGACAACCTTAGCTTTATCATTTTGAAATACAAGGTTTATTCGTTCTCCCATCAAGCTAAAAATCTTCCATACTCTATGCTTCTCACACATCTTTAAAAGTGAGGAAATGTTTTTACCTGATGCCTAGATTGAGGGGGAGCATGACCATAAAGTCTTAGATCTTGCTAGCCTTAGGAAAATTAGAATTTAGTATACTAATGATAATGGATGGTTTTGGGGGATCAATAGAACTCCTAGCAGTATTAAACTTCACCCAAAAAATCCAAAATTCTAGTATCAATCAACTCAAAGTCTAAACAATCCAGCTTTGTTTATCTCACTCCCATTAAGACACCAAAAAAAACTTAAGGAAAAACTAGCAAAGCAGGTGTTGGACTTGAAGAAAAACTAGAAAACCTTAGCAAAATAATGGAAATCCTTGCTGGCCACTTGGAAACACTTATTTGTTGATTCCATGGACTACAAGCTCGAGCACCTTCTTCACAAATCCAATAGTATTCGTGCCAACATCATTTGTCTGAAAGAAAAAGTTGGAGGCTACACTAAAAATTTTAAATCTGAAATCTTGTCTACTGGAAGTCTATTGAAACATTTTTGTTATTTAAACTATTTGCTAAACATTTTATCTATTGGAACTTCTGTTCCGTCACTTTATTCACTAGAACCAATTTTTTAGACTTTTATTTTTGGGTATGTAAAATATATTCTCGTGATGATCAATATTTTGATGAATAGGCTTACTACTGATAAAAACCTAATATCTAGCATATGTTAGTACTTGTTTCTCTGGTTTCTTAAGTATGTGGACAGAAGAAGCCAAAATTACTCCAAACAAGGGAAGCGCAAGCTAGTAGAACCAGGCACATATAAAGGGAGAGTTCAGGTGATATCTTTCCACTCTACTCAAATTTTGTCATCATAAAAAAGGAGGAGATTATTAACCCTTTTGATGATTTATATTATTTTGGTCATGACAAAATTACTCCTTGAACTATGCACTGAAAAAAGCATGCATATTATCTGTTGGAATCTATTTACATATTGTCTATTGGAATCTGTTATGCGCTAGAATTACTTTTTATAAATAAAATATCTCCTGCAAATTCTAATTTGATTTGTATCTTTACAACTTAGGAAAAAAATCAAATCATGCCAAAATTATTAAATCATCTGCTGTTTTAGGAATAAATGCATGATTTCCAAAGTTAACTTGTTTCCTTGTTTAGTTCCAATGAATTCTTGCCTTAATGAGAACTTATACCCATTGGACATAAGCATATAAAGAAAAAGATGCAGCTATTGATAGTGTAAGTCACTAAGTTAGGAGAGAAATTTGTTGAGTGTCATAAGGAGTTGTGTGATACTCTCATACACTATTTATACTTAATTGTTGCTAATTCCTTACTCTACGTGTGTTTTTAATGGACCTTGTGGTGAAGAAAGTCAAGTGAAACTTGCCTTCAACAAACCTTGGGGAGACAAGGACAAGGCGATTTATATCTCAAAGGATCTAGTGGTGAAAAAAGACGGGAATCATACCTATTCTAAAGGGAACCCATGAAGAGGACAAATTATCATTTGGTTGCTCTAAGGACCTTTAGTTGAAGAAACCAATAGGGTGGTACTTTTTGAAATCTTCTGTAGTATTCCTGGTACCTGTCTAGAAGAAGAGACTAGAGCTTGCCATATGGAGTGGCTGCAACTCATGCATCAGTCTACAGAGATTGTACAACTGAATCTAGCAAAAGTTCCCCAGGCTTGCTCACAAACATCTGGCTTCACAGTGATCTGGAATCTGTCTTATCCTATCTGGGATTCTGATGTAGCTCTTTGCAAAGAGCTGATTTTTCACCCTACTAAGGTGTTTTTGATCCCTTACTGTTCATTACTATCAAATTACTGCTATCATCTGCAAAATCATTCTTATACATTTACTAATTTAATAGGTTTAAAATCCTAAGTGAAAAATTAGGTAGGGAATATAAGCTTGTTGAGCCTCTATAAATACCAGTATTTATGTACTTCTATTTTTACTGCTTTTCTTATCACTGATTTGACTGGTGTCTTATCTTATACTTAAAAATTTCAGTCAGTAACTAAAACTATTTTTCTACAAAATACTTAAATAGTTTTTTAAAGGGCAAAAAGTATTTTGAGTGATAACCTTCCACTGCATTAAAATCTCTTAAGTCTAATTTACCGCCCTCTTAAGCATATAATCACTCACACACTATCACATTTTATTTTGTTTCCCTAGTTAGGAAACACCACAAAAAATTAAACAACATCAAACAAAGCCCTAACAAAAACATTTTCTTTTGATCAGAGTAATTCATTAGTTTATTAACCAAAACTAAATATAGCAGCTAGGATATATGTTTGGAAGAAATGTAATAAATGTTTCCTGTCCTTTAACTTCTGCAATTTTTTATGATTCTCAATTGTTCAATGCTCATGTACTCTTTGCCAAAACTATTATTCTTGTAACATGTATCACTAATTTTTTATTTTTTATTTTTTTTATCATTATGATTCTATAGATGATCATTATTTATCAATTATGCTCTACAATCACAGCTTGACTAGAATAGCCTTGAGGGGAAGCACCTTGCGTAGTGCTATCCCATGTGTTTCTTCTTTTCTCAACTACTCGGGATCCATCCCTGGTTCAAGTTTTCAATTGAAGTTATGAATTAAAGTTGCCACTGTCATAGGCAACATTCGATTTGCCAATGGCAAACCTAAGCACAATCTTTTTCCTACCCCAAATGGAATAAGCTCAAAATGTTGGCCCTTGAAATCTATTTTTTTATCTAAAAATCATTCAAGCTGAAAAGAATGTGGATTCGACCATAGGTTTGGATCTCTACCGATAGCCCACACGTTAACCATTATTTGCAAGCCTTTGGGGATGAAATATCCACAAACTTCAGCATCTTACTCTGACTTTTGAGGAATTAACAGAGGACTAGGTAGGTGATATCTCAAAACTTCTATAATGATAACTTGAACGTATGGAAGATTTGAAATGTTTGATTCTTGGACTTCAGTCTTCTCTCCAACAATAGCCCTAATCTCCTGCTGGGCCTTTGACAATTTATTGGGATTGAGTAGTAATTCAGTCATGACCCATTCTATTGTGTGTGAAGTATTGCCATTAGTATTACTATTTGCCTAATTACATTTTTAATTAGATTTGGATGGATGCCAATTATGGTTGGAATTCAAAGATAATTAAGGTGTTGAATTGTATGAAGGAAAATGGTTAGGTGTTATATGTTAAATTGTCCCATATAGAAAACTTGAGATAGAGGAAACTTCCTTGTGCCTTATAAAACCAAGTGGAGAAATTAAAGGGTTATTTAACCCTTCACTTGTCCCACATTACTTTTATCAAGTAGAGTGGACTAGTTTATATTGAACTCAAGTAAGAATGCTTGATAAAGTGTTCTTTAAGGGGTTCATATGAGTGGACCACACATGCGCCACCACTGCTACCACTGTTACCCGGCCCTACTTTAAATCCAAGTCGCAGGTCGTGGGCGCAAGCGTTAGGGCGAGTGTGTCAATCTTATCTTTTTAGTCAAAATTTATTTGAAATTTAAAATTTCAAATTTCAAACTTAGCTTAATCGTTGGCTTAATCAAATAGGATAAGGGCTGACTAATAGATCAAATAAGAAGGTAATCCAATCAAATAAAGGCTGACTAATATATCAAATAAGAAGGTAATCCAATCAAATAAGGGCTGACTAGGTCAAGTTCCATTGGATTAGCCTAATCTGATTGGATGAGGTCAAATCATTAGAGATTAAGCTAGGATTTAGTAGAAGGACATGGGACATGTGACATGATGCTAGTGGACGTGTGATGTGTGTGGGTGATGTGGTAGAATATTATTGGTTGGGATGACGTGTTAGAGGCCATTAACTGGTAGACTCTAACCCTAATCTTACCTATAAATAGACTACCTCTGGCAATCTTAAAGATACACTGCATTCGAGAGCCTCTCAACACTCACACTATGATCTTGTCTAAGCATTCTGCCCACATTCTTCTTTTTTCTCTCAAAAAACCTTTTTTTCTTATTTTCTGATATTCTCCCCAAAATTATTCCCTTTCCTGAATTTTGATATACAGCTGTCTCATTCTTATCTAGTGACTAACTACTATTTGAGGTGAACGAGACAGAGTATACTTGATTGTTCTGAACCATCTCATCTTAGGAGCAGCATTGTACCCATTGCAATGGTGAGTTATGGTGCTCATTTCTTCAAAAGCAAATAAAATTATGTGATTTGGTCGTCTGGTTGATTTTGTTACGATACAGAATCTTTAAGCTGAGTTTTCTATTAAATTCTGCATCTTATTTAATTTAAATTGATAGCATTATTTATAATTTTTGTGCCTTGATTGACATATATCTAACTTTGGCTTTCCTGTACTCGTGTCTGATTAAATACATGCTTAAATTCTATCTTGTCTTGAATATGTTGTATGTTTAATTATGATCTCGCATGCTATATGTATAACTCTAATCACATATGCTTTATTTGATTTTTAACTGATAAAAATGCACGTATCACCTCAATAGTGATTATCTATTTTAATTTATGATAATATAATTTGTAATATTTAATTATTGCATTATATGTTGGTATATCCTATGGACAACAATCTTGAAGAAATAAGTTTTTATTTGTGTGTTATTTATCTGTGGAAATTCTGATTAGATATCCTGTCTAGGAATCTTGCTTGATATTCTGCCTAGATATTCTACTTTAGGGTTAATTTTGATATCAATCATGGCTGCAAATTCTAGTGCTATTGGTAAAGTTGTGTCAGCAAAAATTGACCTTTTCGGCTTTCTAAAAAAGTTCTTGGGCCAGTTCTTTAAGCGTTGGCAACAGCACATGAAAATCTTATTAACAATGAAAGGTTTTATTTCATCGATTCAATTGACCATGCCAGAACCAACTGAAACTGATCCAAAAACTAAGGAAATAGTCAATTGGAAAATAAATGATCAAATTGTTCAATAAGTGATTATGTCAGTTTTGTCTGATATACTCTTTGATGTGTACTATTTTGATTTATATTTGGCTAAGTCTTTATGGGGCAAATTGGATAGGAAATATAATACTGAAGAGCAAGGGCTCAAAAAGTATTCGATTTCCAAATTCCTAAAGTATCAGATGGTTAAGGGCAAGTCTATATCTGAATAGGCACATGAATTGATCAATCTAAAGCATTCTTTAGTTGATGCTGAGATGAAACTCACTGAAAAATTTATGGTGATGTCAATTGTCAATAAGTTCCCTAAGTCATGGGAAGGCTTCGGCATGACTCTAAAGCATCAAAAAAGGAAATTAACTTTAGATGATCTGATGATTGCCATAAGTATAGAAGAAGAATACAGAAATCAATCATATAATATTCCTATTTAATATAATCCTAAGGAAAATGTGATAGTGGGAAAGAAGAAAGTCAATTTGAACTCAAACTCTAAAACCATCGATAAAGGAAAAGCCAAAATTAATAAGAAACTGAAGGCTGACAAGCTATGCTGGAATTGTGGACAAAAAGGGCATTAGGCTAAGGAATGTCCCTCCAAGAAAGCCAAGGCTGAAACCTAGTCCACTGGACTAGTTGTCAATATGGTTGTTGGAGACACCAGCGAAGCTAGAGTTCCTGATGCATCCATTGATGAGTACATTTCTTTTAAACCTAAATTCTTCTCTATCCATGTACCATATGATTAGCTGATAGACACTGGTGCTAATGTGCACGTCTGTGCTAATAAATTACTGTTTGTGTCTTACCAGCTTATTGGCGAAAGGATTGTGATGATAGGGAACTCAAGTGTAGCCAAAGTGTTTGGGATAAGAAGCGTGGATCTAAAATTTCCTTCGAGGCATATACTGTCTCTACAAAGGGTGCATCATTTCTCAGCAGTTCGAAGAAATATTATAAGTGATTCTATAATAGTTAGATAAGGTTTTGAGATTTCTTTCAAATCAAATAAAGTTGTAATTTTATATTACAAAACTTTTATTTGTAAAGGCTATCTATCTGATGGCTTGTTCAAACTGCGAATTGAGAACATTATTTGTTCATATAAAGTTGATATTTCTAATTCTCCTATCATAAATGTTATTGAGAATTCTTTTATTTGGCACAGTCGTTTAGAACACTTAAATTTTAGTTCTGTTAAATGAATGATGAACTTAAATTTAATTCCTAAACATGAAATTGAACGAGGTCATAAATGTCAAATCTGTGCTGAAGCTAAGCAAGTGAGAAAGCCTTACCACCTAGTTGAATGGAAAACTGAAATTCTTGACTTAGTGCACATAGATATTTGTTAGTTCAATGGGATCTTAACAAAAGACAATAAAAGATACTTTATCACCTTTATAGATGATAGCAATAGATATTGTTATGTTTATTTACTAAAATATAAAGATAAAGCACTAGAGAAGTTTAAAAATGAAGCTAAAACATAAACTGGTAGAAAACTTAAATGGTTAAGGTCAAATAAGGGCAGAGAATAGAAGTCCAACCCATTTTATGAATACTACTGGAATTTTAGCATAGTTCATGAAAAAACTGTCCCTTATTCTCCTACTTCGAATGGTATAGCTAAGTGAAAGAATAGAACATTCATAGACATGATTAATAGTCTGGTTTTGAATTCTGGATTACCTAAATACATGTGGGGGAAAGCTTTGAATATGGCTTACCATATTCTGAATAGAGTTCCCCTAAAACATAAAGAAAGCACTCTATTTGAAGTCTTGAAAAGCAAGAAACCTAGTCTAAAGTACTTATGAGTGTGGGGCTGTCTTGCAAAAGTACTAGTCCCTGAACACAAGAGGAAAAAGCTAGGTCCTAAGACTGTTGATGCGGTCTTTCTAGGGTATGTGGATACATCTTATGCTATGAGATTTTTAGTTATTAAATTAGAGATTTCGGGTATAGATGTTAACACTATAGTTGAATTTCATGATGCTACATTTTTTGAGAACATATTTTCCATGAAAACTGGGATACCTCAAAATGTTCTTTAGATTCAACCCTAAAGTCTGCATCAATTCCGAATCATGTGGATAAGATGACAAATGTAGGGGGCGGTCCTAGTAATAGTGACACAATTCCAAAAAAACTGGATGAACCTAAACAAAGTAAAAGGGCTAGAATCACTAAGGACTTTAGAAGTGACTTTGTTACTTACAATATCGAGGGTGATCCTATTACCTTCAAAAATGCTACGGCTTTTCCTAAAACTAAGCATTAGAAGGAAACCATTAAGAGTGAGATGGATTCTATTATCTCAAATGGGACAAGGAAATTAGTCGATCTCCCTTCAAGGTGTACTACTATAGGAAACAAGTGGATCTTCAAAAAAAAAATGAAATCTAATGAAACTATTGACAAGTTTAAAGCTAAGCTGGTTTCCAAAGGGTTTAAGCAAAAAGAGGGAATAGATTACTTCAACACCTACTCCCTAGTAGCTCATTTAACTACAATCCAATTGCTTATAGCATTAGCTTCCATATATGATTACACTATTCACCAAATGGATGCAAAAATAGCCTCTCTGTATGGTGATCTCAAGGAAGAAATCTATATAGATCAGCCAGAGGAATTTGTAGCTTCTCAAAATGAGCAAAAAGTTTGCAAGCTTGTTAAATCACTTTATGGTTTGAAACAAGCACCTAAACAATAGCATGAAAAGTTTGACAAAATTATATTGTCATTTAGCTTCACAATTAACAATAGTGATAAGTGCATCTACTGCAAAGGTACAGGTAATAACTGTATTGTGTTATACTTGTATGTAGATGGCATTCTGTTAATAGGCTCGAACATTGAGATTATCAATAAGACTAAGTGTTTCTTAAAGAAAAAGTTTGAAATGAAAAATATAAGTGTTGCAAATATGATTCTTGAACTTAAGTTGACTCGTTTAACTGAGGGTATAGCAATTTCTCAATCTTACTATGTTGAGAAGATAATTGAGAAATATGGCTATAAACAAAGTAGAATTGTTAAAACACTATATGATCCTTTAGTTGCTCTCTTTAAGAATGAAACTGGAGTACCAGTGTCTGAATTAAGGTATTCTCAAATAATTGGTAGCTTGCAATATCTTGCAAATGGGGTGAGACTAGATATCTCATTTGCGGTCTCTAAACTTACTAGATATACAAGTTGTCCCAATTGAACCCATTAAGAGGCTTTGGATAGGGTACTTTTATACCTAAAGGGCTCAGCTTCACTAGCCTTGCACTATAAGAGATTTCCTGCAGTGCTGGAAAGATATAGTGATTCTAGCTGGATAGCCAAAAACTCCAAAATTAATGGTTGTACAGGGTATATATTTACCTTGGGTGGGGGTGCTGTCTCTTAGAAGTCTACTAAACAGACTTTGGTAACTTGGTCCACTTTCGAGGTTGAGTTGTGCGCTTTGGACACTATTGGGACAGAGACAAAACGGTTGTAGGGGTTGATGGTACAATTGCCCATGGTGACCAAACCTCTTCCAGGAATTACTGTGCATTGTGATAACCAAACCACAATTGAAAAGATTAGAAGTTCAAAGTTCAATCAAAAGACTAAAAGATATATCCAAGTTAGACTAAAGTCTATAAAGGAGTTAGTGTTTTAAAGGGTTATAACAACTAATTTTGTTGGATCCAAAGATAATATTGCTGACCTTTTAACTAATGGACTTGATTTGTCCTTAGTTCATAAATTTAGGTTGGGAATGGGACTGGAAACCCATCAGTGATATACCTACAGTGGCAACCCAACCTACCAAGTGGAGATCCCATAATGTAGGTTTAATGTGGTATAAACAAAATTGCTAAGTATATTGAGGTGCACCTAAAATTAATTAATACTTTGTATCTGGCGTCTCTCCCCTGAATGCCTTGTAGGTGCTGATTATTGCTGGTATAGTAAAAGTTTAACTCTGAATGGGGTCAAGTCATTTGGACGAGATGTTGATAGTGCATCCTTTGAGACACCGAACTAAATGAATGTAGTCCTTTAGCCAGGACTAAAGGAATTGGGTTGTTCCTTTACAAACATTCATGATATAAGATCAAAACACATGGCCTTAATGTGTCAACCCTAAAGATTAGTACATAGCCTTTAGCTTATTGTTACTAATGGACGCAATCACAATCACGGGTACAAATTCAATGCTTAGATCCATTTTTCCCGATGGTAGCAGAAGTCAGATAACTTAAGGAGTGGTTCAAACCGAAAGGTACCATTTCTAAAAATGAGCTATGATGAATCTAATAGCCATTATCTTTGGATTTATGGGGAGATTATTGTAATTGGTATTACTATTTGCCTAATTACATGTTTAATTAGATTTGGATGGATGTCAATTATGGTTAGAATTCAAAGATAATTATGGTGTTGGATTGGAGAAAGGGAAATGGTTAAGTGTTATATGTTAAGTTGTCTCACATAGAAAACTTGAGATAATGGAGACTTCTTTGTGCATTATAAAATCAAGTGGAGTTAAAAGATTATTTAACCCTTCACTAGTCCCATATTGCTTTTATAAACTAGTGTTGACTAATTTATATTGAACTCAAGTAAAAAGACTTGATAAAATGTTCTTTAAAGGGTTCATATGAGTGGACCACACGGAACGCGCCGCTATTACCTAACCCGACTCTGAATCTAAGTTGCAGGCGTTAGGGCTTAGTATCAGTCTCATCTTTTTGGACAAAATTTATTTGAAATTATAAATTTCAAACTTAGCTTAACCGTTGGCTTAATTGGATAAGATAAGGGCTAACTAATAGATCATCCAATCGAATAAGGGCTAACTAGGTCAATCTGATTAGATGAGGTTAAATCATTGGAGATTAAGTTGGGATTTAGCAGAGGGACGTGGGACACATGGCATAATGTTGGTAGTGTATGGGTCACCTAGTGGAATATTATTAGCTGGGGCGACATGTTAGAGGCCATTAACTAGCCAACTCTAACTTAATACTGCCTATAAATAGACTGTCTTTGGCAGTCTTGAAGATACACTGCATTCGAGAGCCTCTTAACACACACATTGTGATCTCGTCTAAGCATTCTGCCTATGTTCTTACTTTTTCTCTCAAAATACCTTCCCTTCTTATTTTATGATATTCTCCCCAAAACTATTCTCTTTCCTAAATTTTGATATATGGCTGTCTCATTCTTATTCAGTGATCGAGTACTGTTTGAGGTAAACGAAACGAAGTGCATCTAATCATTCTGGACCATCTCATCCTGGGGGGAAACTCAATTTTGTTGACGTTTATTCTATGGTATATTTCCACTATGGGTTGAATCCCCAAATATAGGCCAGCAATATTGCAACTTGATGTGACTGATGTGATGATGGATCGTAAATGAGGCCTCTCTCTACTAGTTTAGATTAAACTTGATTTTTTTTAAATTTGGTTTCCTAATGGATTGGTCTCCAGTTAGGAGAAAAGAATATTTGTATGTTTTCCTTATATGGATCTATTCTTGATTACAAACTAGATATGTATATTTGGAATAGTATGTGTAAAAGAACATATATTCCTCTTTGAGTTGGCAATGAAATTATTATTTGTTGATTTGAAAATGGATGCTTTGAATTGAAATAAATGTTGATTGAAATTTTAGTAAGTTATTTGGAAGGTTAGATTGTATTGATTGCTAAATATTATAGTTGTATGGTTACTATATACAGATTCTAATTCTTATAAGGATGACTCATATACCTATGTTTTTCATTTAAGAGGCACATCATGAATTAATGCCCTTTTTGAGATAAGATTAGGAGGCTCTTTTTTATTCATATCCCTCAAAAGTAATGGATAGAGGTTTTATTAACAGCCTCTAAATGATGAAAAATTGCTTCTATTAGCTCCATATATAGGCTATTTATAAAACTGCCTCCATATCTTTTGCAATCGCAACAATGAGGGCTGTTCTATTCAATTGCCTCCATATGTATTAGAGGCATTTTTGAGGCATTTAAAGGCAAATAAAAATGTCCTCATATTTTAGTATTGTAGTAGTGTAAAGTATGAGGCAAGAACCTACATCACGTAAAATGTGATTTTTTTTTCTTATTTTTCTTTTTGATCACTGAATAAGTGCGACTCTTCTAACTATTAAATTTATGGAATAGTATAAGCATAGTAATTGAAAAAGATAATGTAAAACTTATTATTTGTCAAATAGACCATTGGAAAAAAGAAAAAAAAAAGAAAAAAATAATAACCCTAGTGTTAAAAATTCTCCCCGTTAAACTTTATATATATATATATATATATATATTTTCTTCTAAATTGCATAACCAATTCTTTTTCACAACAAATTTTACCAAACTTGGAGGGTAAAAGTAAGACTTCCAATTTACAAGATTTAAAAATCCATTATGTGAACCAGCAATCAAAATTGAGTCGATGCAGAAAAAGTTAACTTACCCCCAACTTCTTATTGCAATATAAGAAGATATTACTTGTTTTGAGTTAAAATTTGTAAACTTGTCATTTTGAGAGGGATAAAAAAGCTTAAATTTTGCCAAGAACTTGTTTGCTACTTTCCACTCATCTTATTCGTAATAAATATAATTATTTGTCTGTGCTGTTACTTCATTCAATAATAAAATTTTCCTCAATGCATTCTTTAGCACCTTGATTTTCTTTGAATTTTGTACTTAAATCTTCATATATATTTTGAATAATTGGATTGAAACTATCCAACACTTTATTTCACCATATATTTTTCCACTAATGAAGTGAAATTGATACAAATTTTTCATTATTTTCTAGTTAGATATTGTTGAAATAAACTAATCGCAACAAGTGCACCATTTTTCTATTTATACAAGTCCTTCTGAGAAGGGAAAAGAACCTCAAGAATGGTTTAGAATGAAAAATGCCCCACACTATTGCATTATTTATACAAGTACTCAACATATTCTACCTTCTAGTTTAATTCTAGAGATTGTGTTGTTAAGTTTTTAAATATTTTAAATGATCTATAAAATTATTAAAAATCAATAAGACATTTTAAAGTATTTGATAAAAAATTTAGAAGCTGAAAGGTCCAAAAAAAAGAAAAAATTGGAGCTTATAATGTTTTTAAAGAAAAGTAAAATAGAATCCATTTATTTTCTAATGTCTTTTGAATTACGCTATAAGCTTCCACATGTTATAAACTATTTTGAAATTTATCAAATATTATGAGATTTTATTTTAAAAAACTAAACTTTTGAACTGCATATAAAACAAGAATTATGGAGATGAAATATTATAATAATTTTATAATTTATATGAATAATTTAAAAATAATTATTTAAATACTATTCATTTACATATTATTAGAGTAATTTTTTAACCGTAAGTCTAATTAAACATTCATAATCATAACACATTCGCATATATTAGGTAATAATATATTTTTCGAACAAATTGCATTTCTGATCCTCATATGGAAGGACGCAGCCCATCACATGTTCGTGGACCATTTTGAAATTGTTGTGGTTTGGGACCTTTCTTTTAGGCCCAATAAGTGCTAAGGGACCTTTCCATAGAAAGGTTCTTCTACTTCCAAGTAGATAAATTTAAACTTTTTATCTAAGAAAAACTTTTACATTGATACATCTAAAAAATCTTCACATGCCTCTAATATTTATATATATATATATATATATATATATATATTGATATGCCGAAATTACTCCCTATGAACATACTAGCAAAACTACAATAAATGCAGCGTAAGATGTTAAAATGAATTGTAACATATAATAATACAACACTTAAATTCTATTATTATAAATATCATAATCAATGACGAAAATTAAGAGATGTTACATTTTAACTAAAGAAAATTCTCTAATTAGATCTATTCTCGAATTAGAAACCTACTTCATTATTTCTCTTCGCCAATTCTCAAGGAGATCTCCAAATTCAAATTCGGTAGCTCATTACCCTTTTTTTTTTTAAATTCAAGTTATACATTTTGAAGACTTACAAATCAGCTTTGCATATAGTTCTATGAATATATTCGCGATTTTAGATAGATTTGTCAATGAATAGAGTATTATCTTACTCGAATTCGTGTTGTAACATACTTAATCATACACTTACTTTACCTTATTTAATCCATAGACCCATATCCTGAAATATCCAAATAATAGTCTCTAAATGTACCCTACCCTATCAAATTCAATATTCATTTGGTCTATGAGTTAATTTATTAGGCTCAATTTTTTTTGGATTGCATTTTTTAGTCTTATCTTCATTACTAAAAGACCACATTTTTAGTCTTATCTTTTGTAGACATTAATTTTGTCCAATTGGAAAGTGACACTTCTAAAATAATATACTAATTATTAATTCAATATTTTCTATTTATCTTGAAATTTATTAAATTTAATTTCAAAAGATAAATAGTTAATTTTAATTATTACTCTAATAGTTATTTTATATTCAAATCAAATATTGATAAGTGTCAAAGATGAAGTGTATACATCTATGGATCAATTAAATCAAATATATTTAATAATATCTCTTGATATCTAACATTATCTCTTGATATTTAATATTATCTTATCAAAGAGATAACTATCAAAAAAGTTCAAATCAATCAGCAAGTCTCCCATCAAGCATCTATATAAAAGGAGTGATCAAAACTCATTCAACTTACAACATAAATTGCAGCAAGTGAGAGGAGATTTGAAGGAGTCTAACAAGTCTCTCAATTAAATTCAAGGAGATCCATGACGTTCACAGCATTTTTCATTGAGCTTATATATTTCGATGTTTGATTCGAGATTAAGATGCGAAGCCCTCAAATTATTGTTATTTTTTTTCAAATCAAATTTAAGGAAATCCACGATATTCAAAGCGTTCTTCATGAAGCTCATATATTTTAGCGTTTGATTTAATATTAGGCCGCGAAGCTCTCATATCGGCATTATTTTTCTTCAAATCAAATTTAAGGAGATTCACGACGTTCAAGGTGTTCTTCGTTGAGCTCATTAAATTCAGGATCATATTTGGAAGGAAATAATTAAAGGATTAGATTAGAAATTGAATCCACAGTTGATTGATAAATTTTAATTTCATTTATTTTGTACAATTTTTTTTGTTTTGTAATTTTAATTTCACAGACAAAGAAATTTGCATTTGCATTTTCATTACTAAAAGATCGCGAGGTGGAAAAATTCATGGCAGCTAATATCTTTGACAACAATTATAGATGAAAATTTTAAAGTTGCCATGAATAAAATTTTAAATTTAAATTGAATTTGCATTATATAAATTATTTGATTAAATAAAGTTTCAACATTGAGCAAAAAGTATGATTCTCCTAATTTTCATCTTTTGGAGGTGCTTCTGCTATCGGACGACCATTGATTGGCAAAATTAAATATTAGTTCGAAAGGTGTTAAAAATACCAACGCATACCCCAATCATAATTTACAATGGCTATTATGTTTGTTTTAAATTTACAATATTCTCTTTTGATGGAATATTTTGAATAAAATTTTATTTTCTAATTTTTGAATAAAAATTATCATCTAAAAATAAATTTGGCATGAATTAATTAGTAAATTGTTGGATAATGGGTAATTTTAGGGTATAGGATATGTGGGTAAATTTTGCATATTAACTAACACGTTTACACTTGTTCTATTGTTTTTAACATGTTTTTGGATTTATGTTTAACGAAAATGATAATTGGATAAAGTTTTATGAGTTAAAAAGATTTGAGTTGGGAATGAGGAAGTTGAGACATAGGTATTGGATGTTGGGTATTAGATATCTTTTGGGTATTGGATACTGGGTATTAGGTATCTTTTGGATATTGGGTAATGAGAATTTTATAGAAATAGGCCCTATCCTTATCAATTTATTTTGTTTATTGAGTGTGGGTATGGTATTGTACTATTTTTATGGGCCTAAATAGGGTAAAACTCTATCCATCGAAAGTATAATCATATTATTGTCAAAATTAAATGAGAAAGTCGAGTGGTTATTGGCTCAGTGGTATAAGTTTTACCCATAAAGTATGAAGACATGAGTTCAACCCTAATGAATTTCTAATGTGCGTGTGAATAAATTAAAAAAAAATCAAATGAGAATTGAATTATTTCACTTTTAGAGGAAATAACACGTCTTAAATTGTTCAATTCATCATTAGCAAATTTATGGTCTTATAATTAATTCAATCTGATTTGATATATAGTGTTGAAACTAATCTTATGTAAATGAGCAAGCTCCTTTTTCGGTGGGATTGTAAATGAACAAGTTTTTTTATTTTTTTTCCCCCACAAGAACACGAGTTTCCTTGAAGTTCACTAAAATTAATTGAAAAAAATTGAAAATTAGTATTTCTTTCCACAAATTAGGAAACTATATTAGAGTCTCCCCAGTCCTTCAAATAGAGGACACACTCCAAATTGTACAAAATCTCCTCAAAGGTAAACTAGCTTTCAAGATTAATTTTTCATTCAGTATGTTGTAATTGGCATAATGTAAGCCTAATGACATGTTTAAAAAGAGAGAAATTATATTTGGATGGATGCCAATTAGGTTGGAATCCAAAGATAATGTGAATGTTAAAATAGAGGAGGAAAAATGGTTAAGTGCTATGAATTGAGTTGTCCCACATAGGAAGTTTGACAAAGTGGAGACTAGTTTGTGTCTTATCGGGGTTGAAGTGTTAGTTCAACCTTTTACTTGTCCTACGATATTGGTTTTATAAAGAAGTGTTGACTAATATATATTGAACTTAAAAATGAATACTTCTTAAAAATGTTCATTAAGGAGTTTATTTAAGTGGACCACATGTGTGTCGCTGCTGTTGCTCGACCCTTTTGCCTCCGGTGTCAGGCGAATGATCTCAATCTTAGTCTTCTTTTTTTGGACGAAACTCAATAAATTTAAAAATTCAAAACTTAACTGGGGCTTATCGGATGGGGTTTTGACCAAGTAAAAACTCGTTAGAGATTAGCCTGATAATTAGGGATATGGTAGATATGACAGTTGCAGGGCTTAATTGAATAGGGGTTTGACCGAGTAAAAACCAAACCCATTGAGATTATGGCTGCTAATTATCAGGGATATGGTCGTTGATTACAAAGATTATGGCTGTTGATTATCTAGGTATTGGCAACTGCAACCAGCCCTAGTTCCCTCTATAAATAGTCCACCTTTGGCAGAGTTTAAAACACACAAAAAAACAAAATATCGTCTCTAATATTTGTTATTCTCCATTTTTCCTCTCTCTAATATCTCCCTATTATCTTCCTATCTTCCATTCATTCCGGCTATCTGATTTCGGCAATTGAAATACTATTCAAGGTGAACAAGATGAAATGCACCCGATCATTCTGGATCATCTCATCTTGAGAGAAGCAGCACTATACCCATTGCAATGGTAAGTCGGGACGTTCGTTTCGTCAAGACAAACAGAAGAATTTTATGATTTGGTCTTTTAATTGGTTTTATTACAATACAAGATCTTCAGATAAGTTTCTTGTATTTAAATTACGTTAATTGATAGCATGTTTTTTTTTATTGTTTTTTGATGCCTCAGTTTGTTATGTAATCTTGGTTTTTCTTGATATCGTAACATGTTGAATATATATATGAATTCTAATATGCCTTGATTATGCTAAATATATACTTAAATTTATAATTTTTATAAAAACACACATTTTGCCGTCTTGTAATTATCTAGTTTAACTCTTGATAATCTGAATAACTTTATTGATTTATTTTGTTGCACTGCTACATGTTGGTAATATTATGGAAACAGCAAAATATTCTAAGAAACTATACTAGAACTTTGAATTTAGGATAATCAATAAAAGAAATTACATAAATCTCCTCACTGAAAGAATGTAAACTCATCAACCAAAACTGCGATAGCTTAATTCTTGAAAATTTTAATCATTAAAAAGCTTTTCTTGTATAACCTTTTTATCCCAAATTTATACCAATTCCTTGAGGTTAAGAAAAGTTTTTCTAACTTACAAAATTTTTTATTGCATGATTGGAGCCAACGATAAAAAATTGAGCCCTTTGATGAGGAGAATTTGCTCCATTTTTCCGATTGTGACATAAAATGTTATTTGGAGCTAAAATTTATGGAATTAATATTTTGAAAAAATTATCAGTTGTTTGAGTGCTCTAGGATATGATCAATAAAATAAATTTTTTTGATTATGTAATCTAAATTAATAATACTTTTCTTATTATTACCAATTTGTTTAGTCTCTTTTTCTTTCTTTCTTTCCTTTTTTTTTTTTTTTTTTTGTTGGGGGTGGGGGGATGCTCTTTGATATTTTTGATTGCAATCCAAAGATGAAACATTACATATTCTTTTAGCTTAATTAATAGCTTATGAGTTCGGAACATAATTCTACTCATTCAATGGCAACTCATATTTTACTCGTGATATTATAACTCTGGTAGGGATAATAGTTTTGAAGGAGACTCTTAAACCAATTTGTAATCATAATCTCTATTGATGTACATAATCATGCGTAATTAGGTTAGTGTTTCTTTTCCTTGAAAGATGACAATTGCAGTTGACCATAAACCTTTTTCCACAAATTACAATTAATGTGTACTATATAAGCTCTATTAATTTTAAACTAAAGTATTTACACATTTGAAAATACATATATATGTTCTAGAACTAAAAATGATGCCCAACGCCTCAAATGTCTGACTACACCTACTTCTCTCATCGCCTCCTTGCAATTAAAGTAATGATTTTGAATACAATTAAGTCGCACAACTAGTTTGAGCAATATGTCGAATTACTTGAAAAGAATTGTTTTGCGCTTTTAGGTATTTTCTATCAATTCGTTCGTTTATATTGATTTCGAGTGCAGGTCATAGCCTTTCGTTGAAAGATCGTCAATCTTTTGTGAAGAGTGTTTGAATTAATCTAATATTGTAGCGTTTGATGCTCAAACTTTCTCAAGAAGAAATGAAGATAACTAAGGTTATTTGATGTCTGAGTATATTTCTGCTTTTCAATCATGAACTTCTTAATCATAAGAATCCTATGTATATGGTAATCCCATAATAATTCTATATATGTTGAAATAGATGGGACAAATATTTCGAGATTGAAACATGTATTTTTTAAAGATTGTGGAGTCAAATTAATGATGTCAACTATATATTATCCTGTCACACTTTCAATCTTTCCATATATGACAGTTCTTGCTCGATCCGGTCCACAGGCAACATTAAAATTGAGAGGCTTAAAAACAATTGCAAAGATGACCAAATTAAGTGTAATTTTTCAGCCAACAAGGAAGAAAGATATTTGAGAAAACAATTGATTAAATCATGACCTTAAAGGCCTGACTATTATTAATTATTTCTTTGGACTGGAGTCAACAATTCAGAATGATTACGCCACAAATCAAGATATGCTTAATAAATCAACGTCTAGACTCAAGAATATCTAATCTAATAATTATTCTTGGTTTTTTTTTTTTGAATTGTTTATATACATAATAATTAATGTTGTAGGCATAAGGTTATCAATATATAATTTTTATTCTTTTTTTTCTGTTAATGTTTATTGATTTTACATATGTATATTGTATACGTACAATTAATTACGGAAAGAGTGTTGGAAAATAATTTTTTTATTCCTTGTGCGTAACAAAATGATGGGGTATGTGATATCTCCATGAATTATATGGCCTACATGATTCATACAATACAAGAAAAAAGTAAATTGGTGACAAAATAGTTGGTGACAATGTAAATGCCGTCACTAATTATGTATATTAGGTGACAAAAAATTTAATTTTGTCACTTTAATAAATTTTACAAACTAAATAGTGATAAAAATAGTGTTAGAGTTGTCACCATAAACAATTAGTAATACACTTATAGCGACAATGAAAATCTTGTCACAAATTGTAATGATAATTTTTTTCATCACTAAGTTATTACTATAAGGGTGTCATTAATTGTTAATGGTGACAACTTAAAACATTAATTTTTTGTCACTATTGAGTTATTTTGTGATAAAATAAAAATTGTTATCATTTAAAAATTATTGTTAGTGATAAGATAAAAACTGTTGTCATCAATGTATATTATTAGTGATAATTTTTATTTTGTCATTTATTATTTGATTACTAACATTATAGTTTTTTTAGTGGTACCCCATAGATATTTTGAAACTTCATTAGGAAGTAATTTAGAGACTATGTACAATTAAAGTTGTGGGAAGTAAGATAGATTAGACAGTATTTGAGTGACTTTACTAGTGTCTGTTTGGTTTTATTTTTAAAACTTTTTTTCATAATTTCTATTATTTTAAAGATGAAATACATTATTTTATATACATTTTCACTCAATATTATTTTTATTTTTATTTTCAATATACATTCCTTAATAACTTATGTATCTTCTCTTTCTATTCTATTATTTCTCTCTCTCTACTTACAACCTACTAAACCCAACATAATAATTAGTTTCCAACAATTCATCCAAATTCAAATTCGTTTTCAACTTATTTCCACTAACTACTTTCCAACATTTTGAAAATAATGGAAATGAAAACTGAAAATGAAAATAAAACCAAATGGGTTCTTACCTACTAAAAATATTTTATAAAACGTTATAAAGTAAGCCTTTAAAAAAATAAACTAATTATAAATTTTTAAAATAAGATGTTAGAATATCTTATAAGCTTTATTTAAAAAAGGGGGGGCTTTTTAATTGATTTGATTTTATAATTTTACCAAATTTCTTTAATTTAAATATTATTTATTCTGAAGTTGCTATTAATAACATCATATAAACTAACTGCAAAATCTTATTTTATCCAAATTTTTGTACAAACTTAAACTTAAAATAAAATTTGTCATCTAGTAAGTTCTAAAAATATTTTATAAGATTCTCTCATTAAGTATAGCCAAATACCTTCCAACTAGTTATTGAGAAAGTTTGGATAGTTTCACTACAATAAAAAGGAAAATTAAAAACAAACTAGTAAGTAATAATATAAAAATTATCACTAATTATATATATAAATATATGCTAAGTAACAAAAAATTTATTTTATCACCTTAATGATTTTATAAATTTAATGATGATAAGAATAGTGTTTGAGTATTTGTCAGCGATGATAATTAGTGACACATGCACCTATAATGACAACAGGATGACAATAAAAATCTTGTTACATATTATAATTATAATTTTTATTATAACTAGGTTGCCACTATAGGTGTTTAATTTCTTGTCACAAATTAAAGTAATTATTTTTATTATTATTGGGTTGTTACTATATATGTGTAATTAATTATCAATGGTAAAATTTAAAACATTAGTTCTGTCTCTATTATCATTTGCTAGAGCTTAAATAATTTCCAAAGTAAGCAATATTGTGACAAAATAAAAATCAATGTCAATTAAAAAATACAATTAATGATATATAAAAGTTATTATTATTTAATATATATATATATATTGATAATTTTGTATATTATCACTTTTTTTTTATCACTATTGTTATTTTTTTTTCGGGAAATGTTTGACAACTATAGAATTTCAAGGATGGACAAATAAAATCAATTACTTTTAGTAAGAAAAAATTTATGTTAACTTCAATTATTTCAATAATTTTTTACAAAATATATAGTATAGGTACACAACGTTTTTCCTAATCTAAAATCAATTTAAAAGAAAGAATATTAATTTTGAATTATTTACCTCATATGTAAGTAACTAATAAATATGTGGAGCAAATATTTATTCACCTCGTTTTGTTGAAAGCTAACATATCTTTTGTTGAACTTTTGAAAATTAAATAAGAAAAATAATTAAATCACATTGAGTTCATATAGATCAACCAAATCAAGCAAATTAAAAAAAATATGAAATAAATTATAGTGATTTATTCTAAAAATAAAAAATAAAATTAAAATGTAAGATGGAATTAATAAAAGAAATTATACACTATCAATTTGTTAGTAGGATTAGTTAGTAGTCACTAAATATCACTATAAGAAAAAAATAAATTGGCAACAAATAATAAGCAATAATACAAAAATTATCACCAATTATGTATATTAAGTGACAAAAAATTTAGTTTTGTCATCTTAATAATTTTTACAAACTAAACGGTGACAAGAATAGTGTTAAGTTGTCATTATAGGTGCAAATTTCTTTGTCCGTAATAGACAAAATTACAAGACAAGAAAAATCGTACAAATAAAATAAAATTAAAATCTATCAACTGTGCATTCAATTTCTAATCTAATCATCTGATTCTTTCCTTCCAAATATGATCTTGAAATTTGATGAGTTCCATAATGAATACCTTAAACACCATGGGTCTTCTTGAATTTGGTCTGAAATAATGCCAATTTGAAGACTTTGCATTTTAATCTCAAATCAAACATCAAAAATATATAAACTCCACGAAAAACACCTTGAGCATTGTGGATCTCCTTGTTTGATATGAAGAAAATAATGCCAATTTGAGGGCTTCGCACCTTGATCTCAAATTAGACACCAAAATATGAAAAGCTTCAAGAAGAATGCTTGGAACTCTATAGATCTCCATGAATTTACCAGAGAAATCACTGGACTCCTTCAAAGTTTCTCTCACTTGCTAGAATTTGTATTGTATGTTCAATGAGCTTTCATCAACCCCCTTTATATAGATTCTTGATTGAAGACTTCCATATTGACTTAAACTTATTTGATAGTTATCTCTTTGATAAGATAATATCAAATATCTGAAGATTATAGTAGATATCTTTGATTTGATTGATTCATAGATAGAAATACTTCATCTTCGATACTTGTCAACATTTGATTAGAGCACAAAATAAATATTGGAATATTAATTAAAATTAACAATTTATCTTTTGAAATTAAATTTAACAAATTTCAAAAAATAACTAGAACTTTTAAATTAATATCTAATATATTATTTTACATGTGTCGCTTTTTCATTTGCTAAAATTAATATATCTAAAAATGCCCCACTTCAAAGCTTGATGAAAGATGTGTCAATTATTCAGGAAAGAGGCAAGACTTGAAGTATTCAAAAAAAAATTTCCTTTTTTCTCTCTACTTTTTCAAAAATCTTTGCAACAAGTATACAGTATATACTCATATAGGCCAAGAGTAACATGCAGTTTAGACTCATACACGAAGAAGCATATTTAATTGGAATAGACATTTTATACTCATGTTAAGAAGTCCATTTGAATTTGATTGACAATTCATACTCATGTGAAGGAGTTTACTTGAAGTTTGACTTAATAGACAATTTACACTCTTATCAAGGAGTACATCTAAAGACTTTAACTTAAAAATTTTAGATAATTTATGCTCATACTAAAAGCATTATTGATAATTATTGATAATTTAAACACTTATCAAGGAGTATATGAGGAAACTTTGAATATAGATAATTTATGCTCTTATCTATGAGCCTTATTAAGAATTTAAGTTTTTATCAAGGAGCACATGAGAAGATTTTAACTTGAGAAATTTAGATAGTTTATGCTCATATCTGGAAGTATTATTGACAACTTAGACTTTTCTCAAGGAGCATTTAGAACGTTAAAACTTGAGTTTTAGACTTGAAGACTAAAACATTTGAGTCTTTGATTTGGAGACTTAAAAATTTGACTCTTGCATTTGGAGATTTAGAAACTTGAGCCTTAACTTGAATACTTGGAGACTTAGTCATGGATTTGGAGACTTGAAGACATGATCTTGAATTTGAAGACTTGGAGACATGAGTCTTTGATTAGAAGACCAAAAAATTTGAGTCTTGGACTTAAGACTTAGAACTTTGAGCCTTGCCTTGAAGTCTTGGAGGCTTTAGTGGTAGATTTTAGAGACTTAGAGACTTAAAAATTTTAGATAGTTTATGCTCTTATTTGAAAGCATTATTGACTGTTTAGGCTTTTATCAAGGAGCATATGAAATTTGAAGATGAAAATTAATTGTCCCTAACATCTTTATCATCATCGATATCGCTTCAATCTTCTTGTTCATCAAAATTCATGCTCATTTCAATATTATGTGCACGAGTTGCCAAATTTTCAAAAATTTTTGGTTTAATTCATTTAAGTATGTAGCAAAGACTCCAATGCATTCCTTGGATACACATTTTAATGACTGAAGTCTTTGACAATTGATCTTTCCAAATAAGATTCAAATTTCTCCTAGATTAATATAGTCAATGACAGTTTCTTCCTTCTACTAGCAAGAGTTGGTAAGTTCAATCATGCTGATTGTTTTGAAGTGCTATAGAAATGATGAGGAACTCTTGCTCCAATTGTCCCCAACTATCAATGAGCCTGCCTCCAAGTCAGTATACCAATCAAAAGCATTGTCGTTTAATAATTGAACAAATTGTTTTACCAAATGATCTGTATGTGTCCCACCATTATTACAAGTTTCAATAAAATGAGCCACATGCTACTTTGGGTTGTCCTAACCATCAAATTGTTGAAACTTTGGAGGCTAGTAACTGATTGGCATTTTCAAGTTGTCAATCATTTGAGTATATGGTTTGGAGTAAGTCATAAACAACTTAGAATTCCATCAAGCTTGTTCTGATAGTTCCCATGATAAGCTCCTTCAATGGGTTAATGGGAACTAGTCCATTAGTGGAAACTTGTAGTTCTTTATTTGTAGTCTTTTCATTTTCGGCATACTTTTTTTTATGGATGTTTAGCCTTCATCCTAAACCCCAATTTATTTCTCCACCATGCAACTTGCATCAAGATTGTCCACTTTGCTCATCAATTTGGAGATTTGAAAGTCTCGATCTTGGACATATTTCATGAGTCCTCCAATAGCCTTCGTCAAATTCACAACTTGTTCCTCCAAGGCTGTAGCACTTGTCACTATTACAATCGCCATACTCATGGAATTTGATGTTGAGTGGAGAACGAATAATATGGATTTTTCCTTTGGGCTGCACCATCTTCATTCATGTAAATAAAATATGGCAACACCTTTTCTATAGCAAGCGATGAGCCACCTCTGAAGATGATGGCAACTTCTTGAATATACTTCTTGTGATGACACCAAGACTTTTTGCTCCAATACTTAAGAAATTTGATGTAGTAAATTTTAATGCAGCAGTCATGTTGGCAGCCATTTGATACTTCAATCTTGTTAAAAGGAAGAGGTAAGAGGTAGAGATTGTCCCTCACTGGGCATACCAAAAATTTGTAAGCACAAATTTCTTTTTCTACAATAAACAAAATTACAAAACAAAAAAATCATACAAATAAAATAAAATTAAAATCTATCAAGTGTGAATTCAATCTTTAATATAATCCTCTTATTCTTCCTTTCCAAGCATAATTTTGAAATTTGATTAGCTCCGCAATGAATATCTTGAACACCGTGGGTATCCTTGAATTTTATTTGAAATAATGCCAATTTGAGAACTTCACAACTTAATCTTGAATCAAATGTAAAAAATAAATGAGCTGTGCAAAAAACACCTTGAATACCATGAATCTCCTTGAATTTAATTTGAAAAAAATAACATCAATTCAAGAGCTACATACCTTGACCTTGAATCAGAAGCCAAAGTATAATGTGCTCCGCAAAGAACACTTGGAACACCGTAGATCTACTTGAAATTGCTAGAGAGAATTGCTAAACTCCTTCAAAGTTTTTCTCACTTGCTAGGATTTGTATTGTGTGTTCAATGAGCTTTCGCCAACCCACTTTATATATATGCTTGATGGAAGACTTTCAAATTGACTTAAACTTATTTGACATTTATCTATTTGATAAGATAATATCAAATATCTAGATATTATATCAAATATCTTTGATTTGATTGGTCTATAAACATAGATACTTCATCTTTGACAATTGTCAATATTTGATTTGAATATAAAATCACCACTAAAGTATTAATTAAAATTAACTATTTATCTTTCAAATTAAGTTTAATAAACTTCAAGAAATAAATAAAAAAATTTAATTAATATCTACTATATTATTTTACGTGTGTCACTTCTCCATTTACTAAAATTAATATATCTACAGTCACTATAAACAATTAGTGACATACCTATAGTGACAATGAAAATCTTGTTATAAATTATAAATTGTCACTAAGTTGTCACCATAGGGGCGTCACTAATTATTAAGGTTGACAACTAAAAACGTTAATTTTATCACTATTGAGTCATTTTGTGACAAGATAAAAACTCTTGTTACTTAAAAATTATCATTAATGACAAGATAAAAGCTATTATCACTCAATACATATTATTAGTGACAACTTTTATTTTGTCATTAATATTATTTTTTTGTTAGTGTGTGTGGGAAAAATATTATAAAAATATTTTAGAGAATTAATTAAAATATCAATAAATTTGGAAAAATTAATATCCAAAGAACGTTTTTGTCTTTGACTAATCACGGTCCACCATAAGTAGATCAAACCATGAATATTCTCATTTAATATTCCAATCATTAAGAATAAGATGATTAAAAACCATGATTATTATAATTTTATATAATAACCTTTCTCTATTAATATAACCTTATCAATTGATTAAGGATAAAATAAAATATAAAATATTTATTTGAAGAGTTCTATAATTATGGACTCATTGGGGGGTTGGAATTGTCAGAATGTTTAAGCAGTGAGGATATTATCGTCTTTTTAGTTCGTGACATGGGAAGCACCCAAAGTGACATCCTCGTGGGCCCACAACACAGGAAAAATAATAGAGGCCCCCGCGTATGTAGGGAGCAATAACGTTGGAGTAGGTACGCCGTTGGTTGTGGGGCCCAAGAAATAGTACGGGTTCCGCAATGCCATTGGTTGCCGTAGAATTTATCCGCCACGCATTGCCACGTCATCATTCAACAGTTGACCACTCAATCCCGGGGGCAATTGGTTACATACCCGTCACGGAAAGATCCTGAGTCCCACATTCGGGTACTTTTGTTACTGTCTTTAAAATTTATTTTCTTTCTTTTGCACAAAAAAGTTGGGGCTTGTTATTCTATGTTTTCTCAAAAAAAATTTCCTTCTCCCATAACAATTATAAAATATGTACATATTTTTCAATTTTTTGTCCCAAAATACAAAATTTTTGTACCAAAAAAATCCTTCCAAAATAATTTCAAAATACCCTACACTCTAAAAATCTCCTATCTACCTTTTACATCACTCATTCATTTATCACTCTCTCACTTCACATACACACACATATTTTACATATATGAAAATATTAAAATTTTGCTAGTTCAAAAATTCTAAAACTTATATTTATAAATTTAAATAAACTAATTATCAAAAAAATAATAATTAGATTTAATAAATAATTTATTTAGTACATAACATCTTAGGTTACTTTAATTAATTAATTAAATTATTTATTAATTAAATAATGTATTAATTATATTTAATGTTTAACATATTAATTAAATATTATATTTATTCATTTATAAATAATTTAAGATGTTTTAATTTGATATAACAAATAAACTAATCTTCTTGAAAAAAATTAATTTTCATCAAATATTAATCTTCACATTTTATTTAAAATTATAATAAAAAATTTAATTCTAGTGTGGTATTTATTTAATAATCTATTAAATTAATATTAATATAATTAAAGTAATTATCAAGAAAATTAATTAAATTTAAGTAAAAATTATTTTAATTATTACTAAGTAATTTATTTATTAAATAATATATTAATTAAATAATGAGTTAAAATAATTAAATAACTTGTTATTTATATATAAATTATGTTTCATATTTCAGGTATAATTAAATATTATGTTTATTTATTTGATAAATAATTTAAAATGATTTAATTTTATATAATATGAAATTATTTATTTATTTAATTTGATGAATCATTAGTAAGTATTATATATCATTTTATTTAAATAAATCATTAAGTTTTATTTATACATAACTTGTAAAAAATAAATAGTTAAATAATTGTATTTTAATTAATAAACATTAATTAGTTTATAATTAATGTACAATAATTAATTTTTGTATAGAAATCAATATTAACAATTGCAATACAGTTCTGACGTTAGTCAATTTTTTATAATTAAAATATAATTATGATTAACAAATAATTAATATTTATTAATAAATATTGGTAGTGTTTAGTTATGTTTTTTGTTTGATTTTATTATGTGTTTTGGGAAAATGAATTATTGAAAAATGTGACTTATTTTTTGATATATTTGTTTATGTTTTGGAAGAGATATTTTTTACTATAGCTGTCAAATTAATGCCTTTTATAGAGTTTTTGGAGTAAAAATGAAATTGAGTTATTTTTTTAATGTTAAAATAATAATAAAATATATATAATAGATATAATATATATATATGTATGTATATATTGGAGAATTTGTATTTTGAAAAAAAAAATGGGATATGTTTGGTTATGTTTCCCCAAAACAATGTTGTTATAGGGAAACATAACCAAACAAAGCCATTGTCTTTCAAATAATACATCATTTGCTAATATTAAATTGTCAAAAATTTAATATCAAAATAAATCACCATTTGAATTAATTACGTATTATTTTATTACAACTATATATATCAATCATTGCATATATACATACATATTATCCAACTATAAATATACATATGTATATTACATTAAAAAATTACTTTCATTTTATAAACCCAACAAAATTACAACTGATTTGTCACCAACAGTAAAGTTTGTCTTCCCTCAAATTTAAAAAATAAACAACTCATTCTCAAATTAATTTTCATATTTTCCCAAAATAAAAAGAAATACTTAGTTCATTCTTCAAATTTTTTTCCAAAAATCCATTCTTCAAAACTTTTTTCTATAATTTATCCAAAACACAGGAGAACAAGCCCTTGTATACTTATATACAATATATATTGATATGATGCATATGTCAAAAGTCCATTATGCCGTTAGCAAATAACCTAACATTTCATAATCTATAGACTTGACAAATAGGCATTCATCATAACTCAAAAATGGGTAATAATGAATTAGGTAAATTATTTGTGAATAAAAATTATTCATTTTTTATTAGATAAGAGATAGTGAATCCATTACCCATAACTATGGGCAATGAGTAACCTACAAGTATTCATAATAAATTTTTATTTTTATATTTAAATAAAAATTAATATTTATTTTTCAATTTACATAATATTATTCAAATACTACCTAAACAAAATTAATATTGAATAAATATTTAAAGCATGTCAAATATTTTAGATTGAAAACTACAATTTATATATTTAAACATGCATTAAATTTAAGTTACATTACATTTCAAACTTTAAATTTAAAATCCTATTAAAAGTGAAAAAAAGTTTGAGTGGAAAGTTTAAACACCACTTAAATATTACTAATATTATTTAAGAAAAAAAGTGTTATTCCCTTCAAAGTAATTTTAAAAATTGGAGAAATAATTAAAATAAAAGTATATATGACTATGCACAGGTTATTCGTGGGTACCCACCAATTAGACTAAAATATAACAAGTAATTGGGTGACAAATAAAATTACTTGCATCTTATCATGTAAAGAAAATGAGATCTATTGCCTGTAATTTTTTTTATACCCATAGATATAAATAGTTTTTTTGTCAGGATCTAATAATCTACGCAATTGTAACTAAATTGAGTCGACGTGATTGATAGACTCATTAAATTAGCCAATATATGATGTGGCATCCTAAATCACGTTGCAACACCGTACATACATATTTGGCCAAAGCTTATACTATTATAAATACTCTCGTTATAGAATTATAAAATTATTTTATCTTGAGCAATTTATTTACTTATCAATATCAATTTTGATTTTGAAGTTGGAGTTTTTCACTAGATTGACTTTAATAATCGCAATGTGGGTAATTTTAAACATGTATTTAATAAGGTTGAATATTTTAATAAAATTCATGATAGATGCGTATCTTTTTATTCGAGTGGGGTTACAAATCATACCCGCTAAATTAAACTCTTGATAAATCCTAATTAGGCTACATCAATCAAGACTCACTTACCTAATGTAACTAGTAAATATATTATATCACAACTTGTACAGATAGGCAAGAATAACTACTTATCTTAAATTCTCTATCAATATGTATATCTTCTTTCCTCAAATATTGACTTAAATATCAAAAAATTTATTTTTACAAAGACTCTAGCAACCCTAAATGTTTTATAGGTTTATGGCTAGTTTAATTGGAATGATAAGTTGGAATATAATGTTTTTATCCCACCTTATCATTATTTGTTTGCTTGAAGTAATAACAAATACTCAAACCCATATGAATATTCAAAACCTGTGTTTATATGTGCTGTTTTCATGATAAATTAGCATACCACCGCCCATAAATTTATTTATCATGCCAGTCAAACATTATTATAATAATAAAAAATCACACGAATTATCACATGATAAATAATTAAAAAATAACTTAAAAATCCAACCAAACTATCAGTTAGAGTTCAAGATCGAATCAATTGATTGACATGACGACTCAACTTGGACTGAACGAATGTTTTCTTGAATCCATATAAAATTCTAACCGGCTTTTGTACTTTTGCAAAACAACTCTAGTATTGGATGATCAAATTAATACAAAAAAGCAAGTTGCTACTTCAGCAATTCCATCCTAATTATCTAGAAAGAATATGCGCGCGCGCATCATACGTGTGCTTCCTTTCAATAGTACCAAAGCCAATCCGAAACTTGCAAATTAACCACACACTTCATGATGTGTGCAAAAACTGGGGGCTTCAAAACGGGCTTTTTAGGCCCGTTTTAGTAAGATAAAATATTGATGACATATTATATGTATATATTACATTACTGGGTATAATGATGAGAGTCGGTGGTGGTGCAGGAAGCGTATGGGTGACAAGCAAGAGTAAGTAAGCTGTCTGGTATGTTCAATGATGTCGTGGAAAACATATCATTCCATCACACAATGAATTTGGTACCAATTTTTTTTATGGCTCTGGACCATACGTCATCGATTGGTTTTAGAAACCTTTTTTTTTTGGTTAACCTCGTCCAATGGCGCAGAGGAGTGAAGTTCATAACGTTTCATCCTATTCATTTAAAATATTTGTGTGCTCATTTGATTCAATAACACCAATTCTATATATAAAATATGTAATTAAAAGTTAAATTTGAACAAGTTTTTAGTGTGTGTAAATAGGAAGAAAATTCCAATCATTTAAGTATTATTTACATAATGGTATATATTAAAATTTTAATTTCAAGATTAAAAGGGTTTTTTTTTTAAAAAAAATTATAATTAAAGTCATCATATTTGTCTGTTAATTTGATTGGAATTTGTATAAAGAGGAAGAAGCGCCCCTCAATGTGATACGATACTTACAATTAATTTTTGGGGTTAGATTAGGTATGGCTTTTGACGACCGCTTTGTATTCATTTTTCACCTAAATATAGGGTAAGTGTCTTTTTCTTTTCACTTGTAAGTATAAGTTGGATTGGATGAATCACGTAAATTATTATATTGATTACTGAAATATTAATTAAATTAATCATAAGAATTTGAATAAATAATATTTCATGAGCCCTCATTTAGTACAAAATTAATCTACACGTTTTTCTATTTATTTGCGACAATTAGCGTACTAAAACTACTAAAATAGTATCAAGGATCTATAAATATCTTAAGACTACGATTATTACTCCGAAAAAAAAAAAGCAAATACAATATTGAAGAAGGCATTTAAATTTAATTCCATTCAAAAAATTTATTATCATCAATTGGTTGAGTGATGCCGCAGTCACATATATATTTCTAAGATTTAGAGTTTGAATTTGAACTAACACTTAATGCACAAGTGTGCGTGTGTAAATAAAAAAAAAAAAACCTCCATTGGAAAACTTTTAAAAAATCAACGTGTTGCATTTTCAGTTCATTTTAATTCAATCAAGTGTCTTACACAAAATTCCTTAACACCACGTTTGGTTTAAGGATTTTGAAAGGGAAAGGAAAAATATTAAAGAAAATGAAAAGGAAAAGAAAAAAATATAAAATTTCAAATTTGTCTGATTGTTAAAGAAAATAATGAAGAAAATGATGGAGATAAAAATGGTGATGAATGTATTGGAAAAAGAGAGAGAGCTCAAATAGACTTTTTCCTCATTTTCCTCATCATATTATATGGAAAATTCATTTTCCTTAAATACACTTTATTTTTCCTTAAATTTTCTTTTTTTAAATATTTTTCTTAACAATCAACCAATCAAAAATATTTTTTTTAATATTTTCTTTTGTTTTTTTCACCACCAAAATCTATGAACCAAACATAGTGTAACTCTCATGATCCCCCGGTCACTTTTGCAAGCCATGAAAAACGTTGGAAATAAATCGATGAAGGGCAAGAAATGGGTGGAATAATGATGGTGGTAATAATTGAGAAAGTTAAAAATCTAACAACTTCAACATAAATGAGATGAGGACAAGAATTAATTTGAATCATTAACTTAACAAACTCCAAAGTTATTTGTCACCATACAAAGTGATCTAATTTCTTGAAATAATTACAACAAAATGAAATATCCAGAGGAAATCGATCAAGTATCCACCGTGCGCATTTGGGGCCCCACTTGGTCATTAGTAATAGACAAGAAATCGTGGGGACAAGGACCATAGCTGGGGTTAATTGGGGCCCATTTTCTCCCCATGTGGACAAATGGATTATAGCATCTGGCGTTGAAACTGTTTGAAAAAACAGAGGGGGACCTTTGGAATAGTTTATTGGCCCTTTTTGGTGTCTTGTTAATTAGGAGTCTTAGGGTATATGGACTTGTCTTATTGGTTCATTAATTGATTTTTGTTGCGTTAGTCCCTTCGGATGTCTCCCTTCAAACTGAATTCTTTAATTTAGGAATTAAATTCAAAAGAACACAACATTTAAATTAAAAATAGTATATTATTGTATGCTTTTAATATGAAAAGGAATGAGGGAAATGTGTTTCTTGCACTAGAAATTAACCTAAAAATCCTCTCTATATGTTCAATGGAGATCTTGAGAGGAATTTTAGCTTGATACAACTATGAGAAAAGAAACAAAAGCAGAGAATGGAATGATAGAGAAAATTATGGTCAAGATAATTATTCGAACTTTGATTGTAGGAAATAAACATTACAAGAAAAATGAACTTGATAAATATTAAATAGCAATTTTAAAATTGTCTCTAATAATTATGTATTAATATTACAATTATAATTTTTATTTCCTCATAATAATGGTATTCACTGAACTTCATGTCTAATAGCAATTTAGCAATGGATAATAGGTATGAAAATTAAGTCATTAATTGTGGCAATTCTTATTATCATTATATTATTAGTATTCGACATCAATATATACACAATTTTCACATTGCTAATCTCTAATGATTACAATGTATAAATGATTTTTTTTTTCACTATTAAATTTACGAGAGTTATAACCGCAGTGAAATAAAAGTTATTTGGAATAAATTAAATGAAGTTTGTTTGAGTTACGACTTAGCAAACCATTCTTGAACCAAATTATAAAATTCGTCAAGTATGATATTCATTCTCACAAACTCAATGTTTTCTTGTACAAATCTAACTTAATTTGACTCATTTTCTCTCTTTATGATATTGTGTACTTTTCTCCCCATAGATGGTATATTCTAGTAAATTCAAGCCAAGCAATTATTCCATCTGAAACTTGAAGACCAATGTGGAAAAAGAAGAAATTAAAAGCAAAGAGGAAAGTGAAGCAAAGAAAAAGGAACTTGACACACCATATCTAGTTATCTTTTTCCCTTCTAAGTCCATCTACAGTAAATTTATCACTTTCTTTAGAGGGCGCCTCGAAATAAAATTTTACTTTTAGAATATAATGCTTTTAGAACAAAAGTTATTATACTAGCAATTGATCGCTAATTCAAAACATTTATATATATATATATATATATATATATCTTTTTTTTTAACTTTCTTATAAAAATTTGTCCCAAGTCAATTATGATTCATTTTACGCTAGACTCACTATTAAAAATTTAAGTATATGCTACAAAAAAATTGATATAAAATTAATTTCTTAACTACAGCTACAAAATATAGCTACGAATTTTCGTAGTAAATATAATTTTTAAATTATAATCAAAAAAAACTATTAAATATCAATATGTAGTATTGTATTTTCAGAGCCTAACAAATTAGTTATACGTTACCCATATGAAAATTAATATATGTATATATATATTTAAAAGAATGATCATTAGCTACATATTGGTTGTAATGAAGGTTGGTTATAAAAATATCAGTTTTAAACTTGAATAGGATAATTTTATAATCAAAACTACGAATTTTTAGCATCAACTACAATTTGACCATAGTTGATGCCCCTGTTTTTTGTAGTGATTTTTACCCAATAAAATCAAATAACATTACTTTATAAAATCATCATATTTTTATCCAACGATTTATTATTTTAGGCACAAAATTTTCCACAAATCACATAATTAAACCCAAACAAATGACAAAAATTCTCTCTGCTACAACAAGAGGTCTCCATCAATTGCGGTTGCCCTCATCCCCTCTGCCCTGCCAGTTCCGCGCCACCCTTTCTCAAGCCTAGGAAAACTTTTCCAACAATTCAGCTCACTGCTGACAGCGATCCAGATACAATATTTATCAAAAATAATAATAATAATAATAAAATGTTAATTGATTAATTAGCTAATTAATCAATCTACTTAACCTTTCATCATTAGAGTTCCGCTCTCCCTCTCTCTCTCAAGAATTTGGTTATATTTCTCCTTCATATACATAACTCCCCGTTTGTTCTTCCATTCTTCTCTTGCCCAGCCATTAGGGTTTCTTCATCATTCTTTTTCCTTTTTTACATATTTATTTTTTTCAATCACAAGAACAAGCCATCTTTTCTTGGGATCTGATCCGGCCCGACAGCAAGAAGACATTTCGTGCAGTTAAGACTGTTAAAAAGTTCAAGTCCCGAGGAGGACTTTGTTCTCTTTTGGGACATTAATTTCTGTATCTGGTAATCTTTTGTCTTTTTGTTGTCTTCTCTGGTTTATATGACTTTTCTCAATCTTGGGATTCGGGCCGGATTTTCCTAGTTCAAGATTCTTGCTCGTTTCCACTTTGGGAGGGCCCGAACCCGATCGACCCCAGATCAGTACTGGGATTTTGGAAATCATCCTCGAGGTTTGAATTTTTTTTGAGTTCTTTGATTTTGTTTAGTGTGTGTTTGTGTGTGAAAATGTACTTTTTGCACACCAGCCATTAAAGGGTGCTTAAGCTTTACTGAAGTCTTTACTACTTTTACCATTGAAGATCACCATTTTAATATAATGCCTTCATGTTATCTGGTTGATGTGAACACGACTTTCAATTGTAGATTATTTCATATTTAAGAATTTATGATTTTTTTTTTAAAAAAAAAAAAGCAACCCTTTATGGCTTGAAGATCATTTTTTCCACATTATTTCTTCTTCTTCTTTTTCTCCTTATTTTCTTCATTACACTTTTTAGGGGTGATATTTTTTGGTACTAAGAATGAGAGTCCATAATTATGCCTTCGGAGCATTTCTATGAAAGCTACAATATTCACTCTTTAATAAAAACATAATGATCAAAGGGATTGATGCCAATTTGCAATTTTCATGCATTGGTAGTGATATGTTTATCATGTGTCACATTTTCACTTCATAATGACCCCAAGCACTAGAAAATGCATGAGTTTAAAGCTATTAGTTCAAATAATTCATGATTGTTAGTCTCCATCCATGTTTTATTGCATGAGAAAATTCTTTTGAGCATAATGAATCATTAATGGGATATATGACTATAGTATGTGGATTTCTTCATAGATTGATTACACACTTGTGTTAGAGATTTGTGTATCAATTCTATGATTATTTTTCTTAATTAATTACTACTTCAAGAAGTGATTTCAAAATAATACTAATCTTTAAAAACTCAATTTCAATTAAATGCATGATAAGACATCATGTGATTGACTTGAATTCAGCCAAATCCAATTTGGACATATAGTTTCCTAAAACTTAGAGAACCATATTTATATTTATAGTTGGTTTCTTTAGGTTCATTTTAATTTATACCTTTTTCATAATTGGTTATATTTTATAAAATGGGAATTGTGTATTGGTTTTGTCCAATTATAGGAAGCAATGAGTCTCTCCATTCAAATGAAGAACACTTACCTCATTTTGTTAACATGGCACAAAACTAATGATTTCCTTAGGACATCTTCGACTAGAGATGTACAAACGCCTTGCATATAAGTGTATATCTCTTCTTCTTACTGCTTGGTTGATATCCAATAATTCTTTTCAAAATTTACAATAATTATTATACAAAAAATATTTACCTTTTTTTTTTTAATTTACATGCACACATATGTTGATTATGATTCAAATATTGAATTTCATACATATAAGTGTCAAGACTATTTAATTGGTTTACCTGCTAGGTTTCTTAATTACATACATAAATAACCCCCACCCCCACCCTCCAAATTTCAAAAATCACTTATATCCAAAATGACACAACATTTTATCATTAGCTCTATTTTCCCAAATATTCTTCAGGTATTTTACTGAAAAGAACATTTTGAAATTTTTTATGTTTTTTTAAAGATAATTATCAGAAAATCAGAAGGCCCTTACATTACAGAATTAACTAAATGCTGCATATGATAAATTAATGAATTGCAGGTCCTCTCTGCAGATTAAAGAAAGATACTATGAATACTTTTGCACATGTTCCTCCTGGCTTCCGGTTTCACCCCACTGATGAAGAACTCGTCGATTACTATCTTAGGAGGAAGGTTACCTCCAGACGAATCGACTTAGATGTAATAAAAGATATTGATCTTTACAAAATCGAGCCATGGGATCTTCAAGGTATTTGATTTTCAATTGAAAAAAATTGTCAAGAATTTGGAGGAGTAATTAATTAATACTAAATATTAGTATAAGAGAGAAAATATTTTGATGTTCTTTTCTTGATTTCTATAGAGCTATGCAGAATAGGTACAGAAGAGCAAAATGAGTGGTACTTTTTTAGCCACAAAGATAAGAAATATCCGACAGGAACGCGCACGAATAGAGCGACGGCTGCTGGGTTTTGGAAAGCAACGGGGAGGGATAAGGCTATTTATTCAAAGCATGACTTGATTGGCATGAGAAAAACCCTGGTGTTTTATAAAGGAAGAGCGCCGAATGGGCAGAAATCGGATTGGATTATGCATGAATATCGTCTGGAGACGGATGAAAATGGAATCCCTCAGGCAAGTATTCTTATAGCTGATATATATATTTAAAAAAAAACTATAGGAGAAAATTTTATGATACTATCTTATATAATATCCTGATAAAAGGTGATTTTGGGCGAGCTAATAATTAAGCTTCTCAAAATATTTTATGAGATATTTGAGAATTTATAAGAAATCATAATGTGTTTGGTGAAATTTTTTAACAAGAAATTTATAAACTCTTAAAATAAAATGTTAGAATCTTTAGGAAAATGTTAGAAGCTCCTAACTTATTTTTAAGGTTTTAATAGGGTGTTTGGCTAAGTTCATTAAAAGATAGTATAAGTTTTTCCATCTTATAAAATATTTTTAGGACTTATAAAATGTTAAATATTTTTTAAAAAAATAAATTTTTTAAAATATTTAGATAAAATAACATTTTAAAACTTATAAAATATTAATAATGACAATTTTATAATTAATATAGTTAAAATTAAAGGGGTTTGTAAACATTTTAAAATAAGGTAGGAGCTATTTTTTTAAAAGATAACTTATAAAATCATAACATCTTATTTTAAAAACTAATAAATTTTTTTGAAAGAGATTTACTAAATACTTTTGATATCTTTTAAATTTAGAAATATCTTGTTAACACATTTTGAGGAACTTATGCTCAAACATGCACCTTCTAAAAGTTACTTTTAATTTCAACTATGATTACAAAATTACTATTGCAAATGTCCTATACATTTCAAAATTTTATTTTATAAAAATTTTAACTGCTTGTTTTTAAAATAGAAACTAATAACATCTTATAACTTCTAAACACACCCATCAACAGAACACATACATTAGGATCACATTCTGTCTCAAAGAGAACAAAAATCCTTCATGCACAACAAACCAAACTTTCACCAAACCTAAATTAATTACTTTTTTCCAAATAAAACACAGGAAGAAGGATGGGTTGTCTGCAGGGTTTTCAAGAAAAGAATAGCCACAACACAGAGACTCAGCGAGCATGATTCGCCCATCTGGTACGACGACCATGTTTCCTTCTTGCCGGAAATGGAATCTCCAAAACAAAATTCTTATCCCAGTATCCCATACAACTATCCTTACACGAAGAAAGAGATCACTTTGCCGCCTGGAAATAATATCCCACCAGATCATAGTCACTTTCTTCAACTTCCCCTCTTAGAGAGCCCAAAAATGTTACCCGGCATGAGCTGCAGCACTTTGGCGCCGTCTTTTGGGGGCCTCAACATGAACCCTGGAAGCAATTTTCAGGCGACAGAGGAAGACGTCGGTCGAACCGTTAATCAGAATTTTCACTCCATGGCCGGGGATCCGGTGACGGATTGGAGGGTTCTTGATAAGTTTGTCGCGTCCCAGCTCAGCCAGGGGGAAGTTTCTAAGGAAAATGTTGATACTTTTCCTGCTAGTGACGAGGCTGATATTATTTCAATGAATTTGAAGAAGCAAGAAATGGCACCAGAAAATGCCTCAACTTCGTCTTCCAGTTGTCAGATTGATCTGTGGAAGTGAACTTTGAGCCAAAGGAAAAGAAAACGAACAAGATTGTACTATGTTATTTGAGGATGCATTGTCGTTTCTTGTAAATAATAAAGCTGATAATATAAACTAACTATTGATGATCTCAGAATATCGATCCCACTTAGAGCTTTATTAAAAAGTTCAAAAACCAAGTTGTAGTTAAAGATGGTATTCTTAGAAAATTAAAGTTGTCTTATCTGGATTGGGTCGAAATGTATGAAGGTGGATGGATTGCTGCATGAGTTGCAGCTGTGGCCAATGTATGTGTTATGATCTGATGATAACCAAAGAGGTGCTTATGATGTTAACCTGTGGTCAATAGCAGATCTGTGTAATGCCTGTGTGTGGAGAAGTAAAATTAAAATGTGCATTCCCCTTTTTGTATCGTAAAATTCTTTTCGTATTTTTCCATAAAAAAGGGAAAGGTCGACCAAAGTAAGAATCCTGTGATGCGTCTATAGGACTCTTTAACCGGAAATTTTGCATGCAAGACATATAAATTTTTTGCACACAAACATAGTGGCTATAAGGGAGGCAAAATCCAACCTTCGTAGTAATTCACCAATTAGAATATACAAGGATTGCCAATGTCTTCGCACAACATTTCTACCTTTCAAACTCCTGTTCGAACACAAGATGGGTATTTGAGGTTTAGATATCATGCCAAACAACGAGTTAAATCTTTGAGTTTTACGCTTACTAGTTCATTGAGGGAAATCATGAGGATGGTGGTTTATATCATCCGTGTGACACTTAACACTGTGAAATGTTCAATATCAATCATAACCACTGGCTACAGGCTAACATCATCAGTACATCCCTTTCACTACAGAAATAACTAGTTCAAACTCATTACCTCATTACAAGAATTTATGGAGCAGAAGCCACCTTCATGGTAAATGACTTCAGGTAGCTTGGCTGTTTGGGGATGGGGGAGGGTGGGGGTTAGCCCTCTCAAAGTAAAAAATTGACCGATAAATCTGACGAGCTGCTTCTTGATTTGACCCTTACAAGAGCAGTGAATTGTAAATTAGAAGACCAAACCCTTATAATGTGTATCTACTCCTTGATTAATATTGCCTTAATTATGCAAGCTAATTTGTATGGTGGCATTGGCAATCAAGCAATGGACTCAACCAATTTGAATAATCTTAACAAAGTTACACTTCACTTTTGCTTTAATTAATAACGTCACTTGGAAGGGTTGGAACAACGGTTGATCAAAAACCTTTAGGCAAAAGGTTTTCTTCTCCTTTACACATAAGCAAACTAGAACAAGTAGTAAAAGCCAAGAAGTTGGAAATATATAGAGGATCGGATGCTTAAAACATATGGTCCGGTGTATACTCTATATATACGAGCGACACAGACCTTCTATCTGAAAGTTTCATGTTGTTGCACATGGACAGGCCAGGGGCCGAGATTGGACTTTTACAAAATATAGAAGCAATTTTAATATTTGCAGAGAACAAACGTATGAAAATATATTATATAAATTTGGGTTTTTATAGACAGAGGGCGACTATCCCTACTAGCCTCTTTTTTACTCCGTTGCTACAAATTAAGAATGGGAGGATAGCACTAAAATTATCCATTTTGAAAGGCAAAACCCTTATTGCCTTGAGCTCCCACAAAAGTTTGACGAAATTTTCAGAAGGGATATAATGAAAGTATAACAAAATAACATGCAAAAAATTTGTCAAAATTGGGAACTCTTGAATATAATCTTTTTTCTTGCATTAAAAGAAGCTCTTTTCATTCATAGTATTTGTTCTCAGGTTAGCTAGTAAAATACTAGAAATATGAAGCAAAATACATACACCCATAATGCTGTTCTAAGCCTGCCCAAAAACTATGTACACTTGTTGCCAAACTATTAAAAAAACAAAAATGGAAACTATTACCAGAAATTCGGAGTCTTCTTTCAGAACCCGGAATTTACAGTTTCTGGCATTGATGATGAACTTGGAGGTTTTAATCTGATCTAATAAAGTATAATGTGTGAAGGACCAATTTGTCAAAATGTACTTGGAAAAATAGTCATATTTATGTGGAGATATGGGGAGCAAATGAAGCGCTACTGTCCTTTTCAAGAAAATGCAACAGAATTTATGCAAAAATATGATCGATATATATACTCATTGAGACAGTATTCTCATCTCATTGACCTCAATCTTTGCAAAGATGACAGCATATGGCATCCTAGGTAGAAACATAAAAATGGGAATTAGTTATTTAAGTCAAATTGCATGTCTTTTCTGTAGTTTGAGGTCAAAACGATATATATAATCCAATGGATCCGTCAATTTATATCCACCTAGTCAAATAATATATATATATATATATATATTCATGATCAACTGATTTTGATTGGATAGGATACTAGATTGGAACTTGAAATTATTGAAGATTCTGATAGAAATCCTCTTAAACTTAGGACTGAAAATAGGACGAAACACAAAAAGATTAGTAAGTAGATTACATATCTTTATCTCATTAAAACTAAGGTATTATAGTGGGCATGATGTACATAGTCCTATCTTACCAATTAAATGTGATGTCCGAAGATTTATTCACTTATACCTAGTGAACGATCTAGATCTATTGAATCTATTGTCATCTCTACATCTACGTCTTCATCGAGTTGGATCTTATTTATGTAAAAAAATGCAAATCATGAAGTATGATAGAGATGTTAATTTTAAATAGTGAGGACAAGATGGACTTTTATCCAACCAGCTGGGGTACATATGTGTGTGCGTGTGTGTACAAAGTCATGCATGCGCTGCTGCCCTTGATCAGATAAGGGTGCCATACGACAAATTATAGTAATAGTACTAGGCATGTAATACTTGTGTGCAAACGAAGTTAGCATCATTAACAGCCTGAAAAACTTCCATGTGCTTTGGCATAGTATTCCAGAAAGAGCAGCACTTTCTTAGTACGCATGACCCCTGACTTCCCTGCAGGCTTCTCCAGAGCACTTGCTCTGGCCTCTCATTGTTCTTCATATGATGTCAGGAGCTTAATCATGTTTAGGAGTGAGTGAGAGAGTTGGCTTTGTTTGACCATTGAAATATGTGATGTGGGGCCGAGCAAATATTATATACAAAGTCCATTATATCTTTAGAATTTTAATTAAAATATTGTGACTTTTAACGACGTACGTTGTATTATTTTGGTTAGATTGACTCAATTCAATTGACCGGATAGTACTTGTAAGCGTAATTTCTTTATTTATAATAAATAAAATTTTAAAATAAAAAATATTATATAAATAAATTTAAAATAAGTTAATCAATCAACTGTGGTTTATATCTCTAATTTAATCATCTGATTCTTTCCTTCCAAATATAATTTTAAATTTAATGAGCTCCACAAAAAACGTCTTAAATGCCGTGGATCTTTTTTAAATTTGATTTGAATAAAAACAACGCCAATTCGAAGGTTTTGCACCTTAATTTTGAATCAAACGTCAGAACATGATGGGCTCCACAAAAAACGCGTTGAACGCCATGAATCATCTTAAATTTGATTGAAAAAGTTATTGAACTCCTTCAAAGTTTATCTCACTTGCGGGAATTTGTATTGTATGTAGAATGAAATTTGATCATCCCCTTATAGAAGCACTTGATTGGAGACTTTTAAATTGTCTTGAACTCCTTTGACAATTATCTCTTCAATAAGATAATATCAAATATCAAGAAATAATATTAGATATCTTTAATTTGATAATATCAAATATCAAAAGATAATATCAAGTATCTTTAATTTGATTAGTCAATATGTATAGACACTTCATCTTTGACACTTATCAATATTTGATTAGAGTATAAAATAAATACTAAGTCATTAATTAAAATTAACTATTTATTTTTTGAAATTAAATTTAGTAAATTTCAAGAAATAAATAAAAATTTTAAATTAATATCTAGCACATTATTTTACACATGTCACCTTTCAATTGGCCAAAAACTAGCATGCCTACAGTATTATAACTAATCATAGCCTCCGATTTGAATAATGTGGATGTCTTAAAATTGAAAGATCTCTACAATATATATAACCATTAGTCAAATAACACAATATTATAAATTTCTTAATTTATTAACTTACAGTAATATTTTTTGCCTTGATCATCTTCTTTGATCTTCAACTCTCCTTTTCAATCCACAAACTCGACGAATGTCAATTCCAAAGGATTCTTAAACTTCATACCAATTGAATGTAAAAAATTCTTTTAGAAGCTAATCTTGTCAATTTAATCTTAAATTTTTATAAAAAATATTTTTCAAGTTATATAAACATTAATTAATATTTTACATATTAAGTGGTCAATTAAATCAATGACATTAACCTCACAAGTATAAGATTCGAAATGTGAATTCTAACTAACTATTGACGTATATATGATAAATAAAAAAATATCTTTTACAACATTAACTAAGTATAAATTATGAAAACCTCGTAGTAATTTCCTATAGGGCAGTCAGCCTGCCAGCCATAAGGGAGACAGCACATTGTTTACTCGCTTATATTTGTTCCTCTCTTGCGTAGCATCTTCATCTCTTATACACAACACAATGATTCACAAACATAGAGTATGAGTCAATGCTCCATGACCCCATTGGCTGAATGGATAATTCTCTTTGTGGGAATAAAAAATTTTTAAGGATCGCTCAAGAATTGAAAGAAATTCATAAAGTTCTGAGTTAACACTCTTGGATTCATTTAAAGTAAATTTTAATTATTATTATCGATGTTCCTTGCAAAATGGTGTTAATTATGGTTGTGCACTTCATTTGTCTTTGTTGCATAATTATCAAAAAAAGGGGGGGACATGCCCTTGACAATAATCAAATTTATCTTAAAGGTCCAGAATTTCCCTCACAATATATGTGAATTCTTGAATAAAGACACATTTTGTTGCTCATGTAGCTGGTAAGATTTTGTACGTTGTATCAAATTAAAGGACATGATTATGCAGCCCATCAATTCCTTTGAGTTTCAGTCTTTAGTATCATAAATATTATAAAATATTGATAAGAATATCAATATTTTATTTGATGACCTGATTTTTAAAATTCAGTAATACCCAGAAAGGAAAATTTCCCTATGTGGGCCAATTCCAGTGTTGCCAAGCTTCAGAACCAAGGCACATGACCAATTGGGCCAAAAGGACTTGGGACAGGTTTCTAAGACGATGAAGCTCCAAATGGGCTAAAAGTCCAAGTAATAATATTGGAAGAAATTATATCAAAAACAAAGTCCATCTTTGATACATTAAGAATGATACATCCTGAACCAGAGAGTCAGAACACTAACAACATGCTAAAATGCTTTTTAACAATTTGGCACTTCTTGATCCTATACGAGCAGGTTATATATGAAATTTGGAAGTTTAAAAAATTATTTTTTAAAAAAATTATTCACCTGTGAAGGAGACCAGTTCTATCGACACTTGTACCACAACACTGAAGTGTTTCCTTCCATGTTTTTTTCCAACCATAAAGAAAGCATAGCCTAAATGACTATAGAAAACACCAGTAATAGAACAATATAGATGTGTGAGTTTACATGCAGTGCCAAAGCTGAAGAAGTTTTCTGAGGCCTGCAAATAACCATCAGAGTTCTGTGTTAGTATCAGAGAGCTAATGGGACTATGCACATGTGTGTGGGTGTGTGGGTGTGTGGGTGGGGTTTTTTTTTGGTTGGGGGCGGGGTGGGTGGGGGGGTTAAGAATTACTGTACTTTTGCATGGGGCTGAGGGCACCACAGTAGAGAACATTATCCGGCACAGGCAATTCCGTTTTGTTGCTAGTATCTTCAGGATTGATGATTCTCATGTATGTCTCCTGGCCAAGATACCATCTGTCAAGATTCTCTGACCTAAGATTCCAGGCACCAACATTGTCGAGAGACACATACACTGCTGTCCATCCTCCAGGAAAAACCTATCATAAACAGAAATAAGCATGGATGAATTAGGACTGGAAAAAATGTCGACAGCAGGCACAACAGCATTTCCAATGTAGTGCACAAATATAGGGTTGATGGTTTAAAGAAAACCCCAGAGCAGTTAATGATATGGAAATATTAGCAAACAACAAACAAGTATGTATTAGATGATATCAACAATTACTTTCGCTCTATTTCCTGTGTGGAAGTTAATTAGATAATTGAAGCAAAAGAAGACCACACTTCATACCTGAACTGTGGAGCGAGATATAGCATCCCACCTGTTGTATGAACCTCTGTTGTTCTCAGTCCATTCACCATAACCCATTCTGCAGATCATTTACCATTATGATAATTAGAAACAAAGGTGATAATACGTTTCTAAGCGGAGACGAAATTTCAGATTTAGACTATACCCAACTACGAAGAATGAATAACCATCCAGGTGAAAGGTCTGTAAATTTGTGTCATTATTCTGCAATACGATCTCAATGAATCCCTTGTATGTGGCATTGATAATAGATCTGTCTATTCTGGGTGCCCTCTCCAATGGCCTATTTGGAAAATCAAGCTTGTAAGCACCCTCCACTTTATATACATCTGCAAGTCGTATTGGAGTGTCGGGATTGACAAATGATATCCCATTATATGTAGCTCGTAGTTTCCCATCAATCACCAATGGTGGTAGACTCTTGAGCACATACACATCAGTGACATTGATTGAACCATAATGGAAGGAACCCTGTGGATTAGGACGAGCTCCACTAGCAGTAGCATTTTGCCTGACCATGTATATATTGAAAGACATTAGAAAGAAATCTTATAAGAAACTACACAAATGGAAAAGAACAAGTACATATAATTGTAGTGGACAAAGAACAGCATCTACGCACACCTGATGGACATTGCCTGGTTCATTGAATATGATGGGTCATAAACATCATTTGGAGGGTCTGGAAGTGAACCGGTGGCATTTCCTTTTGAGTTAGAATAATGCAAAATTGCAACGCCGGTTACTCTTTGCCACAGTGATTGATTCACGAACCTAGCACTTGCCACAATGTAATAATCACTGCTTGCATTCTGATCCATGGTAACAAGAAAAGTATAAGACTGCCCAACATGGATATCTAAGCTGCTATAGTTTTGTTGATTTGTGTAATAACCCTCGGTCTCTGCCAGGAGCAAATTATGATTCTGAATTCGAAAATTTAAACTAGTGGAGATTCCAACATTATGCACTCGAACACGGTAAGTTTTGCCTGCAATTTCCCAAACAAGAACATCACATTGTTAGTATTTGAAATTTCAAGAAATTCAGTTGATTAAATCACTAATAACATCCATGAACTTATCTAGGAACATTACCAGGATCGACATTTATAGTCTCATACTCAATACCATCAGGAACCAGAGAGGTGTTATATCTATACGGTCCCTTTCCATTAATAAGAACTCCATCCGGCATTCCCAACTCCTTTCCCCTGTCAAGGGCTTGCCTTAGAGCCTAATATTTTCATGCACAACCAAAATCAGATAGTACTGTACACTACAATCAACTGCATAATCAACATTAATAAACAACTAAACTTTACAAAACCATATGACTACCCACCGTATGGTTGCGAGTATACCAATCACCAATCATGATGACTATATCCCCATCAGGAGTATTAAAAGGAAGAGGAATAATATTGCGATTCGTGATAATAAAAGGACCAAATCCACCAGATGCTCTTTGCATGTGAAGTGATGGGAAGTAAAAGAAGCTACCAATCTGATCCTTGACCTGAAATTGATAGGTCCAGTTCCATTTTGGAGGGATAGGGCAATTTGTGCCCAGAACGCCGTCCTGCCATGAAGATCGACGCATCTGGACTCCAGACCTGTAACCAAAATCACGGCAATCAGATCCTTAAGGTAGTTAAAATCAGTGTATGATTGTTCTTTCTATGCAGTACTGAAGTATACCATGTGATTAGGAGATCTTCATCCAATTTGTTCTTGACATTTACCACAACATTGTAATTAGTTGTGACATTAAGAACAGGACCTGGGAACTTCCCATTGACAGCTATTACCTACAAAAGGCAGTGAATGGTAAAAAATTAGCATATGGCTGCAAATACAAACCGCAATAACAATAATAAAAATAAGAATGCAATACTCCTAGAAACAAATTTGTCAAGAACCCGGGAAAAAAATATTGTAGAGTATGTACAGAGCTTATTGAAATTGAAATGAAAAAATTAAATTAAAGAAAAATTAGTTTCCAAGTTTTAACCAGAAATTACAAATATCAACCAGAAAATCCTCAAAAGTTACCAAAAATACAAGAAATAATTGTATCTCTAAATTCTTTTCAATTAAACGTGGTCCCTTGCACACTTTTGAAATAATCAACAAATATTTTCCTTTTGCTAACTACACTACTTAGCAAAAACAAGTATTGCGGCAAAAAGTTAATAGAAAATCGGATATGAAATAAAGCTAACCCCATTTGCTAGTCTTCACAATCAAAACTCAATTCAGAAAATCACAAAAAGCAAAACTTCGAAGAAGCCAAACTGAAAAGAGAATTTAAAAAAACCAGAAAACTAAAAATAAAAAATAAAAAACTAACTTCACCAACAACCAAAACCACAGTTCTTGATTCATTCCTATCTTAACACAATCAACATTCAGAACAAACAAAACACATTCAATAATTTTTTGGGAAGAAAATTGGAAGGAAAAAAACGGCCAAATTCAACCTCTACAACCAAAATATAAATAAATCAGAATCCATTCACCTGTTGAGGAACACCAAGTGGAGACGCAGTGATAAAAGAGATATCCAATTCAAAGTTGGCGTATGGGTCTGCAGCCAAACAAACTGCCAGTAGCAAACCAACGCAAACCCAAAAAAGGGAACCAAACGCCCCCATTAACCACAAATTTTGAGAGCCAAAAACTTGTAAAAACAAATAACAGGAAAAAGAAAAAGAAAAAAATGATTTAGTGTAGTTTCCCAAAACTCTCAACTCTGACAAGGGTCCCTCTGTTTTCTCACATGAAAACGGACAAAATTTCGCAAATGCTGACACAAAAGATAGTGCAGAAAAGTGTACTTCGACTCGCTCTTCTCTAACTTTTAAAACAAGAAAACGCAGAAGAGAAGAGAAGGGGGCGACTGGCAGTGCTGCGCTGGCTTTTTCTGTGTAATTTTGTTTCGCCCTAAATGCTGCCCTGTGAAATATTCTCTCTTTGGTTATAGAAACTGGGAGAATGTGTGGCGTGATGTGCGTTTTTCCTTTACCGGCTGCTAGTTCAGCCGGTTGAGAAAACATTTGATTTTCTTTCAATTTTACCTTCTAATTAAAAAATTGAAGAAAATTATCAATGTTTATTTTGTATTTTTTTTTCTGTTGTCCATAATCCATATGGGATGGCATAGATGTTTTATTTTTTTTTCTTTTGTTTTTAGTTATTTATTCCTGTATTTTAGGTATTGAAAATACTCTTGCATTAGTTTTTACGTAAAAATTTGAATGAGCTTTGATTAATCTTTATGACTTGATACATAAATAAAAATGTGTTCGCAATAAAATCGTATATATATTATTGTTAATTCAATAGAATGCAATTAATTAATATCAATTTCTTGCAATATTTTATATCTCATATTTAATTTTTGAATTTATATAGTTTTCTCTGCTGTTGATTATTTATTTTTTTTTTATTTTTTATTTCTTATATTTTTAAGTACTAAAAGTACTTCAAATGAGCTTTTACTTAAAATTTAGAACAAGCTTTTGTTTGATTGAGTGATTTATTTATTTAAGACTTGAGATGAAAATGCATATAGGAATATTATTAGTCTAATATGATGTTCTTAATTAATATTATTTTATTACTTTCATCGTATTCCATCGAATATATAAGGGCATAATTCATGTATGGTGGAATAGTTATCAAGCAATTAGACAGACAAAATATCAAATCTTAATTTTCATGTTTTCATAATTAGAATTGGATTATTGATTTTAGACATTAAGCATAAGCCATAATTTCATGTTTTCAAAATCTTTACTACCCTTTCGTCTTTGATTTCTTGATACTAAGAAAAATATTATCATAAGATACATTATTAAAGAAAGTATTTATTATTGAAGATTTACTCTTATCATATAGAGATTTTTACCATAATTAATTATAATGTGACAATATTTATTGATTGTCTACATCTCCATAAAAAGGAATAGATTTTGTGTACCTTATTATAGGATGGCATGAATGAGAGTATAAGACTCTTTTCTAATTGATTTCTTTTTATTTTAATTTAAATTTTAATATATATTTAATCTGTTATTCTAAGTTGATATATATATATATATATATATATGTTAAAGTAGATTTGAATCTCAATTCAAAGTATGTGACCATTGCCTTCCTTCAATTTAATTAAATTTATAACAAAAAATTGAAGTATAAAATCAAATTTGAATTTTTAAAATATAAATATTAAAATTATAACACCCAATTGTTTTCCTCAAAAAATTTCGATTCTTTCCACTTCGAATTTGCTTTTGATTCGAAAGGCAACCGGCTATTGCCGGTGAAGAAATCCACCCAGTCGACAGTCAACAGTGGAGCAACGGCGCCCAAGCGCTTTCACATGTAAACCCGAAGGATGATCGTGTGGGCCCCACTCCAACAAACCTCGAATTGGAAAAGTTTTATCCACTTCTATATATATATGAGCTGTGTCCCCACTCCCCACCCCGCCAGCCACGCTTTTCTCTATCTTTGCTTGCCGCCAATTTGCAATTTGGCATTTTTCTTTTGCTCTCATCCTAATTGCCCCTAATTTTGTCTGTTGTCTCAACGTCCAAGTAGACTTAGAAAAATTCAACTCATACTTGCAGGTATTCATGGATATTAAAAAAATACGAGTAATAAATTTTATTTTTTTTATTTAAAAAATTATATGTAATTTTATTTGTATTTAATTTACCCATCACTTTTTGTCCGGCCCACGAGTACCCATTAATAACTTATATATATTTACATATAAATATTTATAGTAAAATTATATATTATATATATGAGTAACATACATATAAATATAAATATATGAGTAACATACATACAAATATTTATATAAAAATATTGAAATTTGCAGTCATTTTTTTTAAGTTTTATTTAGTTAATATGTGAGTAACATCTTATAAATTATAAGTTGGATATAAATTTATCTTTAAATATTAAAAAAAAAACTTACAAGTATCCACGGATTACCCATTGCCTGTGAGGACGGGTAATGGGTCCCATACCTTATACACAAAAAAATATGGATAGATAAATTTATCCAACTTATTGTTATCCGTTATTGGGTTATCCGTGGGTACCCAATTGTTAGGCCTATTCCTAAGCGACAACTCATTCGTATCGAAAAAGAGGAAAATATAATTTATTGTGTTTTGCAGTTTTGGTTGCACTTTTTTATAAAAATTGGTGTGATATTCATGTAGAGGAAATAACAGAGTAAGTCATTAACTCATAATAATTTTTTATTTTTTTATAATCTTAATTGTAGTATCAAATAAATTTTTAAAAAGATAAAAAATATATCAATCAAGATAAATGCTAGAAAATGAATATTACCTTACGCAGCAAAAAAATTTCGATCACCATTGGCGCAAAGTCTCTCCTATAAGTTTTTAATTGCGATAAGTCTTATGAATATTTGTTGCCCGTTAAATATGTGGAGTCTAATTTACTTTGATTGACTGCTCTGTCGAGTTGGTATGACGTCGGAACGACGTCTTAAACCCTATTAGTAAAATTTAATTGTAGTCGAACAAAATAGAGAGAAATTATTGAAAATGAAGTGGGAAGGCAGACTTGGCACAAATAAAAGGGTTTGATATCTCAGGTCAAGAATGAGAATCCACTAACCTTGAGAAAATGCTATTCAAATTCCGCATCATTTGCTGTTGCGAAATATCAGCAGGCATGCTAAGTCCTAAAGCATTGAAGTGTACCGAAGTGGGCACGACTAAATTTATAAAAGTCCTCATTATATCATATTAATGTTTTAATACACTACAAGGAAAAAATAAGATATTAACAAAATAGTACACTATATTAATTATGTATATTAGGTGACAAAAAATTTAATTTTGTCACATTAATAATTTTTACAAATTAAATAGTAACAAGAATAGTAATGTAAACAATTAGTAACACACCTATGATAACAATGAAAATTTTGTCACAATTAATAATAAAAAATTTTATTGTCACTAAATTGTCACCGTAAGGGTGTTAGTAATTGTTAATGATTACATTTAAAATATTAATTTTTATTACTACTAAGTTATTTTGAGACAAGAAAAAAATTCCTGTCACTTAAAAATTATCATTAATGACAAGATATAAGCTATTATCACTCAATGCATGTTATTAATAACAATTTTTACTTCATCACTTATTATTTTATTACTAATATTATATATATTGTAGTTGTAATCAAAAGAAAGAAAGAAAAAGTGTTTAAATATATGATTTGAAAAAGATGTAAAAAAAACAAACATGCAACTATATCCAAAGAGTTCTTTAGTTTTTTTTTTCTTTTTAATAGAAATTAGTTATTAATTATATAAGTGAAAGATAGGGAGAATATTTTTCAAATAGAAGAATCACGCACTATATAAAAATAAATAAAATAAGAATGCTTTTATAATAATAAGTTTTTATGCATAAGAAAAAATTCAAATCAATAAAAGTGTAAATTAACCATGTTTTCGAATATAAATTTCTATGGGATTATGAATCTGAAACCTAACCTAATTTGTAAAAATTAAATTAAATCAATTTTTTCAATATATAGGACAATTACTTTAACTGCTTGTCATTTTCAATTTCCATCACTAAAATTTTAAAATATAAAAAGCATCAAAATCATACAAGATTGGAAATTGACCATATCCACTTGTTGAAAAGACTGAAACCATATTCTACGGCCTATGTCTGTCATCAATTGTAAGTTACAATAGTGTCAAATGGCCAACAAATCAACAAATCAAATGATCAACCATCCTGAATATATCTTATAGTAATAAAATTATATAATTTTGAAGTGTATTACAGTTCAA
>JACGDI010000184.1:80052-111608 GCA_014898725.1 Jacaranda copaia
TCAAATATTATATTATTTAAAAAAAATTACAAATTTTATAAATATTTACGCGCGTATATATACATACAAAAAATGAGACATTGGACATCAACATTTTGCGGATGGACGCAATCTCTCTTCTTAAGTGGATGAGAATGACACGAATGATACAATGGCAGATATTAATCATTTGCATGTACCATTTCTACATTGGTCAAAATCTATCTTATTGCCCACGAGAACCTTTAGGCATCCCAATTGGCCATGAAAGCAACTAATATTCCTAGTCTTTTACTTTGACAAAGGTAGTGTTTGGCTATGTTTTTTATTTGGTTTTGTTATATATTTATTATGTGTTTTGATTGAATAAATTATTAGAGAATGTAAAAGTTATTCTTTTGATATGTTTGTTTATATTTTGGAGGAAATATTTTTTACTATAGCAATCAAATCAATGTTTTTTTGTTGGATTTTTGGAGTGAAAATGAAATTAAATAATTTTTTTAATGTTAAAATAATAATAAAATACATATAATGTATATAATATATATGTATTTATATATTGAAAATTGTGCATTTTGAAAAAAAATGGAGATATGTTTGGTTATATTTTCCCAAAATAATGTTCTTCCAAAAAAACATAACCAAACAAAGCCTAAGATTTTCAATGTTAAAGGCAAACTTTTGGTCTTCGAAAACAAAAACCCAATTTTAACCTTAATTTTGTTTTTTTAACAAAAATTATAAAACTTAACTTTCCTTAAAATTTGTTCAAATTTACAAAAAAACCTCTCATGAGATTGATCAGACATACATAAATTTCCGTAAAATTTAATTTATAATTTATATTGACTGCTCTTGGAATTCAATATTTTCAAAATATTATAGAAGTTATTATTTATATTCTGTAACGCATATAAGCAACATCCCAAATCACTTTACAAAAAGTTAGTATTTGAAAGAATTGTTTATATGAATATGCAACAAAAAGATCTCATTTAATACAAATACTCCCCTTTATAATTCTATAAATATTATCAAGAATAAAATGACTAGTTACAAAAATAATTATGTCATTAGTTTTTTTTAATTTTTTAAGTTAAAATAAAATAGTTCATTTAAGAATTCCGTTTGATTTTTTATGTTATTATAATTATGCGAGATAGAAGTAAAGGAGTAAATAATATAATTGTTTTAGACAGCAGCAAAGTCTACTTAATCCAAACGAAGAAGTCTGGAAAGAAGAAATGAATACAAACACCAATTTCATTGTTACTATCAAATAGATCAATATGATATTATTTTCCCATTAATATAAATTCAATTGCCCAAAATTCTAATTCCATCGGATCATATTAAAAACATATTAATATAATTGTGGTGTAATCACAATTTGCCAATTCTATTCTCTGTTCCGGTCAATATAAATATAAAATATGAGATATATCATCACAACACAAAGTAAAATATATTATTCAAAATAAATAATTCAAAATTGATTTGCGCGACAATGGCGACAACTTTCTCCCACGTGATGGGGTCAACATTCTCATTAAGTTAAAAATGTAATTAAGGCCACTGATTTGGATAATCCCAAACCATGACGCCGAGAAAGGTTTATTCCCTTTTGCCTCGTTCTTGAACGAATCTCGACAGCCATCAAGAATTTTCCAAGTGGGCAGACCAAACAGGGGGAAAAGTGAACAGACCCATCAAAATAATTCACTTTTTTATAGATTTATAGTGGTCACACTCACACCATTCGTGGATGATTTGGTTTCTACTTCGTGATGCAATTTTGGTTTATATTTAATTTTGTGAATTATTGAGTGTGTACGTCATGATACAGGAAGAAGTGTATGACATCAAAAAGTCCCCAAATAATGTGAAAAATAACCTAATATTTCCAGATATATGTGTTCGCATGCCCTTTTTTTTTTTTTTTTTTTTTTTTAAATCAAGTCCAACTCTATTCTACATCTTATTCGAATTGGAGTGAACGTCACCCGATTTGTGACATCTCAATCATGCACATAAACGGTTCGCATTTGTTAACTTTAATAAAACCTTATAAATATCCTAACTACATACCAGTTTAATTATGCTGATTATTGTTATCATATTGCTTTCTTTGTATTTCATTCAATGAGTTGAACCTATATTGTTCCAGCGATCCTAGTACTGGTCTTTATTTTATGTTTTACATTTCCTAATCATTTCGATATCATCAACCTAAATCATATAATATGATAGCAAAAATGATACAAAGTTATACTATCATACATAATTCAACGGTTTATAAATTATAATTACAAAAGTTCTAAAATTTTATTCATGTGTAAGTACATGCATTTAGATGTTATGTTTTATTTTAGGATACAACGCAATTTTGAAATATTGTGTTTGAAAGATTCTCTTTAGATTAGTTTTAAAATAAAAATACATTTAACTAATTGCTTCTCAAAATTGAATTTACTGCAAATGTGTTTGATTTATTTCACACAAAGTGAAATTTTGGTATTGATGAGGTTGAAAGTCATTTACTGTGAATTGGGCTGTATTTGGGCTAAATTGATCATGAAGGTCGAGTGATCTAATAGCAATATTCTTCAAAATTTGAGATATGCAACGAACAACATGGTATTAGTTTTAGTCGAAATAAGATAATCGAACAGAAAAGTAGAAGTGTCTAGTGTAAACAACATTACTTGGAGTGTGGCTAGCAATGAGGTATTCATAGCTTTCTCATGGTGTGTAATATGTCTAAAATGCCTCTATCAACTGTAGAGGGCTTTTGTCCTTGCATGGGGGTTATTGATTATTTTCAATCTCGATACTATTCCAGATGATATCATCTCCTAATTTTCAGGATAAATAGTACTTTGGATAAGCGCCTCCATGCCAAGGTTGGTGGCAAAAATTGTATCGAGTGGCATGTGCCATTAATGCAGAGACATGCTGCTTGTCAGAACATTAAATGCGACAAAGATATAAGTCAACGTCGGAGTAAGCACTTTACTCGACAATGGTCGAACAGACAGAGCGGTCAACCAAAGAGATGATTGAACGGACCAAGTGGCTTGAAACCTCCCGTTAAGTGCGATCGAGAACAATCCGCTCGACCAGACGACTATGGTCGAGTAATTCGGCCCAACTGGGTCCATAAATGGCACTGAATTGTGCATATTAAGTGGGCATGAGGACCCTCTCTGAGGTCGATGGCTTGTTAGGCTATCCCATATAAAGTATTTTGTATAAATTTAAGTTAAACTAATGTAACTTTAGTAGTTTTAAATTATACAGTTAATTGTATTTATTGTATAGATTTGATAATGATTATAAAATTGGTGATATTATAAAATTATTATTTAGTTAATTATGTTTATTCTATTTTATTTTTAAAAAATGAGACAAATATATGTAATAGGAGAGGAGGAAAAAAATATGATGCACTGAGAAATGAAAATACCACAAACTAATATGGCAAACTTTTGTTGTTTTTGGCTTTTTTTGGATGTGAGTTGAGGCATTCTCCCAAAATTTTTTGGGAGAATGAATTTTGGAAAGTGGTTTTGGGAAATGTTATGGTTGTTTGTTTGTATTTTCGAAGGTAAGTAGAAAATAAATTAGGAGAAAATATTTTGTTTATTTGTATTTTGGAGGGGGGCAAAATGTCATATCAATGACTTTTTTATTGTATTTGTAAGTATTTTAAAATTATTTATATATATATATATATAATTGTATGAGTGGTAGCAAACTAGCACATGTATATATTTGTAACGATGAGACAATTGATTGAAACTTTATAGAATGTGTTCGAAGTGTGAATAATAAGGATTTTTTGGGAATAAATTTTGTATTTTAGGAGTGAGGTTGTAAAATGTGTATTATTTGTTTGTTTAAAATTTGGGAATTGAAAAATATATTGAGAGTTTGTAAACAAACAAGCCCCTTGTTTTTTTTTTCTATATACAATGAATTATCAATATTTTAAACTTATTAAATATAAATAATTACATCATTCATAATTAAAATATAAAATATAATAAAATAATATTGTGATTTGAATTAAACTATAACCCATCTTTTTAGTCATGGATAACCTCCACCTTATTTGAGTCCATCATAAAAAATCTCATGGTTTATATCCAAAAATATGACTGTAAGAAATAGATCATATTCACAAATTTGAATCTATTCTCCAAAAGTGAAGACAAAACCTAGCCTTGGCATTCCAAAATTTTTAATATGCACCTAGCCCATCCCAACCCTAACACAAGACAAATGGGACGGAAAATATTTCTTTGGATCAAAGAGAAGTAGAAGCCCTATTGATGTAGCTCGTGAAGAAAAGGACCGGAATATCTTTAATGATACTTAAAATTATCAAATATTTCAGTACATTGGAGCTATTTTATGAGGGTAAGGTCGATGTTACTTTAATTCGAAATTTCAATCATTTCAGAGCTGCCTTTTAGAATAAATAGTATTGAGCCAATTCAATAAATAACTATAAATATCCCACCATTAGATATAAATAACTAAGCTTGAAGAGTTCTCATTTTACCATATAGTGATATGTTTGAACGACCAACCATACCTTTTGAGTTTTGACTATCCGCGTTCCTATTCATTTACCTCTCCGTCCGCTCTACCTCTACATAACAACTCTACTGACTATTCTATATTAAAAAGTTGATTATTCAAGTTTAATTTGAGCCTACCATTAGAAGACCTCTTAAATAGTGACTTAAAATGTACTGACGCCATTCATCCAACATCACCTAACAAGTTGTTCATGCTAATATTCATTCATCAAATTTAACGACTAACAACACTAGATAAATATCTTTCTCGTACAGGTACATAATATGAATTAGAATTCAAAAGTTATTTGACGCATATATCAAACTGAAATTACTAACATACTTAAAAAGCATTGTTATTGATTATAAGAATTTTTGCACTCTGACAACATATATAAATCAACCAACGTTGTTTGAAACTAAAATAATTTTTAAAATAAAAAAATTAGTGAAAATTTATGTCAATAGAATTGCTTGGGAGAGGAGATGTTCACAGAGTGGCCGTGGCCATAATTGGCGGTCAAAAATTGAATAAGTAAATTAAATTGAAAGAAGGCAATAAAATAAGAAGATTAAGGTGGGTGGAACATGAACATGTTCATCCCATGTTGAAAATTAAAGCAAAAGTGTAACACTATATGAAGTTTAGATGTGAAGTGAGGAATTGACCTATTTGAACATACGAAAATGCGAAGAGAGAAAATCTACGTGTTAGTAGATTCAAAAATTAAACCCATACATTAACATAAGAAACTACACAAAGAACAAGAAAATACCACAAACAAAATTATCAGAAATAAAAATAACAACAAAACAATAGAGAAAATCCTAAATACTATAACAATATTGATGTTTTACTATGTAGGAGGAACCAAAAAAGCTTCACCTTGAAACGAATCAGACAAACAAGAAAACTTAATCATGCAGATCGCGCCAATCATCGCCCCGCTGCCAAACACCCCACAATACTTCCCAAACTTCCCCCAGATTCTCCGCGACACCTCTATCCTCCCACACTCCTCCGGCGATTTCTCGCCCCCGAAATTCTCCATCAGAACCATCGAAGAATCAGATCCAGGCACGTCTTTCGCCTCCGCCTCGTCGTTCAGAAGTCTCTGAGTGCAATCCGAACACACCGGTATCGTATCATCGAGATAACTACTCAGAGTTCCGTACTTGTCCCAGCCGCGAAAGGCGGCTTCAAGTCTGGCGAGTCTCTCTCCGATCTCGCGGAGTTGGTCGGTGTCTTGAGGCCGAGAGGCGACCTCCGACGAGAGAAGATTCTCGAGGAAATTGAAGCGCTGGTGGACTTCGACGACGAAGGTTTGGAGGTCTGGACCGGGTTCTGGGTCTGGATGGAGGCGGAAGACGTCGGCGAGTTCGGATTCTAGTTCTTCCAGTTTCTTCTTCAAGATTACTGATCTTTCCGTCATTTTTCTACCGTAATTTCAGGTATAGATCTGATACTTTTCCTCCATTTTTTTCAGATGATTTCCTGTTTTTAATTTGAAAACTCTTCCCCCGGGGATCAACTGCCGCGACGGTTACTCTCTTATTTTGGCGCCGTTTTTTCCAAGTCTCTCTTCTTTTGCATGTCTCATTTATACATTATCATATAAATCTTTTAAACTTAAAATTTGTCATTACTCACCACACGGCTGGATGATTGATAAAGTTTGAAATTCAAATTTTATGCAATTATATGCATTTTTATATATGAAAAACATTTAAAAAAATTATAATTTCTGCAAAACAACATAGAGAATACTAGAATTTCCATTAACAAAATCCCCCATCTGCTTTAGATTATGTTTCTTTGCTATATAGAAAATTGTGCAGCAATCATAACTAGAAAACGCAACTCCCATATGTACTCTATAAGATTTGGCAAGATTTTAAGTGGATGGATTGTGCTGTTGCTGTTGTTTTCTCTGAGACATGTTTTGTCAATATAAGTCTTCTATTTCCTTGTCCAAATGTCCGTATTTTCTTATTTAATTACCGTGCGAGTCTTTCAATTTTGTTTACAAATAAATCCGTTAACAAGTACTAATTATTTAGTTAAATCCATTAGTTTAAACCATTTACGAAAAAAGGCCGAGAGGCTTAATAGGCTTCTGAACTTGGCTCAATATTAATTTTATGCTATCAATGGCCCACGGTAATGTCCATTAGGGAGGTCGTATATTGCAGGTCCAAGTAGCTTGGATAAAGTACTTGACTTTTCTTTTTTCTTTTTTTTTCTTTTTTTTTAAAGAACTTACAATAACAAATTTATTTTTTCAACAAAAAAATATTATCTCATTATCGAAATCGAATCAAGTCAATTGAAATACAAACTACATATTTTTATGCACATAAAAAGTTCATTTCTGACCTCTCATATAATAATGAAAACTTATGTCATTAGACTATAAATTACTCGACTTGAATGTCAAGTACTTGCCTAGTTCAAATTTGGTATTTAATAGGATAATTTTTTCAAAATTCTCAATTCCATGCATATTTCGAACTTTTAAATTGAATATTAAGTACTCAATTCAGTTTATATTTTTTTTATTTTATATTATTTGAATATAAAAACTCGATATGATTGGATCCAGATCGAAAATTCCAACTCGAACACCCACCCCTCGTTTCTTCACCAACAATGCAATTGCCGATAATCGTTTCACTTAAAGAAAATATATATTTAATTAACATAAAATTTCTCGCTTAAACTGACAAAAGAATTATTTTGGGCCGATTGATGCTTGTGTAATGACCTATGTTACAGTAGGAATTGAGGCCACAGTTAGATTTCTCACCAACCCGCGCCCAATTTTCTAGCTGCCCGTCGTGGTGGCCTAACTAGCCTTAGATTTTTCAATGCAATATCGGAGTATAGCTATCAACAGATCAAATTTGAATTAGATCAGTTACATTCGAATTAAAATTTAATTTTTAAAATTTATATTCTGATTCTATATCCTATAGAATTTTTATTAATCAATACTATATTCGAATTTGATAATATTTGAAATCTAATAAAAAAAAAAAATTGACCCGATTCAATATATTTTTTCCTTTTGAATTGTATAAAAATATTATATTTATAAAATAAATTTACGTCATATTTGAATTTTTAATAACTTTTAATTATATATAAATTAAATATTTAAATACTAATCCGCTATTTCACATTATTAATGTATAGATAAACTATTATATATTATATTTGATATTTTATTAGTGTTCTCTTATTTTTTAAGCTAAAAACTCAATATTAATAGCATAATACAGATATTAATATAGATATAAGGTCAATATAATATATAAATTTTATTTTAAAATATTTATTAATATTATATATAAAGTATTAATTTATTAAAATTTGAATTTGGATTTTTAACGGATTAAATTGCTTAATTTTGTATCCATTTTATTTATTTCAAATTTTTAATATTTATAATCAAATATGATTCATTAAGTATTTTAATCATATAAAAATCATAAAATTCGAATCGAATTCGAATTAAAATCTAATCAATTAAGAGCCCTATATCAGATGGCCTATCAATTCTTAAACAGGATCCCACAGATAACAAAGAGAAAATCTTTATTGAAATAAATCATATAAATCACGTGATGATAATCATAAAGTTTATTGTTATCATTTTTATCTCATTGGTCAATGGATAGACCGACAGCATTTTTGAATGCGTAAAATTTAAATTTTAAACTTAAATAGCGTCGAATGCATATGGATATGAAAATAAGAAAAGAAATATAATCATGATTGCCCATTGATTTGATTTTATTTCTAGTGATAATGTAAAAATTATTAGTATTACAAGAGAATAATTTTTGTCTAGTCACTAATAATATATTGTGTGATAAAAAAAATAAAAAAATAACTATTTTGACAGAAAAACAGCATTTTAATTTGTCGTTATTGATAAATGGTGATTTATACATATAATAACCGTATGAAAAGATATTATTATTATAATTTATGATAAAAAAAATTATTTTAATATATCATTAATTATTAATAATAATGATTTAAATACAATTGTAATCATTATTAGCCATGTCATAAGCATTTCCGTAATAAAAGAAGATTTTTATTACTTACTATATGTAATTAATGACAGTTCTTATGATGCTGCTTAAATATATAAAATACATATTTTGTTGCAGTCCCATTTATTAACATTACCAGTCCTATAGTCCTGTGATGTTTTATTTAATATTCATATATATATATATATATATATCATCAAATTTTGTTTTTTCCCCCTAAAGCTACATGACCTCTACCTAGGGTTCATGCATGGTCCTTACTTTGTATCCCATGGGAACAAAATTTTCTGTATGTTCCAATGAACAAGATTATATAAATATACTTTAAGATTTTAATTTTGAAATAAAATCTAATGTTTGACTAGCCCATATTAAATGAAATACCAAAACTTATAAAATATTTTAATTAAACATCCTGCAAATTTGTAACCAAGCAATCCTGCATATATATATCATGCATCAATTACTACAATAGCTAAAGAAACAAAAAAAATAGAAACACTCCTGCACATGATTAATTTATATGTCTCTCTCTCGTATACATATTGTATAAATTAAATATGATGGAAATAATTATTATAATTAATTAATTCATTTGTTGTGAATGGGTGATTTGCGGCGTGGTGGCTGATAGTCGGTGGTCTCCGAGAAATCTTCTTCCCCCAACATTGAGGAATGTAAATCCATTTCTCTAACATTGAAATGTGCCCATATTAAACTTGAACTTGAACTTAAACTTGAATCCTACATAGATATAAGAATACAGCATATTAATTCATGTCTTACACATTACTTTCACATGCTTCACTTATGTTTTCACATTTTTAACCAAGCCATGTTTGGCCCACCAATGAATATATAAATATATATATATATATATATATATTTATATATTTTTCATCCTTTCTCTTTTTTTCTTAAAAAAAATAATCTTGTGATGAAACTAAATGGCTATGTTTGAACCATTGTAATTAAATAATTCAAATACATTTTGAACCAGCCCAAAATGCCCCCAAACCCGAAATGCCCTCTTTCGCGTACCGATTCTCTTTTTTCCAATTAATTAATAATTACATGTGTGTATATGGGTGTTTCTCCAATCCTCTTACTTATAAATACAAAAGGATGCACAAAATTATATCACCTCCACTATCCAAACAAAAAACAACAACAAATCAAATATATCATTTCGCTCAAAAATAATATTCTCTGGCCATTTTACAAGAAAAAAAAAATACATGCGTCAAAATTTTCAATCCAATTCTCCCAAAATATGTTTTTTGAAAGGCTTTGTTTGGTTATGTTTTTCCATAACAATATTATTTTGGAGAAACATAATCAAACATATTTTTATTTTTTCTCCAAAATGCATATTCTCTAAATATGCATACATATTATATATATATATATATATTATATTTTATTATTATTCTAATATTAAAAAATCATCCCATTCCATTTTCATCTCAAAAATCCAACAAAAAAAGTATTTAATTTGACTGTTATAGTAAAAAAATGTTTCCTCCAAAATATAAACAAACATATCAAAAAATAACTTTTACATTTTTCAATAATTCATTCTCCCAAAACGCATAATAAAATCAAACAAAAAACATAACCAAATATTACCAAAGTATTTTCTCCAAAATTCTCAAGATAGATACAATCATCATTTATAGCCAATATAGTTTCAACATTCAACTTTCAATAGTTGTTTTACAGAAATTGTAACTTGCATTTAACATTGGGAAAATCCGACAAAACTTTTTCTCCAGTGTACGATAAATAATTAAACAAAAAATCACTTATCTTGTGAACGACTTTTCTCCAATTTTAAATGACAACTATGCGACTATATTTATATTCACAGCACTACACAAACTACAAAGAGTAACTAACACCACATATATATATATATATATATATATTATATAATTTTCCATTGAATTCTCATCCTTGGAGTAAGAAAAAGAAAAAGAAAAAGAAAAAGGAGAAATGGAATAGTTTAATTCTTGATTGGTTGACATGACAATTCAAGTTCCTTCGTTCTTCATATGGAATAACACTTAATGCACATGAGATTTATCTTAGACCCTATGTACCGTATCAAACAAACGACAATTCCATTAGCACTTGCTTGGTCCTTTTCAATTTGGACATTGTGAAAGAAACCGATCACGAGGACAATTAGGCTCAGGTCATCTCACAACTTGAATGATAAGTTACAAGGTCACTGTCATTCCCTTTTAAGGCCATTTAGGACAAAATGAGGCTCCACTCCCAATTTTGTTTATTTCAATCAAGGTTTTTGGATATAAAAATGAAAAGAAGCCAAGTCAAAATGAATTCATACATGATAATATCGGCATATCTTTAATAGCATTATTATATATGTTGAACGTTGATAAATTTACTTGATCATAATATACATTCTTTGCAATTGACGGTTTAAGTTCTAATTCAAACACACACACACACATACACACACATATATATATATATGGGAAGAAAGAATCGAATGCTATTTTTCAAAAAAGAAATCATTCAAGGGTCTTCTTAAAGTAACCTTTCCCACTCATGTTGGTAAAAGCTAGCCAAGAAAAATCAAGTAACATTTTTCCTTGGTTGAAAGCATAGAACAAAATCAGTCTTTCTAAACTTTAGATTATGTTTGGTTTTATTTTGAAGGACAATTTTATATATTTAAGAATTAAAAAAAAGTAAAAACTTGTTTGTTTTGCCTAATTTCACACTTTTTGCAAATATATAAACCAAATTGGCATATCAACATTTCATGCGCTTCCAATTAAGCAAACTTCACTAATTTCCAACTTTTCTTGAAATTAATTCTCTGAAAAAGCTTCAAAATTCTTATTACCTCTGATTTTGTAGGGGGCAGCATTAATGCCTTGTGATCTTCACTTCCTGCATTTCTTATATGCATAAGTTGTTGAATATATAATTAATGACATAAAAAAAAAAAACTCAGTTATGAGTAGGGGAACTGGTCATTGGCCCAGAATAATCCAAAAAAGTTCCATCAAATTTATAATGTTTCTTGATCATAGATTTGTGCCAAGATTTGGATTGATGAGGCTTAAGTGAAAATATTCCACCTGATTTTGTTCCTTTACTGCCTCTATTTTTCTTGCAAAGATCCCCGTTTCCCTCTGCATTACTTAAACTCATGCTATATTTGAGCTGCTCCTGCATTCAAAGATTCAACAAAAAACCTAAAATCGTTTTATATATTTAGAGAAAGTAAAGTTGATTCTTTGGAGGAAAGAGATCATCAAACCTTGTGGGCAATTGAAGTGGTTGCAGCAGCAAAAAGTTGAGCATTACATGCATGCACAAAGTAGCAAAGAAATAAGATGAAGAAATGGTTTTTGAGAAACATAGTTGATTTATGATGTGATATATAGAAAGATTTAGACAAGAAGAGAATATCAAGAGTACATGTGAGAATTTAAAGATGTGCGTGTGTTCTGGGCCTTCAAGGGACTACTGTGTGACTGGCCCTATGGTTGGATGGCCTTAATTCAGATGAAGACGTACCGACTATTGTATAATTTATGAAATTTCTGTTGTTTATTTAGATATGTATTTAAGTGGATATAAAAATATTATAGCATTAAAAAGTGAAATATTAATATTGTGTTTTGAGAATAATAAAAAAGACTCTAATGTCTATCTTTTGATATATATATATATATATATATCAGTATTGGTATGGTATGTATAATCCGTACTTTCTTAAAGAATGGTACCAATTATTGTAGTACTCTAAATTCTCACAGTAGTGCTGCTTTATTTATGTGATTTATCACTGACCATATTCTTGATTCAATTAAATACATATTCAACTCAATTTTGTATCCAATTAAGTAGCACGAGGTAAATTATATAGAGAAATAACAAAGCATAAAACAAAAATTATGCACTCTACTGGTCATATCTGAGTAGATTTGACATAAATAATTAGACTTTATCCATGAGAATTTGATTAGATTACTTTTACTGGCTAGTCATTTTTTTTTTAAATCAAGAGTTTACTAGCTAGTCAAAATGTAAAAGACCAAAATTTTCACATATACCATTGATAAAATTTTACATTGTTATAATATTTTTTTATTTATAAAGACATACATATAAAAAAATTTAGAATTTGAAAGTATAAAAATGATACTATTCGACTAAATTATTATAGCAGTTCAAATATCAAAAGTTAACTGTGGCTTGCGGCCCACCCACCGAACTTCGAGGACAAGCAGAACAGTTATATGTGGCCTATGCCAGAAAAGACAAAAACCACAGCTAAGTTGTCCTAAGTTGGAGCAAAGGAGACAAAAGAGAGTGTGGCATACATATGATTTTCGTAAATATGAAGTTCCCAGTTGAGTCATGAGTGGCCTCGCCGGTCTCCTCAAACATATTTCGCATTATCTCAACACTTTCGTCACGTCCATATCTACAGGGTTTTTCCTTCTAACGCCCCCCACCCAAAAAAAAAAAAAATCAATTGGAATATGCAGAAATTTTAATTTTGAGAAATGAGATGAAATTTTTTATAAAATATAAAAAATATATATTAAAAAATTTAATAAATACATATAATTTATTATCAACATCATCCTTTAATTTAGAAAGAATATGATTTGTTTGATCTAGAATGCTTGTGAAGGCGTGGCTACCTCAAAGCTCAAATTGATAATAGCATTATTGTATTTTGTGCTGCTAAATATATATAAAAAAAATTAAGCATTCATCAAAAGCTACAACTCTTAATTTAATGATAAGGACTTGATGAGAACATAACATAATATGAATTTAAAAAGAGACAATCGTTACCAATAGGGGTGGGTAGGATCGGGTACCACCCTTTGGGGTACCTGTACGAGGGCTTGAGTATCATTTTTTGATACCCGAGTCCCAACCCCAATTTGATGGGGTACCTCCATTAGGTACCCCCAAACCCCAATTGATTTTTTTTAAATGTATTTTTAATAAATAAAAATAAAAATTTTGTTAATTTATTATTTATTTTTGTCGTGAATCAATTAATAATATTGCATTTTATTATTCACAAGTTCTAAATACCAATTAATATATAATTTTGAAACTTAAATATAAACATTAAAGTCTAATATGGTATTATAAAGTCTTATATTATAATGTAAGAATTAGAATTTGAAGCCCGTTTAATAAATTGTTTCTTTTCTTTCTTTCTTTCTTTTCTTTTCTATTTCTTATCTTTGGCATGCCTTTTTATTAAAAAAAATATTCTCTAGAATATTTTGTGGAGTTTGATATTTTATGTCCAACAATAAATTTAAACACAATCATTAATAACTTTTAAAAAGAATATGAAAATAATTTTTTTTTTTATTTATACACACGCACACATCAGGAGTCCGTTTAGGTTCGAACTCCTGATCTCCCACATTATGTGGGAGACTTATGAAAATGATTAATTGTTAATGGTTTAATGGGTATTGGACTATTGGGTAATGGCCTAACGGGCTACCAAATTCTTTTTCCAATTTGATATGGGCTTGAGATATTAAAGTAAGTCCAAATTTATATTTAAATTTGAAATTCAAAATAATGGCCCAAACACTTCATCAATTAAACACTTAAAAATTATTTTTTTAAAAAAATTAAATGGGGGTACCCAATCGAGTACCCTAATCCAATATCCGATATCCGAATCTCAAATTCTCAGATGCCTCCTTAATTACTCATGCGAATTTGAGAGTTAAAATATTCAATCCGAATAGAAAAAACCCAATGAATTCGGATCAGGTACCCTATACCCGAACCCGTTGCCCACCCCTATTTACCAGCATTTGCTCAATCCATCCCTGCATACATATATCAGAGTTCACTGTGTGCGGAGATGCTTATATATATGTTGACTCGTTAATAATTTTGTCAATTAACGAACTCTATTGCATTTTGCATAAGTTCTTGATTTCTATTCTGTTCCAGCTTTGAAGCATACTTTACGCTTCCCTTTTTAGCATGATAGCTGGATTTCAATACATTTTTTATGGATAAATTTCACGTCAGCTGCTTGAATGCATTACCTATAGTATGTTCTATCATGTTTTAAGTATTTTTATTGGTCTTATTGATTATAATTTCATATATTTTATTCAAAAATTTCATGTCACCAACTTAGTTGTATATTTCATCATATCATAAAGTAAAATATCTATTATCATTTTATATGATTCGAATATTCGTAACTCATTTACGACGCGAACCCATTTGAATCCTAAATCTAAGTATTATTTTAGTAATATTAAAATCCATTTTTAGGGCAAACCAAAGTTGAGGGTTTGGGGCTGTAGAGCAAAACAGGGCCCCTAAATGCATGCGCGTAGGAAGAGTAAAAAGAAAGTGCAGTCCTTAAATTGGGTTTCTTGAATCAAATATCAATGTGCTGCTTGGTATCTGCAGTTAGCCCACTTGCTGCTAGAAATCCGACCTACTGCTTGTCTTCTACTACTTGGATCCTTGCTATTCTATAATTATATATTTATATAATCTAATTCGGTCTCTATATTTCAGTCCGTCCTACTTCTGAAATTTACAACTATAAAAATGTGCATGCAACTTATAATTAGTTTGTAATTACATTATGTGGTTAATGTGTATCGATTTACCAAAAGCAAAAAAAATGCTTATACAACTAGTATAGGTAAAGTGGGATATTCAACATGGATCAATCTTTTCATATTCAAGTTAAGTTACGAATAGGATTCGACTCGTCGATCCTAATTTGATAAATCAAAATGAGAATCATTGAATTTTAGAAAGATTGGACCATCTAAATGAAGCCACCTAAACAATACCACTCAATCCTTCACCATTTTAAATAGCGCCACAATTGTCACTTGGAGATATATAATCTTGAGTATTCATACTATTCTATCTGCTTATTTACTTTCATTGACAAACTTAAGATTGACTTGAGTATAGAATGATTTTTATTAAGCTCTCTGATGACTCTAACTTTATCGAAATCAAAATTAGTTAAATTCTAGATCATACTAAAAACATATAGGTCCAGATTAAAAGGGAAGCTCTATATACTTGCATCAATATATAAATTCACTTATTTTACTATTAATTGAGCCAAATCGATCTCAATTTACGGTAGAACTCTCGGGACATTATTCAAATTACCTCGTTTGACCACTTCCACAGCATGCTTCAATCAAACAAAGACAAGGTTATTGCAAATGTCTGGAGATCCATAGACATGCTCCAAACATTTAGCAAAAGTGATCGGCTAATGAAAACTTATATCTCTAAAGTAGATAAATAATAACCTTCATTTTGTGGTCTGGGTTTCTCAGTGTTTGCTGCTAATACTACCGCCAAAACTCTACGTAAAAACTGAAGATTGCCTTTTTTCCTTCTTCTTCTTCTTTTTTTTCCTTTTTTTTTTTTTTTTGTGGGTCTTGTTATACAGCAGCAGAAGCATTTAACGGAGTAGTAATCTCGGAGTGCTAATTTATTCCTTTTCTTTTTACATTCTGAAATCTGGTACGATGTGCCGTGCCGACTGACCTGCTAGGTTTTATAATATCATCGAAAATGTAAAATCAAATGAAATAGTATATTAGATAAAACCAAAGTTTGATATTAATGGATTGGAATTCACGTATTAAACCCAACTCATGGGTTAAATGAGCTTCAAAATTTTAAAATAGGTCCAAATAGGTCGATTTTAGATGGATAAAATAAAAATAGGTTTAAGTGGATCCAAAATAGCTTTTGTAAAACAGATGAAAAAGACATATATAATTAATAAACCATCTCATCATATTATAAAATTATATATTGAATAAAGTGCAAAATGTAACATAATATTATTATTATATTTTATTTTTTTAAATAAATAAAATAAATTAAAAATAATTGGTATCGAACCTCTTTTGGACTTAATTCAACCTACTTTTAACTTAACTCATTTTCAAGTCACTTATCTAAATTCATACTAAACTCAATCCAATTTAAATCCAACCAAATTCCCTCATTTGCCACCCTCATGATCAGATATTCTAGTTGGTATCGAAACCTATTTTGAATTTAATTCAACCTACTTTTAGCTTAACACATTTCAAGTCACTTGTCTAAGTTCATGCTAAACTCAATCCAATTTAAAGCCCACCCAATTCACTCATTTGCCACCCTCGTGACCAGATATTTTGATTCCTAGGAAACCCAGTCCTCATACATCGTGTTAACAATAGAAATATGATTAAAAGGAAAAATGCTTATTTGAGGGGGCTTTGACCTATATCTATGAATTCTAATAGACTCAAAAATGGTACATTGGAAGAATGGGTTCGGTTTTCGATATCAATAGGTTGAAGTCCATTTGATTTTGGATACAAAATGCAAAAATGACATTTAAAAGAAAAAGATTGGCGAAGAGAAGTCAGCACTTAAAGAAGACAGTGAAGTATTAGAGAAGAATTATCTTTTATTATAGATGGAGGACCCTCCTGGTTCAGCCATTCATGCACAGTGCAATTGTTTGATTTCCTTACAAGAATAGTTTATTTGCATTTTCCCAAGGTGCTTTACTACGCCGCTTTCAATATACAGGGATGAAGCTTATAATAATGGCACAAACCTGGGAGAAAAAGATTCACTTGTGTCACATTTGCAAAAGATTATTCACAGTGGTGGTCGCAGAATTTGTCAGCTGCAAATCCTGCAGATTCCAGCATGATGAAAATGAGACGGCATTTATTGGAAAAACGATGAACATGGTGAGGTGGGTAAATGGAAAATAACCCAAATCTCACAAGTGGGATCCACGGTCAAGTCCAAACAAGTTTTGATGCAAAAGAAATAAGCATGTTAGATTCTCATAAATAGAAATATATTATTCAGATTTATTACTTTGTGGGTTCTTGTCTTAATACTTCATCGGCCTGTAATAATCATGCCACTGCTTGCTACCCTCTTAATATTTTTCAGAAAATACGTCTTATTCAGTCTAAAATTGAACTAAAACTACCTGGAAGATTATGTCATCAGGGATCTGAGGCAGCACCTCCCGAACTGTTTCTGCCATCGCAATTATAGTTGAAAAGTTCTCGTTTGTACCAACATGAGATGGGTTTGGGGGAAAAAGACTCCAGGCAGCATCTTCAAGGGCAGTCTGGGCATAAGTTTCTCCTACAGAAAGTTGCCTCATTAACATCCGAACACGGCTAAGTCCAGATGGGCCAGCTCCATCTAAACCCAACCAACTTAAATCAACTCCTGTCCTCCTACAATGATAAAGAACACAAAGAAAAAGCAACAAAAACTACCATCAGTTCTGAATTTTTTGGATGACAAAAAATTGGGAAAAAGACTAGCTAAACCAAACACTAGAAAGAATCAAAAAGGGATCAGCAAACCATAGATGGGCTGTATTCACTATTTCAGAATGAAGAAAGGAAAGAGATAGCTGACAAGCATATAAAACTTAAATAAAACCATCAATCACATGGGCCCCATGCACGCTCAACCTTTCCTGGTTTTGTAGTAAGATTTAACTTAGAAGATTGAATTCTGACATAAAAACATCGGATGATGTGAAGCCCTTCTAATCAATGAAGTCATAATCATGATGCTATTTACTATCTTATTCCCAGCTAATAAGCAATAAGCTACTGATTTTCAGTTATATGAAGAAAAGACACATCCAATGCAGTATAATAACTCAAACATCGAGAAAGAACCCAGACCTCCAATCCATTTCTACGTTCTGTGACTGGTTAAAAATGACTCCAGGTTGCAGGTTATGACCAGGAAGATCTGGCCTATCAAATCCAGTACTCATTTGACGAGCAAGCGGCTCATCTTCAGAAATTTCTGCAGCATTCCGATTTACATCATTGCCAGGTGTGCCTGTAAAAAGTGGCTTCCGGCAAGTGGGGCATGAGTAGTTCTCACTTAAACATTGGTCCAACCTGCATTGACAAGTTGATCCAAGTTTTCTTCCCACAATTATAACTGACAGCAAAGAAACATATTTCGCAAATATATACAAACCATACCAAGATCTCAAGCACGCAAGATGGAATAGATGATTACAAGACAGCTTCTTGGCTTTCGCCATTGGTTCCTGTCATTTTTCAATGCTCACAAGCTTATACATTGAAAGAACTAAACATGATAGGACGGCAAATATGAGTAAAAATTACCCTACAAATTGCGCACTCATCATCATATGCTTGGAGCTCTTCAGATGTGGCATCAGGAAATGCCCCATGAAGGGTTCCCAAAGCTATATGCAGTTTGAAGAAACCTTTAACACGTTTCACACTTGCACCTAGAAGGGCCTACGGATAATAAGAGATTAATGTAAGTATAGACAACCAATGAGGATGACAAAGCAACACTACAACAATAACAATTAACATGATTAAAGGCAATTTCTAAAAACACAACTATACTAGTTACTAGAGAACTTACACGGATATTTAGGAAAAGAATAGCATCTATGAGATGAAATGCCATTCCATGAAGCCACCAAATATGCAGATAATGTGCGAGAGCCATTAGCAATGTCATCATGTCTAGGAAAAAACCCAAATTCCGGATGAGGATGCCTTTCCATTCCCCCAACGAACCTAGGACAAAAATACATCATTAAAATGGAATCAGATTTAAAACTTTACAAACTCTTGTATGGCTTTTTGATTCATAATTATGCATAGGGAAAATATGAACATGTTTTTCCTATTAAAAGGAAGAATAAAATAGGCCCATTAGATGAAAAATTCAAGATAATGGCACTTCCACTATGACAAAGTATATGGATAGGGATTAAATTTAGAACAAATCCACATAACTTGAGGAAATCATAGCAGCATTAAGAGAACAGCATGCACACAATCATATAACTATGGTTCTCATCCTTTTTTGATATCATTTAGTGAAGATCAACCCCAAAAAGATGTCTTGCACTTTTTCACTTCAGCACGACATTTTGATGACTAACATGGTAACAATAGAGATCAACCACATTTCCCACTCAGTGAAGATTTGAACTATGAATTAACATATCCCATTGTGCTTCATAGAAAAAAAGAATTATCAGTAGAAATGGAGCATTTAGAAAATATTTTTTAGAAAATCTTATTAGGGAACACCAAATCATAACCAGACTATTGACTCATGTTGTAAAAAAACACCAATTAATTCAAAGACAAGCATACCTATTAAAAAGATGTATGTAAAAGCTAATAGTGAAACTCACCTGTGGAGAACATGTTAAAGATTTTGGATAATTGGCAATTTGCACTATCTCCTGCATAGAGATGCATCCATATCTCAAGCAACTGAAACCCATGAACGACAACAGCCTGAAGATTAAAGTTAGTAAACTGTCAGCCAAAACCCCTGATCCATGTGACGCTGCTTTTAGTCTTACAAAAAGCCAAATTACCTGCAATGTCTCAAAAGCAATGCTGGAAGGCTCAAAAAATAACAACAAAGATACTGATGAAGTTGTTGTACTGTATATTGTCAGACACAGCAATATCCTGCAACAACAGATCACATCTTGTCAGAAATTTCACGTGGTAACATATTGACAAAACATAGAGTAGTGTAAACATGCACTAGAAAAGTTTTGGATTGTAAGCTAATTCATTACACGAAACAATGGTTAAATATCTTCATATTTTACAGACAGAAGTCCAAGCATGCCTCACTAGATACATGGTAGGAATTCATTACCATTGTACCAAAACTGAGCATCGATAATCATTCATTTCTAAGGCCCCTAAAGGTATGTGCTTTCTGGTCTGACTTCTTGCCTGTGTAGCAGAGTTACTTTCATATGTCCATGCACTGCCTCATCTTTAGAAAGCAACTGTTGATTTACAATATAAACTTAGCCACTCTAATATATGAGTAAGGTTGGAACATAGGCTCAATATTCACTGTATGCCTCAAGCATTAAAGAGTACATCACAAGCAGTCAAAGCGAAAGGGTTTTAGTGGCACAAGGCATCTCAAATGCATGTGCCAAAGCATGCAAAGGAAAGCAAGGTGTGTGGGATATTGATTGGGCTTAAATAGGTATGCACACAAGAGATAATACATCTTCAAGGTAAGTGTGAGGCAAGCCAAGAGAAGCATCACAGAAATCAGTTAAACACATAAGGAACTCACCCTGGGAAGAAAAGGAAAAAGAGAGAAGAGGAAATATCAAAATGCTGACAGGATTAGGTTAAGATTGATTTTGATGGCCTATAACTAGACCGGCAAGAAGAGCTTTGTCTCCAATGATTGAAGTGAAATTGTCTACGTTCTCTCCAAAATAATGGCAGGAGAGAGCAACACCTCAATACTGAAGCATCACTATCACTGCTCACAACTTGCACCATATATTTCTTTCATGATGAGCAAAACCAATAATATAAAAATAGGGAATATTAAATGTCTCAGCAAATCAGAGGGCATTAATAGGGGCAACCTAACATATTACTGCTTTGGGATCGTTTGTGGCTTTTTGTAAACCCCAGCCTAGAATAAGCAAACACTCATATTCTTCAACTCAATATCAAAATTCACAAAATCCACCTCGTGCTTTTAAAGGCCAAAAAGAAATTCTAGAAACAGGAGCAGTAGAAAGTACCAAAGCAAGTCAACAGAGAAAACAAACAACAATGCAGAATATACACGGAAGTATGTCCATGGGGTGACTGAAGGAGAAACACTCAAGCGTTCAAGTCGATCCCTAGCTAAAGCTTGAAACATCTGCACAATGAGCATTTGTCGTGCATAAGACATCATATCACTACAACAATATGAACTGCTTGAAACAACATGCATGTTTTCTGAATACCTTTAGGAAGCAAAGCACAGCCAACCAAGTTGACCATAGGCCTGCTTGAAATATTGTTGGTGGAACTACTAATGGAAGAAAAATTCCCTGTCAAAAGCTAATTAATCACAACTCCTTAACACACACAAACAACTAGTAACAAAATGCTCCAAAGGACACTCATATATGTATGTATTTTCACTTAACTAGCGTGTAAAGCAATTTAGGTATGTATTACAGCAGAAACAGAATCTCGTAAATCAAACGATAATACTTGCCTAAGGTTTTACCTTATAGATGATGTAATTAATGAGGCACTGAAGCATTTTCCGAATTTCAGATGCATACAACTCGGAAAAGAATATTGACTGCATAAAACGTGCAAAAATACTGTTGGTAGGTAGGTAAAAATTCATATTCTTTGCAAAACAATGCTAATGACACAGATTTGAAGCAAGACTCTGACAGAGAAGCTAGAAAACTTAAATCAGAGTGCCAGCACTTGCATGCTTGAGTGCAACTGATGTCAAGTATGTCAAGAAAAAGGCAAGTTCAGCAAATAATTTTTCCAATTACCCTGGTTAGATAAGCATTGCCATTTTGAAATGTTGTGACGAGTAAGTATGCACAATTTGGCATCTCAATGTAGTACTATCAAAGGTAACTATGAAACAAACAGTTTAACAGTGAATAGTCCCAATTGAGGCTCCGCAAGAACTATGCAAAAAGCACTCAGATAGCTAATATCTTCTCAATTATTTTTGCAAAGTTAAGTACTTGTCCTTATACTTATTCCTCACGTCCTTTTTTCTTATTTCTTTTCCTTTCCCTTATTTCTTTTATAGAAATTTGTAGACAAATGTATGTACATACAAGAGGAGGCATAGAGGTGTCTCTTTTCTACGCTAGGGACGGCTCTTTCCATCTTAGATTGAGCTGGGAAATAGTCAGACTCAAACTCAACTCATTTAAACATGCCTAAGCCTTTATTCCAGATTGAGTCAACAACACCTTATTTGAGATATACATTATTGTTAGATAAATTATTGTTGGCACAATATGATCATTATAATAAAAAAATTAAAGGTTCACAAACAAACGCAAAAGATAATTACACAATTATTGGTGCTCAAAAGGGCTTGAGTTATAGTTAAATCTTTCTAGAGCTAAGGTCTAGACTTGAGAGCTCACTCGACTTGTTACACAACTGTAGATGGAATTAGGGTGGGTCATAAAAGCCAAAAGTAAAATGTGCCTTTAGTCAATAGTCGCATTGAATTCAATAGTTGAAGATTGATTTTATTATCATCCAATGAAATCTTCATTCATGCAAAAATTTAGAAATAACATTAACATTTAACAAAGCATTATACCACAAAATGAGTAATGATCTTTGTTTCATACCAATTCTAAAACTTGTATTTTCATAACAGCAGTAACATTTAACAAAGTATTAGAACACAATATCAACTCCAGCAATGCAAATTTTCCCCCTACCACTTTCTTGTTGGTCCCACCAACCCCAACCCTAACCACTAGCACACAGCATGGATCAAGATAAAAACCATATGAAAGCATTCATGTGCTTTGTTGAAGCACAATGTTTACGGTGCATTAGTAGTTGTTTCCAACTGATGTAACCCTCCCAAAGGCAAGTTCTTACAAGTTATTTGGATTAACTTTTACAGGGTATCTGTGAATAGTACAGATTCAAAACAATTAATACAATTTAGGCTAGTTTTGCAACAAACAACATGCCATTTCCATGTCAATCACGTGAATAGTCTCAAAAACTAGATGATTTTCAACTTATATGGGAGAAACTTACCTTCAGGCCTAAAATTACCAAGATAATAACATTAAGTGTGAAATTGGCAACCAACAGAATAGGGGTGTATGAACCAAAAAGGAGCAGCAAAACACCAGTTGCATTCTCTGAATTGATGAGATCATTATCAATCAAACCCTCTGATTTATGTTTGTCAAGTGAAATTTCTGCCCAAGACTGAAGGCCAACAACGCTCAGAATGGTACAAACCACAGAAATGGACAAGAACCTCACACCCATCAGAAATATATACAGTTCTTCCACCAAAACCAATATCCAAAATTTTCATGAGAGCAATTTTAGCATTATCCCTTGCCCACAAAACAATCACAAAATTTTGACAGAGAAAGAACAGATTATAGCTTAATTTAACCACTTCAAAATCGCTCCTTCAAACTATCAATGGCACACCTTGGCTGAACAATAGTTCCTGCACAACAAGGGTGATAGGTATGATCAGAGACTGACTAAAATCGTAAGGAGGCCTAGAATCCATAAAGATTCCAGAATAAAGAGTTACTTTATCCACAGGCTGGATTGGATATATATACATGACTAGATAAAAAAGCAACACCAAAGAGAGCAAAAAAATTGCTGAAAGAAAGTCAAAAAATTCAAAAAAAAATTTCTGAGGATATTATGCAGTTGCCATGCAACATTTACTATCTACCAACAGCAATCCTTCAATGTATGATGTTAATTGTGTGCAAGTAGACATACCCTTCGTTCCATGGGAAGCAAATGATGGATGCAAGACTGGCAAATGAAGTTTTACTAAGTACATGTACATATATACAAATACATAGAAACTTATATATAGCTACAATATTAAACTCATAATTCTTTGGCATTTTTATTCTATTCCATTTAATTGTATTTATTAGTTTCTTTTAAGGAGATGGGGGCTAGGCATTTGATGTCACCTGACTGCACTTCAATGAGATATATGAATTATTAATCAAAGAATTTCTTTTAGATTCTTCATCACAAAGACAGTCCCAATGCTAGTAAAATTATAACCCCTGGAAAACTAGAATAGTTGTACTGGGATATGAGGAACCAAGTGCCACAACAAGAGTAAGAAAACAATGACAGTAAGCACAGTCCGGCGGTCATCAGTTTCTAGCTATAAACAGAAATACAACGTGCAATAACATTAACAATCATGTAAGCATATGGTGTTAGCACGAAACCAGTGGAACAGCTAAAAGAGAAGGATCCACAATACATTCATTCAAAAATTAACACAATCTGTTTCCAGATAATTCGCTCAGATTTTAACGCAATTTGTTCCCGGACAACAATCAATTCTCTGATCAGAAACCTCATTTGAGAAACAGTTAACAAGAATGGAGAGCGCAAGCTAAGCCCTAGAGATGGGATGGAAAAACACACACATTTACACCAACTAAGAAAAAATCTGACAATAAAATGGGGAACGATTTAATCATAAACAACAAGAAACAACGGAAGAAACAAATCATCACATGAATCAATCGAGATACATAAGCAAATATGTAGAATTAGATTAAACTCATTGACAACGATAATTTAAATATAAATTTCTTACGAATCATGAAGGACGATTCGAAGGGGATTAAATATATTCTTCTCTTTTCTATGATAGTGTTTATGCGGGAAAGGAAATTACGAGTGACATTCAGATTACATATATATATATATATATATGTTGGAGAATATAGAAATATCAGAAATGAAACATGCCTTTATTTTGTCCTTTTCTTGTGGGTGTTGTTTGGCATCAATTACTACTTTAATACTGGACTGTATGCACCCATTATAATTTTATTTTATTTTGATAATATTCGTAAGTTATTATTAATCTTCCTATATTATTCAGTCTAAGGTCAACTCCTTCCAAACACTAGAGGCACGAAGTGAGTCCCTTTTGGATAACTTTCGTTGAATATTTGTGGTTACATCTAGGGTGTGTAAAAGAAATAAAAATTGAATAAAAATCAAAAAGTAAAATCTATATTTGATTCAATTTTTGATTATATTTTTTAAAAAATTATTTTTCAATTCAGTTCAATTCTATTTTTTGATTCAATTAATCGAGACCGAATCAAAATCAGTAGAAGTCATTTCAATTCAATTAATGAGGTGAATTCGACTTTGATTAAATTGAACCAAAAAATATTTTTTTTATTTTTTATTTTTTGGTATATGAAACTTCAATAATTTATTTGGTCGTAATGTAGTTTTAGACTATTATTTAGAACTCGAACAATTATTTCTTTATAGTTGGTATTTAATAACTTGTAAGTGGTAACTTATAAGTACCATATTTCTATTTTGTCTTGTTTAGTTTTATTTTGAATCTTATGGCTACTTGTAGTTCATTTAGCTCATGGTGCATTAATTTATTTGATTAATTCAGCATGTTAAGTTTCTTGAATTAAAGTGTTAAACTTGATTCATATTTATATATATATATATATATACACATTTCAATTTTAATGAGTAGTAATACTATTTGGAAGAAAATTATATAAGTTTAGTTTGGTCTAGTTTGATTTGGTTAATTAAAAAATAAAAATCAAACCAATTAAAATCAATTTTTAATCTAACCAAACTTGCTTCTATTCAATGTTCAATATGGATAATCAAAAATTTTCAATTAACCAACCAAACAATTCAATTCGGTTTATTAAAACCGATTGTGTACCCCTTATAATACTAATACATTCTCAACAATTTTACTTAATAGTTAGCACTACATTGATTATCCAAAACGTTCCCTTAAATATAATAGAACTATTGTTGGGCATTTGAGTACGGTACAAAATGGATGCTTATTTTTAAATTATGTCTCTTGTGTTTGGTACATGATCGTGATTATTGAAAACGAGACAGATTAAAATTCAAATTCTCTCAAAATTGATTTCATATTTAAATCATTCTGACATTTCTACAAGTATGTAGGATGGGAAATTTATATAATGGATATAATAGAGAATGTATTTTTTATAGTTAAGTCAGGTTGAATTGTATTAAACTTTGCAAGGATATAAAATATATCTAAAATATATCTTTTATCATTTATCCTTTCTATATCTTTCAAAAGCAAGTGTGAGTTGTGCATTTTATTTTTAAGTTTTGGTCAACATACACAGTATTTTTGTTTTTGGTAAATGGAATAACCTCAATGTCTGATTTGATTCAAACTCATCATTTCAATTTATTTACAAAGTAAATTAGTGGAAGCAGAAAAAGGAATATAATTAGATATAAAAAGAGAAATAAGAAGAAGAAAAAGTTAGGGTAATGTTTGGTTATATTTTATGTTTGATTATGATATGTATTGTAGGGGAATGAATGTTGTAGATGGATTGAAAATGCGAAAGTTATGTTGTAGGATGTAAAGCAATATTTGGATATGAATTGTAGTTTTTGATCATGTATTTTGGAAGCATGAGTTTTGGAAGTGAAATTTGTATTGGAGAATGTGATATATATTTGTTTACATTTTAGGAATAGTTGGAAAATTATTTTGAGGAGTTTTGGCATATTTATTTATGTTTTGGGAGGAGATGATATCTATTATAATAATCAAATCAATATTTTTTGTTGGGTTTTTAGGGGTGAAAATGTAATTGAATAATATTTTTTGTTGTAAAAATAATAATAAAATATATAATATGTATATGTGATGATTAGATATAATTTTTTAATTATAAAAATAATGATAGAATATTATGATATAAATGTATATATATGGGATTTTTGGGTAATAAATCAATCGATTTAAAGAAGTATTTTGTGAATTAAAAATTATTGTTCTAGCAAAAAGTTTATTCATGCGTTTGATTACATTTTGCCAAAACAAATTTATTTTGGCAAAGTGCAATTGATGCTGCAGAAAGCTGTGTGTAGAGGAAGTGGGGGTTGTATATAGTTTTGGGCTTGAGATCTGCAACCACAACACATGTTAAACTAGCCGAGGTGCCCCGGCTAAGACACTCCGACGCTCAAGTTAGTTTTGGTCGAAATGAAAAAATCGAGTAGAATATAGAGAATGCAAAGTGTATAGTGTAAGTGGCATTACCTTGAGCGTGATTGGGCTTGAAGTATTTATAACCTTCTGTGGGCATGATTTTATCCAAGTACCCCTATCAACTGTACTATCTTTTTCCCTTGCCAGGGGATTGGGAGTCATTCCATGTCCAAATCACGGTACTGTGCCAGGTGGCTAAATCTCTTATTTTTTCGAATAAACCATGCCAGTAGGGGCACGTCCGTGTTGAAGTTGTTGGCAGGATGTCAGAGCTATTAGAGTTATTGGAGTTGTTGCCAGCAGTTACACCGGCTGCCACGTGTCATTAGAGTAGAGGGACTCAACCTGTCGGATTAATATACTCGGCGGGGATTCGAGTGAACGCCAAAGGTCGATTCATGTTGACCAGACTCGAATGCTCAAACTTTTAGAGTGATCCTAAGGTCAATACGGGTCGACCGCATACCCTACCAAGTGAGGTCGATATCGATCGATCAAATAGATTTATCATTGGGCCTCATGGGCTATCTCATTTGATGTTGGGCCTATTGAGCCTACTGGGTTATCCTATATCATGAGTCCCCCCCAACTCTCGGTCCTGATCGAGCCTGTTGACGAGAAAGGGCAAGGAGTTTACATTCAACCATAGTGGGTACTATGCTCGATCGGGATTTTTGAATTCTCAACCTGGGTTTTTAAACTTCAGACTCGGGTTTTTGAGCTACCAACCAGGGTTTAAAGCAATTTCTTTATACTTAATGCGGCTATTAGTGTGCAGAATACGAAGCGTACTAGGGCAGGCAATCATAATGGCAGTTACGCAGATTCTCGTGCACGATTGCCTATAAATAAGGGGATAAGTGGTTTCATTCACACTTTTGCAACCTGAATATCTGATAGAATCGCCATTGTTGAAGTGTTTCAGGCTCTGTGCTTTGCATTTAAAAAACTTACACTATAAGTGTCATTGTTATCCTTGTGTTTTTCTGCCTTTACGTTTTAGAGCCATGTCTGCTAGTTTAGATTCTGATAGCACTAGGTCTAAGAATATAGCCCGTAGGAGGGATACTGAGGTTGAGAGCACTGCTGAGTCTAGTTCTTCTTCGAGTGAAAATACTAGTTCGAGTAGTAGTAGTAGCTCCGACGAAGTTAGGGTAGTGTTGGAGGGGGAGGCTGGACCTGTTGATATCTACTAGCCGGGGTCAGTTATTTACCTCAGATCACTACACAAAAATAGCCTAAAAAATAACCACTGCTAATCTAGTGCGGATTAAAGCAGCATATCATATCCCCGAAGAGTTTGAGATGGTAGCACTGGGGGAGATGGTAGCGCTGGGGGCCCAGGGTAGAATGCATCGACCTCTCCGGGGGTTTATAACTATGTTTAAGGAAGGGTTGAAATGTGGTATGAGGTTCCCACTTGCCCATTCCATAGTCGACCTCCTCGTAGGGTTAGGAGTTTGCATCACCCAACTCTTTCCTAACTGTTTCACGACCCTGTACAGTTTTACTGTGTTGATGCATCTCTTCGACCAGCTTGCTTCTTTTGTCAATTTTTCAAATTTATTTCACCTTTCTATGTCTCAAAAGTCAGGCAGTAGTGAGGAGTCGGGTTTCTATTACCTCACTGCTCGACCCCAATGAAAGTTTTTGATATCCCCCGCGTCTTCTTATGGCCAAGAGTGGAAAAAATACTATTTCTATATCCGGGGGCCAGGGGTGCTCACTATTTCGAGGGTTGGTGAAGGGGGCCTGTAGAGATGCCTAGTAACCAAACACCCAGTTGGCCCAACACCTTTATTCGGGATCTGATCGGATTCGGCCAAATGGAGGCCTCCATACTGACTGAGGAGAGGTGTTTGGTGCTGGCTAGTCTATCACTGGCCCTGCTCGACCTGCCTACGGACAATCGACTAGGTAGAAATTTTTCGTCGACTATTTTCATTGTATGCTATCTATCTGCTCACATCTAATATTTGTTTTTAAACTGTTGCTTATGCAGATCGAAACGACATCATGGTCCACAGCAGAAACGAATCGCAAGTTCAGGCTCTAAGGGCCAAAGCTCGTCAACAGACTATAGGCGCCGCTCGACGTAGAGGTGCCACTGAGCAGGCGGGCTCTGTGAGGTCGACATCTGAACAGCCGCCACCATAAATTGAGGTAGCTCTTGAGAGCTAGTCTACTCTTCAGGAGGGATCTGACCTGAGCAGCCTCGCGGATCAGGGTAAGAGACAATTGGTTGAACAAGGAGGGTCGACTTTGAAGAAAGCTGCTAGGGAAAAGGGGAAGCAGAAGGTCATGACAGGCTGGGACTTGTTTGGGAAAACTGGCGAGGGCCTGATGTTTCGGCTCCCTCGACTATCTCTTTCGAGATTTGTGATGAATCAAGATCAGGATAAAACTGATACGACCTCGATCATCAATTGAGGGCCGACCACCCCCGACGCCCTTAAATGGATGACCTCGGGGCTATTCTTGAACGACCAGTGCAAGTTCATGAACTTGAGCCAGCTCGGGATAATGAAGGCGATGTCCTATTACTGCAATGTGGTAAGTGCGAGATCGATAAGTTTCAACCATGCCTTTTCTGTTGTGTTCCTATTGGCTTGAGAATGACATTACTGTGTTTCAGATAGGGCAGCTGGGCTATAATATGTTCAGGCGATCGGAGATGGTGCTTGCTGCCAAAGAGGAGCTGGAGGCTGGGGGAGAATTGAAAACTCTGAAGGTGCAGCTCGAATTCTCCCAGCTCTAGGTCGAACAGCTAAATAAAATAGTTGCCGACCTCGAAGCGCAGCTCAACGCGAAGGATCAATAATTGATTCAGGTCATCAAGGACCGGAGTCGAATGGATAATATTATTAAGAAAGCCCATCTTGACCTGCAGGTGAGCTTCAGCTTTGGTCGGGCGAAAGGTCATGCAGAGACGACTAGCCAGGCCAAAAAGGCTTTGCTCCGGCATTTACCTGCAGTACAACATGAGGCTGTTGAACAGTTCATAGTCAGCACTGCTTTCCAGGATGCTAGCGCGATTACAGCCTTCGATGATGCCCGCGAAGCATATCAATGGGCTATTAAGCAACTGGAGCATATAGGCTACTGCTTTCGTGCTGAGGACAAAGAATGGATAAGTCTTTTGCTCAATGATAGACTAGAGCCCCTCTCTGAGCCGGCAAAAAATGACCCCGTGCAAGCTGCTGAGGGAGGACCTGCTGCCGTCGCACCCGACGCACCACAGTCTGAGGAGGAAAAGAAGAAAGCTGAGGTTGATGCCCGACTCGAGCAGATATGTACAGAGTTCACATTCGTGGAGGATCTTTCACCGAACTCAGGGATGAACAGATTAACCTGGTGCAGTACGTGCTGCGATCGACTAATTTTATGGGCGATCTTTCGGGACCGTCAGAACTTCCTCGGGCAGTCTCTCCGCTCTCCTGTGTAGAGCCTGAGCCAGAAGCACAATGGGCTGAAGGTGGTCAAGATGAGCCAGGCCAATCCTGAAGTTAACCCAGACTAGCTTTTTCTCTCTATTTTTTGTTTTTGTTGTTTATGGTTTTTTTTTTCGATGTATGTATGTACTTCATCAAAGCATCATCAATAAAAAATGCATCTTTTCTTTCATTCTCTTTCTGCATAGTGTTTAACTTCTGCTGTGATAATATGAAGAACACTTAGTCACCCATTGTATAGCAATAGTGTTAGACAACTGTGTCGTCGATTACTTCATAATATCTATTGACTATCCGCTCGATCCTTAGCGCTAATTACCCCTCAAAAATGGTAGGGTGTCCGTTGCCAAGTATGGGGTCAATAAAAGGTGGATGGTCGAATAGATGCAGTGCGGGACCGCATAATCGTCGACTATGGGATCGACTATGAAGTTGGTGGCTAGAAGCCGTTTAGGTGGTAGTAAGGGACTACTTGGTTGTCGACTACGGGGTCGACTAGGAACTTGGATGACTGGGAGCTATTTAGGTGAAAGTAAGGGGTTGCTTTGTCATCGACTACGTGGTCGACTAGAAAGTTGGACGGCTGGGAATCGTTTAGGTGGCAGTAAGGGGCTGCTTGATCGCCGACTACATGGTCGACTAGGATTATTAAAGACAAAAATTAAGCAAATAAAATTGCACTTTTATTTAAGCCAATAGGCCACAAGGATACGCGTCATACAACTTTAAATAAAAAACTTCCTGAGATTGATGGTGTTCCATGGGCGGGGGA
>JACGDI010000184.1:111708-167414 GCA_014898725.1 Jacaranda copaia
GAAATATTGTGCGATCCCCAAAGCCTCGCACCAGCCTCGTGTGCTCTTACTTTGAAATTGAGTGCCATTATTTGAAATAAGTATCTTGGGTGGCCCAAAATGGCAAATGATATTCTTCCAAATAAAGTTTTTTATGGCAGCATCGATTATTTTAGGAACAGCTTCAGCTTCAACCCACTTGGTAAAATATTCGACTGCTAAGATTATAAACTTTCGTTGCCTTGTTGACCTCGGTAGGGAGCCCACAATATCAATTCCCCACTAATTAAATAGTCAAGATATCTCGACATTATCCATAGGTGCGGCTGGCTGGTGCGGCAGGTTGGAATGAACTTGGCAAGATGCATAATTGCGTGCGAAATCCACTGAATCTTTTATTAATGTTGGCCAGAAGTATCCATACCTGATAATTTTATGGGCAAGAGACCTTCCTCCAAAATGGTTCCCACACATGCCTGCTTGAACATCCTGCAACACTTTAGATGCTTGATCTTAATCCAAGCATCTCAAAGGGGTCCATCGAATGATCTTTTGTACAATTGACCATGCTCGTTGAGGGTGAATTTAAAAGCTTGATCTCATAGGTGCTTAGCCTCATTCTTGTCGTTGGGGATAATACTTTGGCTGAGATATAGTTTTATTGGAGTCTGCCAAGAAATAGACGCCTTGTTGATGGCCGTTATAAGATTTTCATCAGTCAGTGTGATCGACGGCCTATCTGAGACCAAAAATGTGATCTTCTTATCTCTCATTCCTCTGATTGAGCTAGCAAACTTGGAAAGGGCATCTACCCGTTCATTCTCAAATCGAGGAACCTGGCTAAGAGTAAATCTTTTGAAAGATTGTTGCAACCTCTTTACCTCCGCCACGTACCAGGCCATCGATTGCTCTTTAGCTTCAAAATTTGCTCCGACCTATTCAGCTACCAATTGGGAGTTCGTGAATGCGACCAAGTGTTTGACCCCACACTCAAGCAGCATTCTCATTCCTACTAATAAGGCCCCGTACTTAGCCTCATTGTTTGTGACTCTATAGTCTAGTTTTATTGCAAAATCATATTCCTCCGTATCTGAGGAGTGAAGAGCAACCTCGATTCCTCTCCCGAATGTGGTCGATGATCCATCAACTTGCAGAGTCCAAACAAGAGGGGCCGCGACACCCTGGTTCGGTAAATCAATCCATTCTGTAATGAAGTCGGCAAGTACCTGAGCTTTGATAGCCGTTCAAGGTTGAAACATGATGTCGAACTCTCTGAACTCAATCGCCCACTTGGTCAATCTGCCTGATGTATCAGGCTTCACCAACACTTGCTTTAATGGCTTGTTTGTTAGCACTATGATAGAGTGAGACTAGAAGTACGGTCTTAATTTTCGAGCAGCGGTCACTAAGGCCAATGCAAACTTTTCAATCTCCAAATAATTATGCTCTGGTCCTTGGAGTGACTTACTGCAATAGCAGACTGGTCAATGATTGCCATCCCGGGTTGATACTAGTACTGAACTGATTGACACTTACGAGACCGCTAAGTACATTTAAAGCACTTCTCCCAGCTCGAGTTTTGCCAACATTGGCGGTGAGGTCAAATACTGTTTCAATTTGACCAGCGCCTGGTCACACTACTCCATCCACCGAAAACTAATCTTTCTGGCATTTCTAAGAATTTTGAAAAAGGAGAGGCTTTTATCGGTCAACCTCGCAATTAATCTCCCCAATGCCATAATTCTCCCGACCAGCCTCTAAACTTCTCGAATCATTCTCGAAGGAGCGATATCCAAGACTGCCTAAATTTTCTGCGGATTGGCCTCAATGCCTCTCTAACTGACCATATAGCCCAAGAATTTTTCTCATTGAACCCAAAAAGTGCATTTGTTCGGGTTCAGCTTCAGTCCAAATGCCCTTAATATTTTAAAAGTATGACTGAGGTCGAGTAGGTGGTCTTGGACTTTTTCTGTCTTAACTATCATGTCATTGATGTAGACTTCCATTGATTTTTCGATCTCATCTTTGAACATAAAGTTTACTAATCACTGATAAGTTGCCCCAACATTCTTCAAATCGAATTGCATGATAAGAAAGCAATAGACACCATTAGGAACAATAAAAGATGTTTTATCCCTATCCTTGGGTGCTATGAATATTTGATGATAGCTTTGGAATGCATCCATCATACTCAATAATTCACACCTAGCAGTTGAATTAACTAGTAAATCTATCCGAGGTAGAGGGCAAGGATCTTTAGGGCATGCTTTATTCAAATCAGTAAAATCATTACACATCGGCCACTATCCCTCAGTTTTTGGGACTAAAATAATATTATAAAGCCAAGAGGGATACTGAATTTCTACAATATATCCTACATCTAAGAGTTTTCTAACCTTTTCCTCTATGATTTGCATCCTTTTGGCATTGAACGTCTTTGTCTTTTGCCTCACCGGCTTGTATGAAGGGTCGATGTTGAGGCGATGTACAATGACATTAGGGTCAATCCTCTGTAGGTCGGATGCTTTCTAGGTAAAGACGTAAATATTTTTCCTCAAGAAGTCGACCATGAGACATTCCAAGTGGGGTCTTAAGTTTATCCCAATATGGGTTGTCTTTTCGGGGTTGCCCTCTTCGAGCTCAATAGTTATGAACTCTTAGACATGCTCCACTCTTGTGTCCTTTAGTTTTCGCTTTTTGTTGACCTGGGACTCTTCGGGTTCTACTACAGAGGCATCCCCCGAAGTCTTCAACTGCGGTCAAGTCTTCTATCCGGATGGCTCGACTGAGATGTTGTAACATCTCCATGTCTCATTCAGATTGCATAATAGCTCTCTTGTGCTGGTTGGGATTGGAAACTTTAATTTCAAATGGTAAGTAAACACGATGGCACGGAAGTCATTGAGGGCGGGTCGGCCAATGTTGACATTATAGGCGAATGGGGCGTCGACCATAAGGTAATTTAGCATTAATGTTCTCCTTTGAGGAGCCTTCTCAAAAGATGTTTTCAAGTCGATCGACCCCTCTGGTATGATCTTCGACCCCCCGAACCCGACCAACGATATGCGCACAGGCTGGAATTTCAACTTGCCCAAATTCATTCTTTTCAGTGTGGATAAAAAGATGACACTCACTGAGCTATCGTTGTCAACCAAAAACCTTGCGCACCTCAAAGTTTGCAATCTCCACGAAAACAACCATTGGGTAATCTATCTTGCGATCAACATCTTAGCCCTCAAGATGGGCCAGCTTAGCATCAGTAAATGAAATGGACTCTGCGCTCGTAGAGAAGTGGAAAGTTGTCTCCACAAGTGAAACCTTATTAGACTCAAGTCTCCTCTGTGTCTGCATTCGAGCGGACTTAGAGTCCCCCCAAGTGGGACCTCCTGCAATCATGTCAATGACACCTCTGATGGGTGGGTGATCATCCTAGGGGGGCTTTTTCCCCTTATCCTCTCTCCTAGAACTAAGCGACCTTTCTCTACGGGGAGTCTGGTCAGTTTTGCCCCCTTCAGACTGGGCTTCCACGGCTATGTATTTCTTGAGGTGACCTTGCCTTATCAACCTCTTGATCTCATCTTGGAGATTGAAGCACTCATTAGTGTCATACCCTTTCTGTTTGTGGAAGTGGCAATATTTCTTTGATTTTTTCATGGCTTCAGTCTCCGTCAACTTTCTAGGCTTTTTGAGGAGGTTATCATGCTGGATAGCGTATAAAACCTCCTTTCTCGGAGTGTTCAACGGTGTATAGTCATGGAAGCGTTTGATCGGAGACCGACCTTGCTCTTTGTGTTTATGGTCGTCTCTCTTCTTCTTTTCTTCTCGACCTCGGAGGATCCAAACTTGAGCTTGTTCATCTCCTCCTGGGTCACGTATCTTTCTATCAGGTCAAGCAGCTCCTTCATCGACCTGAGCCTTTCCCGCACCAGAGCATTGGCACACTCTTTATGCATGAGCCCTAGGAATAATATGTCAATCAAGAATTCAATCATGGGGTTATCAATCTTTAGGACCTCGGTATTAAATTTGGTGAAGAAGTCTTTGAGGGATTCCCCCTCATTCTGCTTGACGGTATGGAGGTGGGTATGGGGGAGTTTGCCTTCCTCCTGCTGGCAAATTGGTACAAGAATTTATCGCATAACAGGTCATAGGAGTAGATCGTTGATGGTTCCAATTTCACGAACGAGTCTAGTGCGATACCTTGAAAGGTGGTCATCAGCATTTTGGCATGAATGAGTTCATTGTGACCATGCAGCTGCATCATGTGCTCAAACTGCATGAGATGGTCGTTGGGGTCAGTGGAGCCATCATACCTCAGGAGGCCAGTGGGGACTTTGGCATCTACAACAATGCACTTGTCGATGATCTCCTGCACAAATGCGGATCCTCTTTCCCAATGAGACCTTTGAGGAGCATCCTAGTTTGGTGCCCTGTCAATATTTCTCCTCAAGATCTCATTGAGACATCTATTTAGCTGCTGGACCTGATGGAATACTTCCTCCCACTCATCCCGATTCGTTTGGCTGGCGTTTCGATCAAAACTCGACCTGAGATGCTCGACCTTGTCGCACTGTGGGGCTTGACTGGGCCGATGTGCCAAATCAGCAGATTCTCCTCTCTCTTCATGGTGGTCACGCCTTGAGCGTTCGACCCTATCGCGTTGCATGGCTCGATTAGGTCTGGCGTGATCCATCGAGTCTGCCACCTCCTCCCGTGGTTCTGGACGCCTCCTTTCTACCAACTGGCGTTTGGGACTGATTTCACACCTAGCAAGTGGTTGTCTGGCCTCTCGACGGGAAGGACTATTCTTCGGAGGCCTATTTTTAGGTGGGGGTGGCTGTGGGGTTGCACTAGCGATGGGAGTGGGCACTGTGGTATGCTTATTCAGGACGGCAGATAACTGGGCTGATATCTAAGCGAAGATCTGTTCACTGATCAGTTGCATCTACTAGGGCATGGTGAGCGTCACTAGCTGTTTTAGGGGGGCACTGGTGCCCGGAGCATTTATGTCTTGCTGGGGGTTAGGGAGAGGCGAAGAAATGGACCTCCGGTTCTCTTCCCTTCCAGATGCTACTCTGCATGTATTCACCATTTTCTTGCTACAATCTCAAATTTCCCACAAACGGCGCCAAATGATGCTGCAGAAAGTTGTGTGTAGAGAAAATAGGGGTTGTATATAGTTCTGGGCTTGAGATCTGCAACCACAACACAAGTTAAACTAACCAAGGTGGCCCCAGCTAAGGCACTCTGACGCTTAAGTTAGTTCTGGTCAAAATGGGGAAATTGAGTAGAATATAGAGAATGTAAAGTGTATAGTGTAAGTGGCATTACCTTGAGCGTGGTTGGGTCTAGAGTATTTATAACCTTTTGTGGGCGTGATTTTACCCAAGTACCCCTATCAGGTGTACTAGCTTTTTTCCTTGCCAGGGGGTTGGGAGTCATTCCATATCCAGATCATTGTACTGTGCCAAGTGGCTAAATCTCCTATTTTTCTGGATAAACAGTGCCAGTAGGGACACGTCCCTGCCGAAGTTGTTGGCAGGGTTGTCAGAGCTGTCAAAGTTGTTGGAGTTGTTGGTAGCAGTTGCACCGGTTGCCACGTGTCATTAGAGCAGAGGGACTCGACCTGTCGGATTAATATACTCGGCGGGGATCCAAGTGAACGCCAGAGGTTGATTCATGTTGACCAGACTCGAATGCTCGAATTTCTGGAGTGGTCCTGAGGTCGATACGGGTCGACCGTAGACCCTACCAAGTGAGGTCAATACCGGTCGACCAAACAGATTTATCATTGGGCCTCGTAAGCTGTCTCATTTGATGTTGGGCTGTTAGGCTTATTGGGTTATCCATATCAGTAATCAAATATAGTCTAATGAATTTTTCGTTATATTTTAGATAATCGTTAAAAATTTATTTTGAAAAATGTATTTACTTATGTTTTGGGAGGGAGGAGGATATTTTTTATTATAACAGTTAAATTAATGCTGTTTTGTTGTATTTTTAGTACGAAAATAAAATTAAGTAATATTTTATTATAAAAATAATAATAAAATATATATAATTATATATAATATGTATGTATATGTTAAAAAATAGAAAAGTTTTAAAGAGGATATATTTTGAAAAAAATTATTTTAATATTTTGAAAGACAAATAAGTATATATTTTTTGAACCAAAGACTCCCTGCAAAGACTCCATATTGAAAAGTTAATCCAAATTCATAAAAACGGCTGTCAGTTCCCCTGTTATTTGTCAAAACCCAGCTGAGCATTTACTGCAATTGGGCACTTCTGCACCTCCATTTCACACAATACGCCGTACGCGGCGGACGATCTCCGGTGAAACTGTTCATTTTTTTTTCTTCTTGCAGATTGCTCTCGAGAAATTATCACAAACTCCTAGGAATCTACAAGGGGGAAAAAAGCCCTAAATCATAAGTTCAAAACAGGGAATTCCACTATGGGTATAATTAGGAGCAGCTTTACGTTCATAGCTGGAACTGTGTGCGGAATTTACATAGCTCAGAATTATAACGTCCCCAACATCAAGAAGGTCGTCCATGAAGCCCTTTTTTCTGCTAAAAAAGTCGAAGAAAAATACCGCAAACCCACGAAGCCTGGAGACGACTCTGTCTGAGCACTTTTCTCAACGTACCTCGATTTTGATTGACTTGAATTTCAGGTTTTCCGCCCCCACTATTCTCTCTTCTTTTACATTTTTTTTTCTTCATAAAATTACCAACCGGTTGATTGGATTAACTGTTTCTCATGATCAACTGTGTATAAGTGATAAATTGATGCAAACATTATTGATATCATGATGAGTTTGCCTGGTGAGGAATTTTTCATTTGGATATTATTGATCTGATTTATTTGTACATATCAACTATAATGTATAATAGGTATGTCATATTGTTGATCAATTTTCCTTGTTTTGGTGTTGGAATGGTCTTGGAAATTGCAAAATTTTTAGACGCAAATTCTAGAGCTCTCAACCCCGTGAGTATAGATTAGCACCTCTTGCAATATATGTTTGTCTGTATTGAGTACGATTATTTTTAATTTGTACCAACTCCTCCATGTGCAATAGATATGAGTTTGTAAAGATGAAACTATATGGAAAAGGGATGACATTACCAACTTGCACTACCTCTGATAAAAATTTTCAAAGTGAAATGGATGAAAGGCGGCTATTTGTCATCTAAGTTGCTCCCCTTGAGAATGTAGATGGAGTGTTAAACAAAATTAGAAAATAGAATATTATGATAAATCACTTTTTCTTTGTATGTTTGAAAGTGGAGCTTAGTTTCATGCCAAGCTGGAATTGATTGATCCGGTGCTTCAAGAGTGTGAAATGATATATCGCTTTAAAGCCTTATCTGTACCTTATCTATGCCTATCTTCTGCAAATAATACAAAAATGGGTAGTCAAACCTAATTGGGCCCTACTCGGGTGTGGGACTATGAGTTCATAACTCTGTATTTGCTGAAGGGACCATTTGATATTAATTGTGGATCTGCTTAATCTGAAAGCTTATCTTTTCTGAAAATTAGCTGCGTTGATAGTATGAAATAGACAGTGCTTAAGCTTGATTGAGTTTGGCAGGATTGGTGCTGGAGTTTGGAGTATGATCTTTTTGTACAAATTATTCTGTAGTAGAGAAGTAAGGCAGGGATGGAACTGAGCTGAATAATACGTACTGATTTTCAGCTAAGGTGTTAGGTAGAGAATTGATGCATAGAATGATAAGTGGAAAGATAGAACGTCTAGTCATCTAGAACTCTATGTCAATTCAAATATGAATATTCAAATTGAGATGGTTCAAGTGATGCTTAGCGAATTGCTGATCAAATTTGAAGTTTTAAACAACCCTTGCAGGCCTTAAAAAGACTAGTAGGGCAGCTTCTGGGAGTCATCAAAAGCCATTTGTTCAATGACAAAAGAAAAAAAAGGAAAGAAAAAGACAAGCCTTTATCCAGTTATTGTCCTTGAAACAGAGAGTTCCAGGAGTTGACAGCAGAGAACAGCTTATCTCATCCCATTCTCAAAAACATGAAAAGAAAAGGAAAAAGTAAAAAATCTTCATATTGGAATTTGTAAGAAGTCAAACAACAAATGATAATGTTATAAATATTTGGATAGCCATTTCCTTTGGCCTTTTCTAGGGAACAATATAATGTTAAAAATCTGAGGATAGCCATTTCCTTTTGCCTTTTCTAGGAAAAAAATATATGGTCCTATATGTGCATACGAGAATATATTATGCTTACATGTAACAACAAGGGATTCACCATTTCTTCCCATCATAATATTAAACCATGAAGGATATAAAAACGCACCTATCGAGGTCTCAAACCCAAATCTGTTTACCACTTGATTTCATATCAACTGTGGCCACTCATCAGAGCCGTTCCAATATCTATCACAATCCATTCTAGAGCAAATCATACTTCCTGTACAAGAGGCCTTGACCTTGGAAGTCCTTGTCCCTGACCCTCGAATCTTGGTAGCCACATCTGCAATAACAAGGTTGGTTAGAAACAAACCAGCTAATAGTGCAGCACCCATTAGCATTGTGAATACTGCATTCCAGCTCTTAGCCGAAATATAGCCTGTTACTAGTGGCCCAATGGCTGCCCCCAATAGACCCTGGTCCATTTATTATAGCAGTAACTGTGGCTAATGACTGTGAATTGCCTTTTAACGAGCTATGTGTTCACAGGTTGGCTGAAACTGCCGTTGTTATTAGAGCATAAGGCCCATCCACAAACATTCCTGTGATTAACATGAGTGTGATATTTATGACCATAGATAGGTGCCCATAGCTTCTGTACAGATAGAGAGTCGAAATGGCACAGTACATGAAGCTTGCTGCCATTATGGCTCTTGCATCTGTACTATCAGATATGTGGCCGGCTAGGATACCTCCAACCACTCCCCCAACATCAAACAGTGTTGACAAGTTTCCAGATTCCTCATTCGTCAAGTACCTCCCCTTTATACCTGTAGTAGTTTCACAGTGGAATTGCAACGAGTCTAATAGGGATAATTCTATATATTTCAATAATGATCACCCCAAATAGACACATCTATATTTAGATGCAGTAAAAGAACTAAACTTGGGAAATCCATATACCTGTGTGGCTAATGTAGAATGGAAGCCAGTAGAGAAATGTGTAGGCCACCAGTTTAGCAAAGAAAAGGCAAAGAGAATAAGGAGCAACCCCAGGAATCCTCCACACCTCTAGAAATCCCACAGCATCCTTTTCATTGGACTCAGTTTTCAACAAAGGTTGTCTTATTTCCCTCCTTCTCCTTACTTTATTGGAAGAGAGCATCTCATTGTCATCGACAAAAACACCAACAGATGCAGGACTAACGGGCAGTAGGAAAAACAGCACCAAGCCGACAATAGCAATACCTAAGCCAGGAGCAACCATAGACCAGCTCCATCCATACTTCAACTACACTGAAGCAGCCACACAACCTATAATGTTGCCAAGAGATGTATGAGAATTCCAAATGCCCATTACAAGTCCTCTCTTCTTTTACCCAAACCAATTACCAACAACTGCAACCATGGAGGGCCACCCTGTAGATTGGAACATTCCAGCAACCATTTGAACTATCAAATAGTAAGAAAAGACATGGATATTTGCCCAGCATCCAACCCCAAACAGGGCAGTGAACAAACCCGTCCCGATGATTCCTATAGTAAGAAATATTCTAAGATCCATCCTATCACCAACATGCCCTGAAAAGTACATCCCCACAGCATATAGAAAAAGGAAACCCACATCAAGCTCACCAAGCAACTCAGTTCCATCAGAACCACTGAATGGTGCCCAACCAGCTCTACCAACCGTCAGTTGGTTCCTATGAGAATAAGCCCTTTTCCTATCTGCATCTGATTGGGGATCGAGTGCACTTTTGACTATGCTCGTGGTTTTTCGAGTAGTATGGTAGGTTAAATATGCAAAAAATGTTACTATTAGGACAGTGTCTTGATATGTTTTGTAAGAAATGGAGGATCCTTTTATGTGCTCTATGAATCGGATTCCTGGAGGTTTGCTATAGTTTATCTCTGGGACTGTTTTTTGGATAGAACCCATTACTGGTTTTGGAAGAAACTTTCTTCTTCTATGACACAGAGTACTGCGACCTGAAACCGCAGAAAAAGAACTGCAAATGAGTCGAGGTGAACTGACAGACAGAGAGAGATTTAGAAAATTAGAGTCAAGAAAGAAAAATATATAAGGCTAATAGGCATCACTAGATTTCTAATTCTATGAAATCCCCATGCCACAAAAAATTGTGCTCCCATTTCAGACAAATTCGGATAAATGGATGAACTTGTTACTAATACTTGCAATTTACGATAGCATTAAACCCCAAAACGTTAAAAAGAACATCTTCTATAACTAAAAGAAATTACGACAAGACATGTGAAAGAAAATTATTAAAAAAGAAAAGAAAACGAGAAGTAGACCCAGAATTGTTGCTTGTGACCGTTGAAAATCATTATGAGAAATGCGAAAGAAGAAGTGGAACCCAAAAAATTGTTACTTCTAACTGCTGAACTAACTCTTGATCAGCCCGAGACATGATTCTTGAAATACGATTTTGCATTGTGCAGAACAATGAAATATAAAGTCAGTAGGAAAATAAAACTAGGAACTGATTCTTGAAATGATGTTTCAGAAGGCAAGAATTAGAATGAGTTTATGAACTATTTCTACGATATATATTGCTTGTAAATTCTTCAAAAGTCCATAAAATTGCTGACAAAATATAGAAAAAAGAGGAAACTTTATTACTACAAATTCAAGAAATATCAGAAATAGATATGGCTGATTGATGTTATCACGGGCTTTGTCTCTAGATGCTTACCTGTGATTGCCTGAGGTCCAATGATTAAAAAAAGGAAAATAAAGTCTTTTCTTTCTATCTTCCTTCCTTCTGAGTTGCTTAAAGAAAAAAAAATGGCTGACGTTTCTCTCAAGCAGCTGATACTGAGTGACGATGGCCAAAGGAGGTTTTCTGTTTAAAAGCTAGTGATGTTCAAGAGGATAAGTAGTGGATTTACGGAAGTACCCTTGTAAACTTTCTAAATCTTGAGGAATCACCTTTGGCTTTAATTTGTTTGGATGGCACATATATATATATATATATATATATATTTCAATTTGTGTTTTCAATTCATTTCAGGGATGGTATGTGATTAGCAATCAAATATCTATTTAAACAGATTTGTTTGTTATATGTAACAAAAGATGAAATAATGAATGAAATATGATTTCAGATCAACACATGACGCCTGAGCTACTGATTGACATTTATGCTTCTTCTGGAATAACTTTGAGCTTAATTTTTCACATTATTTAATTAAGATGGTATTTTTGTGTGCTTGTAAGCTCAAAACATCTTATAAGTTATTAAGAGCTTATATGTTAAAAAGTCTTTAGTAAATTTTTGTAAAAAGTAGCTTATAAATTCTAATGTGTTATTTTAGAATTTTATAAACTCTTTTAAAAAAGTAAAGAGATACTAATTTGTTTTTAAAATTTTAACAAACTCATTTAATTTTAATCATTTTAATTATAAAATTGTTGTTACTAATATGTTATAAATTTAAGATCTTATTTTATCTAACTATTTTAATAAATTATTTTAAAAATAAGATATAACACTTTATAAACTTCAAAAAGATCTTAAAAGATAAGATCTTTTAAATAAATTTGGCCACATACCCTTTAAGTATAATTTAACAAGCTTTGTGAATTTTGTCCAAATATAGTATTAGTAAAATAATTTTTTGTTTTATGCCTGACAAAATTACTGAAAGGGATATAAGCCCCGAAAAAGTTTTTTTTTTTAATTTTTTTGAGAAAAAAGCCCCGAGTCATGCTTAAATTGTAAAAATTGCTAGAAAGAGGTCTTCATGGGGGCCTAAAGTGCAAAAGAAAAATTCACAATTCCGATCTTTTATGTTTTTAAAGTAGGGATGAATTGATAATTGAAATATTTCATTGTTTTGAAAATGTGATAACCTATCTTTCAACTATACGATAAGGTTGAAGTATCAAAATTATATCATATTATATTAAAGTTGTCCTTTTATATAAAATATTGTTTCTTATTAATATTCACAATAATTGATTGTTAATTATTGATTATTGTTATTTAATTAATAATTACGTATTTTTTTTCTTTTTTAGGAAAAAAATTGACACTCCTATGTGTCGACTGTAGAGCAATAATTCAATTGACTTTTGTAATTGCCAAATAATGATTTGTATCGTGTTGTCAACAATTGCTTTTGCAAATTGCAATGCCTTTGAAAATGAGACTTCTATACACACACACACACACACACACACACGTTGTCTTTATCCTAAGATGTGATAAGATGATATAATAGTGCCCATCAATTACATTGATATAATATGCCCTAGCGGCCAACGTCCCTCTAAAACAACACAGACGTTTATACAAATAGATTTTTTAAAATAATTTTTAAATATTTAATTTGCACGCTAATCAATTTTATTATTACGTGACTTTCAAACATCCCATCCAAATATTAAACTAATTCCATTATTTTAAAGCACTTAGGCTAATCCTCTAACATCAATATAAAAGCACTTAGGCTAAAATTTGGTTACATTTTGGAAAACATACAAAAAAATTTCCTTCAAAATATCAAATCAAAAATTTCAAAATATCCATTTATATCTTTCATTATACCAAAAACTTCCCCATTTTTCAATATATATATATATATATATAATATCATACATATTTTATTATTATTCTAATAATAAAAAAACCTCTCAATTTCATTGCAACCCCGAAAACCCAACAAAAAAACATTAATTTGACCGCTATAGTAAAAATTGTCTTCCCTCAAAATATAAACAAATACATCAAAATTCTTCAAAATAATTTTCTAATTATTCCCCAAAACATAAACAAACATTCATCACATTCTCCCACTCCACTCTCAAAACTCATTTTTTCAAAACACATAATATAAAACATATAATTTATAACTAAACATCCCCTTAATTTTTTATATTGTAATGAACTTAGCCGAAAGAAGCTACTTACCGAATTTTGGTAAGGTAGTTAATTTATTCATTTATTCTAATTTGAGGGATAGAGTAAGAACAAACGATCAAAATATGTATAGCCACTAAATTATAAAATTATTGAAAGAAATGCAATAACTTGGTAGTAAGATGCCTTACCCAACTTCATTAATGAATGACATGACTTTAATCCCTCCCGCACATTCTTGCTCCTACACTGTAAATTCAATTTATAAGAACTGACCTACACAGTGCAGATAAAAAAACAAAAAAAAATAAAATTGCTTCAACTTAACCTACAAATATTTTAGAATAATTTAGAAATTTTAATGAAAAATAGCGATATTTGTCAAATTATGATCCCATAAGAAATGAATTAGCGCAAAAATCCATTAACAATTACATATCTTAAATAAAATATGATCATAATCAATTACACATCCAACATTATTGCAATTACCTAGTCTACAACAAAAGGTAATGAACGTTGTCAGCATCATGGGACGCTGGGTGGGACAACGGAGATACATTTTATGCAAACTTTATTAACAATTTCCCGTCCCCAGCTGCTGCTACTGCTCCTGCTACTACTACTACTACTAAGAAGGTTCCACACTTCAGTAGATACTGAGAGCCCATTTGGTTTTGTTTTTTGGAGATACTTTTATTTTTTAATCAAAATAAGAAATAGTGAAAAATTATTCATAAGTGTGAGTTTGAAAATAAAAATATTATTTGGATGTTTTATTTAAAATGAAATGATTATATGGGGATTGAAAATGAGTTGTATTTGAATATTATAGTGTTTTTATATTAAAAGTCATGCAAATGAGAGGAAAAAAAATAAAGTGTGAAAATGGAGAAAGAGTGTAAGAGTGTGTTGGGAAAAATGTGCTGAAAATGAAAATATAGGTGAAAATAAAAGAGAAGTCGATAGCTTTCTATTTTTATTTTTATGAAAAAAATAAAAATGAATTTTGAAAACAAAACCAAACGGGCACTTAGAGAATGCCCTAGAAAGTTCTAAATTATTGTAGCTGTGTAAATCAGCACACAGAAGTTTCAGGGAACAACCTTAGGAGAATACCTTCAGAAATATGCTTAGATGTTTTCTAAAAAATCTTGGAAAACCTTTCTAAATCATTAGATATGATGAATCTCCATAGCTTACTTAAAAAATTGAAAAGTAATAAACAATAGAAGACCCACATTTATGACTAGTGAAGTTGAGAATCAAGCTTTGAGTGAATTTTTTGGCTCCCTCAGTTTTCCCCTTTGCATATCTTTCAAATTTGGATCATAAATTTAATTCAAAGTCTTGTTATACTTGTAGATAGTTTCATTCGGAAATTTTACATTAAAAGAATAAAAAGGGTACATAACTTCAAATGCCTATCCATCACACTGATATTATACAATGGTTTTTCTCAAAAATTATAATATTCAAATAGAAAGGACATATGAATTTAAATCTCCATCCCTCACAATAATACTATTTAGTATTTTATTTCAGGTATTCCAATTTTTAAATACCTAATAAAATTATCTAATAACAGTTAAATGGAACGACGACCTCGATGTCCTTTGCCAAATAATCTTCTAAGTATAGTTGCAGCCTTGGCGGCGATACTGACTACAATATTGAATTATAGTTGTAAGGGCTATCTTCAACTGCAAGGGCTGTTCTAGCATGTTAATTATTGGTTCTTACTTAATGTCATATAGACACATTGAAATCGTTGATTTATAAGCAACTAAATTTTAGCTATATGTTATCTTTGTTTTAAAAATTTATAATTCCATTCAAACAATTTAATATTTGTTTTGTTTTATTTGAATACCTAGTTTACCCTTTGTTTAATTTTTTTTTTAATCTTAGATATACCCTTTGTTTTAACAAGACAAACAAAAGACTTGAATTGTTTTGATTTTACTTACTCTATAGCATTCAATAATAGACATATCTAAAATATATAATTAAATTAAATTGAATTTATTTGTTAATTAAAATAAAAAATAAAAAGTAAAAGTAAAATCTAAATCATTCTAACAAAATAATTTTAATAATTTTAATTGATATTCTCAATAATGTTAAAACAAACAGGTTTAAAATAATTTAATGAAATTTATTTAATGACTAAATATAAATTAAATAAAAAATCTAAAGAATGAAAATTTAAAGTTATCATTTTTTAACAATATAGTTTACTGATTCTAAAATATATGTTTAATAGTATTAAAATAACAAATATATGTAAAATAATTTAATCAATTCTATATATTAACTAAGAATAAAATAAACAAAAAATAAAAAACAAAACAAGAAACACACACACACACACACAAGGAAAAATATTCTTGTGCTGCTGCTGCTTTATTTTCTGCCAGCACTTCTCGTTATTGCGGATGCTGTCTTGGGAAGAGCTTACTCACGAGCTTTATTGGAATGAAACTAAAAAAACTAAAGGAAGAAAAGTAGAATATGCAGAAGGGTGGCCGGGTGGTGCAAACCTAATGGAAGAGTACACACGCGGGGGTGGCTGAGAACGAGAAGCAAAGAAAAGGCCCAGAAAAAGAAAAAGAAAAGTCCGATCCACCGGTGCAAATATTTCTATAGCAAAGGCGATTTCTGCTCATATATTAGTGGTAGTACGCATATATATTATATGTTACATAAGTATTTATAAACATACTTATATGATTGATTGAAACGAATGGTTCTATTCTGCCATCTGATTGCGTTTTAATATATATTCGAATCACAAGTATGATTTAATTATAAATTTAAAATAATTCACAACAGATGAATTTAATTGCATAGTTTATTACTAAATTACATGATTTGCTTGTGTTTGTCGATAGCATTTAGTTAGTATATGAAAAAAGCAAAAAGATATTATCTATGTTATAGGATTACTATAATTTAGTTAATTAATAGATGGCTATTAAAATATAAATAAAAAATATTGTTATAAAATATGGAAGAGATGAAGTAAAATTATATGTCAAATAAAAAGGATCGAACAAATAAGAAAGGGTATTTAAGGTATTTGATTTAAAAAGGGGCAATTGTTTGAGTTTTGCTTTGTTTTATTTGTCAAAACAAATGAATGCTTGGCACAATGCAAAGCAATTACATAATCTGTACTATAATAGTACTGTAACGCCCCTGTCTAGAGGTGGGAGCCCCTAGTTAGGACACTGATAATCCAACAATCATTTCATTAGAGAAGATATGAAAAATGACATTATAGTGAAAGGAAAAGTTCTAAACTTCATATTGATTGCTAGTAGTTAAACTTGTACAGTTATATCACATACAAAATAATGCCTTCAAGGCATACTATATCACAAAAAGGGTTTTAGCGCTTTAACGTTATTTAACTACAATAGCCAAAACTATATGCAACATGCACAAGTATACCTAACCCCCTGAGGCTCACATCATCTTATTTGGGAGGAGAATAAAATGAACAAAGACAAATTTTAAGTCCAAATGACTTAGTGAGCTATAAAACAACAAAGGTTGTGCAGTTATACAGAGTAACCACCAACTGAAATAGTAACTTAATGTAGAACATCGGGTTGCAGGCAGCAATAACCAGACTTATTCTAGTGAACATATTACACAAGGTTTCAGAGTAGTGTAGTCACAACTACCAGAATTAGTGGGAAATATAATAGTAGCGATAGGAAATTGAATAGCGAATGTAGGCAAGGGACACAAAACACGGTTAAATCACATTGAAAATGAAATTCATAATACTTTTACAATACATGTTGTTGGTAGTTCTCATACCTTGTCTCTCCACTTTCAAAAAAACACAAAAATCCTTATTCCTCCAACCCGAGTGATCAGCTGGGAATCACATATACAGGTGGCAGGGCAAGCTACATGCCTTACCCTGCTCGTAGACAGTTACCTCCAACCGGCTAGGAGATAGGATAGTTGTATAGGGTATCGGCCGAAGACCAACCACCGTCGGCTTGTACCGCCCGATCATCTTTCGGCACCAATCCTAGGGCCCACCCCCAAAGGTATTAGTCATATCTACTAATAACACAGAATATATCCAACAACAACTCATAACACAAATCAAAACGCCATGTTAACATCATTATAAACAAGTCCAACAGTATGCTGGTTTCCAGAGAGGCATGGCGCTATAGTAAATATTTCAAAATCACTTTTAGCTTTCTCAACACAATCGCCAATTTTACATAAAGCAACAATGAATAAAATCAACAAGAAAGGCTCAGTGAGAAGGGGCGATGTGGAGTACTATTTTCACAAGCAGTTATTTACTCAAAACTTGTGCGCATATGTAAAATTCAATAATTTGGGACATGAATAAATCCCATGTGAGCATAGGTCAATAACCACTGAAGAAGAGACCAGAGGCAAAATCAAGACTATCACAATAGCTAAGAGTCGATAAATAATATAGAATAACAATAGCAACGATCGCTATTAGCGCCAATAGAATCATGTAATAATGACACACTCACAACTCCTTATGTTTTTTTCTCAGCAATAAGCTCACCTGACAGTTTTGGTCAGATGTTGCCCTCTTGACTTCTTTCAATATCCGCTTCCCTATTACCTAATTTTATTAAACAAGGTATTAGAGTCTGATTCCAACATTATCACATTACTTGTTAAGTTGTCACATTTTGTTGTTCAAAAAAATCTACATTGGTCCTATTCATATGGTTAACATCCAAGGATGGGTTACTCTCAACTATATACATATAACGTCATTATAGCTTTTAGCACTAGTACAATAAATTACTTAACTCTCATGATACAGTTCTAGAGTTGACATATCACTTCTAACCTCCCTCAACAACATCTATTGAATCTATTTTATTTTATTTAAGTTTGTTCCAAATAGAACTCGGCTGGAGCCTACAATTGAAGGTTTAACCATACAAAAATTACATTCATACTATTCAGGTCAACGCTCAAATCTCAAGCTCAAGTCAACTCAATCTAATTCAAATCGATTCAAGGTAAATTTAATTTGATAGAATCAAAATTTACCTAATTGAACCAAATCTAGTTCGATTTAAGGTTCAATTTCAGCCTAGATAAGTTTAGGATGAAGAGCTGAAGATTTTGCCAGTTGACTGCCATTGACCACCGGCGGAGCTCGTCTGCCGCCACCTGGAGCTGCACCTCGCCACGTCAGACCAAACCCCTAAGTTAATTTTTGCTTTTATTGCCTTCTTGATGGTCAATTTGCTCTAAAATTGTCCACTGTCGCCTCTTTTTCTTCAAAATTCTCCCTCTTCCGGCCTTCAATCTTCAAACCAAAGGTACCAAGATGTTCCTCGCGATGAGTTCTACACGACTAACCCAAGACTTCAAAGCTTCAACTCGTAAATTGACAAACCCATTTCCACCATCCACCTTCTTCACTGGCTATCGAGTTTTCATTTTTTCTTGGTTATTTTTGGAGAAATTTGGTATGGTCATGTTTCTGGTGAGGTAAGGAACAAGATGGTTGGTTAGATTTCAATTTCGAGCTGAAATGGAGCAAAACCGAGTGTTGGAGGATGAGGGTATGGAGGTGAGAATTGAATAAAATTTTGTCCTTAACTATAAATAGACCAAGCTTTACCTTAATTGCACTGGCCACCCTGAACTTTCCACCATCTATATTTCATACCCAAAATTTTTAACCGCCTTACACTTAAGCTTACACCTCTCATTTCAGCCTCCAAACTTCTATTTATTATATTTTAACCCCCAAAACTTTTAAATTTTTGACAGTTAAGTCCAACTAACTTAAATTTTCAGTCCTCCTAGTTTCCATAGTTTTATTAACCTCCCTACTTAAATTTTATTTATTTAAATCCTAATTTCTAATATCGTATAATTCCATTTTCCTAATTATTATAAAAAAAAATTGGAGTGTTACAATTCCTCCCCCCGTAAGAGAATCTAGTCCCCAGATTCATACCTAGAGATTGGAAGAGTTCTAGGTAATGCTGTCGCATAAAATCTTCTCGTTCCCAGGTTGCTTCTTCTATTTGTTGGTTCTTTCATAACACCTTTACTTGAGGAATTCTCCGATTTCTAAGCTCCTGAAATTTTTGATCCAGAATGGCAACATGACATTCTTTATATGAGAGATCACTTTGTAGTGGAATATTTTCAAAGGCCAAGATGTGGGAGGGATCAGGGTAATACTTCCTAAGTTGTGAAACATGGAATACATTGCATATCTCGATCATATTGGATGGTAATATTAGTTAATAAGCTACTGGCCCGATTCGTTCGTAGATCTTGAAAGGTCCAATGTACCTCGAGCTGAGTTTTTCTCCTTTTTCGATTTGTTTGATACTCTGTGAGGAGAAACCATTAGAAATAGCTCATCAAATTCTAAATCTTTCCTTTGCCTATCAGCATAACTCTTTTGACGATCTTGTGCAGCTTTAATCCATTATCTTATTATTTAAACCTTGACGATAGCTTCTTGAATGAGTTTTGGTGGAATACCGTTGATGCCTTATGGCCTAAAGTTTTTAGCTCGTCAAGGTCCCAATGTAAAGGTGATCGACACCTCCGACCGTAAAGAGCTTCATAGGGTGCCATTTGTGTAGTAGCTTGATAACTGTTATTGTAGGCAAATTCTATCAATAGAAGATGCCTATCCCAACTTCCCTTGAAATCTAAAGTACACACACGAAGTATATCTTCTAAAATTCAAATAACGTGCTCTGATAGACCATCAATTTTTGGATGTGCGGCCATACTGAAATGCAATTCTGTTCCAAGATGCTCCTACAAACTTTTCCATAATCTTGAGGTAAACTTAGGATCTCGATTGAATATGATACTACTTGGGATTCCATGCAGTCGAATGATCTCCTTGACATAGAGGCTTACCAAGTTCTCTACTCGATATTGAGATTTTACTGGTAGAAAGTGCACAAACTTGGTTAGCCTATCTACTATCACCCATATATTGTTACATCCACCTCGCATGGTAGGTGTATCGATCATGAAATCCATAGTGATATGTTCCCATTTCTAATCAGGGATTGAAAGTGGTTGTAGAGCCCCTAACGGTCGTTGATGCTCGGCTTTCACCAACTGGCATGTCATGCATTTCTATACATAGTTGGTGATATCTCTCTTCATTCCATTCCACCAAAAGTGTTTTTTCAAGTCATGGTATATTTCAGTGCCTCCTGGGTGTATTGTGTATTTAGCTCGATGTGCTTCGTCTAGAAGTATTCATCTGAATTTCTTAGGTACACAAAAGCGCTGATGGAATAATAGTACATCGTGATCATTGACCTTAAATTTTGAATCCTTAAGGCTAGAGCTGGTTTCCTTCTGTTTCAAAATTTCTTCATCCTCTATTTGACCTCTCCGCAGTTTATTATATAATTGAGATGAATACGAAGTTCTGCAAGCGATGCACGATTACTCATTTTTACAATGGTCTGCTCACCTTGTCCCCCTTGTGCTCTTCTTCCTTGCATATAGGTTAACCTTCCCTTTCGACTTAATGCATCGGCTACTATGTTAGCTCTGCTTGGATGATAGGTTATAGTAAAGTCATAATCCTCAAGAAACTCAATCCATCAGCGTTGACGCATATTTAAGTACTTCTGGGAGTGCAAATATTTTAAGCTTTTATGGTCAGTGTAAACCTCAAAAACTGCACCATACAAGTAATGCCTCCATTTAGCCAAAGTGAAAATCATCGCAGCTAGTTCCAAATTATGTGTGGGATAATTCTATTCATGTACTTTAAGTTTTCTCGAAGCATATGCTATTACATGTCCTCTTTGCATCAGCACATAGCCAAGTCTCTCATTGGATGCATCAGTGTATATTGCAAATCCTTCTAGTCCTTCAGGAAGAGCCAGAATTAGGGATGAGGTTAATTGCCTTTTTAATTCCTAGAAACTCTGCTCACATGCCTCATTCCACATGAATCGTTGGTCCTCCTGAGTGAGTTTGGTCAGTGGTTTGCCAACTTGAAAAAATTCTATATGAACCTTCGATAATACCCTGCGAGCCCTAAGAAACTTCGTACCTCGATTATATTTTTTGGTTATTTCCAGTTGACGATTGCCTCAATGTTGTCGGGTTAACTTCTATCCCATCTTTAGATATAATGTGCCCTAAAAATGTTACTCGTTCTAACCAAAATTTGCATTTTACTGAACTTAGCATATAACTGGTGTCTTCGAAAGGTCTCTAGAATGAAATACAAGTGAGAGGCATGTTCTTTTTCTGTCTTAGAATAGACCAGAATGTCGTCAATAAAGATCACTATGAATTGATCTAAGTAGGGACGAAAAATTCGATGCATCATATCCATAAATACCACCGAAGCATTTGTAAGTCCAAATGGCATCACCACAAATTCATAGTGACCATATCGAGAGTTAAATGCTATCTTTGGAATATCGTCTTCTTGAATTTTTAGTTGGTAGTACCCTTGTCTCAAGTTTAATTTCGAGAAGACTGCAGATCCTTGTAGTAAATCAAACAACTCCTCTATATAGGGTAAAGGATATTTGTTCTTTACGGTGACCTAATTTAACTCCTGGTAGTCGACACACATCTGAAGTGTTCCATCATTCTTCTTGACAAAAAGTACGGGGGCTCCCCAAGGAGAGACACTTGGTTGAATAAATTCCTTTTCTACTAACTCTTGTAACTGTTTCTTTAACTCCTTCAACTCCTCAGGAGTCATCTGGTAAAAGGTCTTAAAGTATGGTTCTGCTCCTGAAAATGTATGAATGGTAAACTCTATCTCCTGATCAAGGGGTAGGGCTTGTAGTTCTTCTGGAAATACATAAGGAAACTCACTTACTACCTCCACTTCTTTTAACTTAGCGTGGTCTCGGGGTTTATTTATAACGTATGCCAAACATCCAATACCTCCTTTTCTTAGGATTCTTTTTACCTCCACTGTTGATACTAGCGGCACCGATGGAGTAGGGTTATTAGGTTGATTCATTGGAGTTTGCACTGTCTCTCCAAGTTTGATCTGCTTGGTATAGCAATTCACTTAGGTTTAGTGATAATACAACCATCCATTCCCAAAATTAAATCATAATTTTGAATCGGTAATTCTACCAAATCAGCCAAATATTCCCTATCCTCAACTTTAATGGGGTAAGCTCTATACACAATGTCAGTTTCCTTCCCCACATCCATAGGTGTATGCACTTCTAGCTAGTACGGCATACGTTCTGGAGGTACCCTCAGTTTAGGTGTAAAGTGTGTAGATATAAAAAAATAAGTAGCACCCAAATCATAAAGAGTCTTACCAACAATATCATAAATAAAAATTATACCTTCAACCACATCATTTGGGTTGGGTCCCTCTTCACCAGTAAGGGCATACGCCCTAACCTGAACTTTTGGTTTGACATTTGGACCTTTAACTTGTTTACCCTTGTCTTTTTCGATTCCTGCAGGCAACCTATTAGTGTGAGGACAATTTTGAATCAGATGTTGGTCACTACCACAACATACACACCTCCCTTATTTTCTCCAACAGTTTATTTCACCATGGCCTAATAGCTTATAGAATTCATAATTTTCTTTGTCAGTGTTTCGGGCAGGATACACTATGCTCCCAATTCCATATAGATGAGGCCTCAGTGCTCTAATTTGGGGTCTACTCTATCTTTCTCTTAAATTTCCTTTGCTAATATTGGGGGCTTGGAATCCCAAAGCTTTCTCTTGTCTGACCCTTTCTTCAATCTTTCGTAGTTCTCAAGATTTCGATTCTATCTGTATGGCCTTTTTGACAGCACTATCATAGTCCAATAAATTCCAAGAAATAAGGGCCCATCAAATATCAAGTCGAAGTTCATCAATGAATCTCTTTGCCTTTTGCTCCTCATCCCCAAGTACGTACCGTGTATACTGAATCAATCTATTAAACTTTGCTTCGTATTGTGCCATTGTCATTTGCCTTTGAATAAGATATATGAACTCTCACTCTTAGGCACTCCTCACAACATGTGGTATAAACTTATTCATAAGTTCTCGAGTAAAATTTTCCCAAGTTTGGGGAACACCATCTTGTTCCCATCATCTCTCGCCTATTCTCCACCATTGATATGCGGCTTCCTCTAACAGAAAGGTAGCTTAATTAACTTTTTCACCTCAGAGTAATAGGATGCTCGAAAGATATTTTCAAGCTTCTCAATCTAAAACTCAGCCTTCTGGTCATCCAATTCACCTACGAATGTTGGGGGATGAAATCGGAGAAATTGTTCTAGACCCCAATCTTCTATCTGTCCTTCTTTATTTTAGTCCTGAGTGGCTTGCCCTTATTGATGGCAAAACTACATGAATTTTCGCCACATAGCTTGTATCAATTTTGCAGGTTGTTCTGAGGTTGGAAGATCGATAGGTGGGTTTTGACCCATTTCTTCCTCGATTTGGGATAGTTCTTGGCTTGGTGTACCTTTTCCTTGACCACCACGGCCACTTGATCTACTAGCTGAGAGTCGTCCTCTACGACCCGCAAATGGTCTAAGACGCAATTGTGACTCCTCGTGTAAGGCCATCAATTGATTTAAACTCTCTTCAGGGTTGGGGGATATTACATGTTCTTTTAAGTTTGCAAGAAAGTTGAGAGAATATTTCATTACACATGTATTTCCATAAAGGAGACACATTCAAGTTATTAAACTAAAAAGATATTTCATTGATTGCCAAGTTAGCACTAGCAAAGTTTTATACATCCAAATTTACAAACAAAATTAGCTATGCTAACTATTCACCTAGTTCATAATACGCAAAATTGGCTAGGCCTAAGGTGATGGCTAGTTTATTATGCTTCAATCGATGTTCACAGAGCTGTTACCATAGTTACGCTACTGCACATATATTTACATACATGTAAGTGTTTCCTTCTTTAGTCTTCAACATCTGTGATAGTGGACTTAACATCCTCTTGACCCTGGTCCACATCTATCCCCACTTCTACTTTCTCTTCTTCTTCCTCCACTGCTTCCCACTGCTACTGCTGCTGCTCTTCTCCTCCCCTATGGTCCTCTTCTGGTGCTACTTCCTCAAGATTATCCTCGTTACCTCCCTCCTCCTGTACCCTCACTATCCTTTCCAGAGCAACCTCTCTAGCTTCTTGATGGGGTTGGGGCCTCAAAGTTCCCATTCCTAGGTCCTTTGGAACATCCATTAGATCATCAATCATACTCATGAGGCTTCCTATAATATCTCTAAGTTGATTCATCGCCCTATGATGCAGTTGCTTGAGGCGTCCCTACGAGCTTTCCACGTATCTTCTCATTTGTTGCAATTTTTCCAACTTATTTTCCACTATAGTAATCTTTCTTGACTCTCTTTCCCCCTTAAGCCAGTCAATCTCATTATCACTAGCAGCTAACATTCTTTCTCTCTAGAAAAGCTCTAAATTTTTTCATTCTATGTCCTATAATAAGTCGTATATATGAGCCTCCTAGCTCCTGCACAACTCTAGGAGCTTTATTTCCCTCTCTCCATGCTTCTCATCTTCTCCTTCTTCTTTCTCATCCTCTATAAGCTCTTTCCCTATCCTGGGGTCCCTATCCATCTTGTAGGCATGTAATTTGTTTTTTAGTCTATCAACACCATTCCAAATAAATGCCATGCTCCTGCTATACCTACTAACATTCACAAAAATCGACACAACAAACTCATAATTTATCCTAGAAAAATGTTCACCAGCACATAAAGTCCCAAGAGGTCTACATAACCTATAATAGCCTAGGCCCTCGCAAACCTAGGCTCTGATACCATTTGTAACGCCCCTGCCCAAAGATAAGAGCCCCTAGTTAGGATGCTAGTAATCCAACAATCATTTCATCAGAGAGTATATGAAAAATGACATCATAATGAAAGAAAAAGTTCTAAACTTCATATTGATTACTAGTAGTCAAACCTGTCCAGTTATACCACATACAAAACAATGCCTTCAATGCATACTATATCACATAAAGAGTTTTAGAGCTTTAACGCTATTTAGCTACAACAACCAAAACTATATGCAATATGTACAAGTATACCTAACCCCCTAAGGCTCGCATCATCTCATCTGGGAGGAGAATAAAATGAACAAAGACAAACTGTAAGTCCAAATGAGTTAGTGAACTATAAAACAACAAAGGTTGTGCAGCTATACAGAGTAACCACCAACTGAAACAGTAACTTAATGTAGAACAACGGGTTGCAGACAGCGACAACCAGACTCATTCTGGTGAACATATTACATAAGGTTTCAGAGTAGTGTAGTCACAACTACCAGAATCAGTAGAAAATATAATAGTAGCAGCAAGCAAATTGAATAGCAAATGTAGGCAAGGGACACAAAACGAGGTTAAATCACATTGAAAATGAAATCCATAACACTTTTACAATACATGCTGTTGGTAGCTTTCCTACCTTATCTCTTCACTTTCAAAAAAATACAAAAATCCTTATTCCTCCAGCTCGAGTGATCAACTCGGAGTCACATATACAGATGGCATGGCCAACTACATGCTTTATCCCACTCATAAATAATTACCTCCAACCGACTAGGAGATAGGATAGTTGTAATAGGGTATCGGTTGGAGACCAGCCGCTGTCGGCCCGTATCGCCCGGTCATCTTTTGGTACTGATCTTAAGGCCCACCTCTAAGGGTATTAGTCATATCCACTGATAACACAGAATATATCTAACACCAACTCATAACACAAATCAAAATGCCATGATAATATTATTATAAACAAGTCCAGCATTATGTTGGTCTCTAGAGAGGCATGGCGCTACAACAAATATTTCAAAATCACTTTCAAATTTCTCAACATAATTGCCAATTTTAGATAAAGCAACAAAGAATAAAATCAACAACAAAGGCTTAGTGAGAAGGGGCGATGTGGAGTACTATTTTCACAAGCAGTTATTTACTCAAAACTTGTGCATGTACGTAAAATTCAATATTTTGGGACAGGAATGAATCCCATGTAAGCATAGGTCAATAATCACTGAAGAAGAGACCAGAGGCAAAATCAAGACTATCACAATAGCTAAGAATCGATAAGTAATATAGAATAACAACAGCAACGATCGGTATCAACACCAACAGAATCATGTGATAATGACACACTCACAACTCCTTATGTTTTTTTCTCAGCAATAAAAGCTAATATAAGCTCACCTGACAGTTCTGGTCAGACGTCGCCCTCTTGACTTCCTTCAATATCTGCATCCCCGTTACCTAATTTTATTAAATAGGGTATTAAAGCCTAATTCCAACGTCATCACATTGCTCGTTAAGTTGTCACATTTTGTTGTTCAAAAAAATCTACATAGGTCCTATTTATGTGGTTGACTTCCAAGGATTAGTTACTCTCAACTATATACATATAATGTCATTATAGCTTTTAGCACTAGTACGATAAATTACTTAACTCTCATGATACCGTTCTAGAGTTGACATATCACTTCTAACCTCCCTCAACAACATCTATTGAATCTATTTTATTTTATTTAAGTTTGTTCCATACAGAACTCGATCGGAGCCTACAATCGGAGGTTTAATGATACAAAAATTACATTCATACTATTTAGGTCAACGCTCAAATTTCAAGCTCAAGTCAACTCAATCCAATTCAAATTGATTTAAGGTAAATTTAATTTGATTGAATCAAAATTTACCTAATTGAACCAAATCTAGTTTGATTCAAGATTCAATTTTAGCTTGGACACACTCAGGATGAAGAGCTAAAGATTCTACTCGTTAACCACCATTGACCACTACTGGAGCTCGTCTGTCGCCACTTGAAGTTGCACCTTGCCACGCCAGACCAAACCCCCAAGTTAATTTATGCTTTTGTCGCCTCCCCGCTCGTCAATTTGCTCCAAAACCCTCCACCACCGCCTCTTTTTCTTCAAAATTGTCCCTCTTTTGGCCTTCAATCTTCAAACCAAGGTACCAAGATGTTCCCTACGACGAGTTCTACACGACTAACCCAAGACTTCAAAGCTTCAACTCGTAAATCGACAAACCCATTTCCGCCGTCCACCTTTTGCACCGGCCACCGGGTTTTCATTTTTTCTTGTTTATTTTTGGAGAAATTTGGTATGGTCGTGTTCCTATTGAGGTAAGGAACAAGATGGTTGGTTTAGATTTTAATTTTGAGTTGAAACGGAGCAAAATCGAGTGTTGGAGGGTGAGGGTATGAAGGTGAGAATTTAATAAAATTTTGTCCTTAACTATAAATAGACCAAGTGTTACCTTAATTGCACCGGCCACCCTGAACTTTCCACCATCTACATTTCCTCCCCAAAATTTTTAACCACCTTACACTTAAGCCCACACCTCTCATTTCAGCCCCCAAACTTCTATTTGTTATATTTTAACCCCCAAAACTTTTAAATTTTTGATAGTTAAGTCCAACTAACTTAAATTTTTAGTCCCCCTAGTTTTCATAATTTTATTAACCTCCCCACTTAAATTTTACTTATTTAAAGCCTAATTTCTAATATCATATAATTCTATTTTCCTAATTATTATCCAAAAAAAAATTGGCGTGTTACAAGTACAACAGTGTGGGATCCATAATTATGCAATTTTTTTATTCTAATTATGCAATTTTTGCCAAATGAAAATTTCTTAAAATTTGGAGCATTTCAATTCAATTAAAAAAGTTTAATTGATTATTTATTTACTTTTATATTTCATTTTAATACAATCAACTTATTTATTATAATTAAAATATCATATTGTATTTATCCAAATTTGCAATATAAATTTCTATCTCGTCAGATAATCGAAAAAATATCTATAATTATATTTGTATCTCACAAATAAGTTTATAATTTAAAAAATATTTTATAAGTATTATATTAAGTAATATTATTACAAATTCTATCTTATAAATTTAAGTTATCACAATATTAATAGATAAATATTTCATTTATTTTACATATAAATTTTATTATTGTACAATTATTCTTTTTACATTTATTTGTACATTATTCGTAGTATAATTCTATATCTTTAATTGTAGGACTTCTTTCCTCAATTAGCATAGTATAATGATCTTTCTTTTTTCTTTTTAATTAATTTAAAGTTCGTTTAATAGAAACTTTTTAACATATTTTTGAAACACATCTTTATATTATTTTTGTTTTGTTTTTATTATAAATTAATTAGATACTTTTCTTATATATTTAAATATTTTATCAATGTTATTACTTTATTATTTTCTCAATATTTATTTAAAATTTAAATTCTTATGACCAACTAATGATTGTAATTTTATATTACTTAAAATATCAACATGTAGTACTTTTTTATTTTAATTAACTATATTTTATGTATTTATTTTCAATACTATTCTCAAATATTTTTGTATGTTCATATAAGAATTTATATTTGATATTAAATTTTTTGTTCTACAATTATTTTAGTTGCAGTTCTCTCGATTTCTCTAGATTAAAACAAATTATATACACTTCATATTTGAATAATGTACTTCAAATAATGTGATGTTATGAAATATTCAAGAAATTATTATTTTAAGTTGTTGAAGTTATTCCAATTTTCTTATCAAATGATTGAAGAACTACTACACATTTTTTTAAAAAAAACATTCATTAAATTTATTAGCACTTGATTTAACCATTTCTAATTATGTGCATATAAGAAAGATTTGTTTGTCTCTATATAATATCATGTGCTTTGATAAGTTAATTTTGATTAGTTGAATATTTACTTATTTATAATATTTTTTATAAGAAAATTATTTTATTTCTCTTTAATAAATAAATTATTTATAAAAAATTATGTATATACAACTAAAAGCCAAAAATTCATTTACTAAGTAAATACTTTTACACAATTGATATATTTCATGTTTAGTAATTTATTTTCACTTTGATAATATTAACTATCAAAAGTTAAATGGATATATGAAGTAATGAATTTATTTAATATAGGTTTAATAAATATTAACTTATTTTTTATTTAAAGAGTGAAATTTTTTTCTTTTAATTTAATTATACATTTTTATCGAGAAAAGCTTAAAATTTATCCTAAAAACGTAGATGATAACTAGGTTATTTCAAAACAACAATCAATTTTTCATATTTGATAATTTTTTTTTGTATTTTTATAGATACAATCACATTATTTTTAGTTAAAGCAATAAATATTCAATTATTTTTAATCAAAAAATTGATAAATAAATAAATCAATAATATTTAATCATTTGATCAAATAAATTATTTTTATTTATTAATTAAATAATTATTTTCTAGACAACTTCAAAAGTAAAATTAAAATATTTATCAATCATAATTATCTCTTATTATCGTATTTAACTTAAATTTTTTTATAACTTATTTGCTGCTTATGAAAGAGATAAACAAATATTTATGTAAAATATCAAATCATCACTTCTTTATTAAAGAATTAGAAATTAGAGAAATGGAATTGATATACAAGTTCTCAATTTATTGAAGTCTTTAAAATTTAATTATTTTTACAATAATATTATTAGATATGTAAAATATTTTTAGATAAAATTATATATATAGAATATAATAAATAATTTCATTGAATTTTTTTTTTCAAATATAAATAGTTACTTTCTACAACTATAAACTCTAAATTTTATTTTCATGTTATTCATTTAAATCATTTCAATTTTTTTTAGCAATATAATAATGAAGAACTCATTTCAATTATTTAAAATAATTTTTTTTTATATGGGACATATATATAGTTTAAATAGTTGAAATTTTTCAAAAATTTAATAAATGACCACTTAATAAAAAATGATATCAATTTTTATATTTTTAATATATTTAATTATATTATTTTATAATTAATATCACATGCATTTATTTTAATATTTTTACTTATAATAGTTCATAAAAATATTTTAACATAGATTAATAACATGGGATCAAAAAAAATTGACTGAAATTAAGTATCCATTTAATTATTTGTAATTTTTAATATTCTAATTATAAAAGAAACTTATGAGAGATTGATATTTTATTTTAAACTAAATATTAAAAATTTACTTATTATTTTATTCATGTATATAATATATGTTAATTGATAATTTTAAAAATAATAAAATAACTACATATATAAATAAATTTTACTTATTAGAGTTATATAAAATATTAAAAGATATTTTAGCTTATAAAAATTATATTTTACAAAATACTTATAAAATTAATTATTAAATAATCAATAATCTAATATAAGCTATTTTCATACATAATGTACAAAAAAATTATATATTTACTACAACAAAAAATATTTAACATTTAAAATTTTCAAATGTCATGAAAATTATGACTATAATTTCCACATTATTTACAAATCATAAAAAAAGCTTTATATTAAAAAAATTATTTGCTTATTTATCATGTCAAAATATATGTGTATATGTAAATATATTTATACACATATCTAATTTAAAAAACGTATTTACTAAAATATTCTATGCCCTATTTTTATTTTTTTAAATCTTTTATATATTTTATAAATTTTTGTATAGTTTATGAATTTAGAGTGGGTAATTTTTGATGTTTTACAACTTATTTAAATATAAATTATCTTTAGACACAATATTTTTAATTAAAATATTCATGTTATTTTATTTAATTAATAACAAATATTTTTTCATTAAATATTAAAAATAATTATAATTTAATTATATGCAGTAAAATAATTTATTTTGATCATATAATTATTTTTGATATATCACACCAAACACATATTAGTAATAAATGAAACAAATAGAATAAAACTGTGAAAAATCCCCAACTACACTTATAACAATTAAAGAAACTACAATTGCAGCAATTAATATTTAACTAAAATTGCAACCTCAACAGCTATAGTATTAGTATTCGACTACAATCGGGAGAGCGCTGACAATCCGTGCAATAACATCCAACTACAGTTTTTAGGAAGTATCCACCCCTAATTACGACCTCACGGTTACAAGAATTGCACCTGACCTCTGTCTCCAGTCTTACGACCAATCCATATTATAAATCCCAGAAACATAAAAGTTGAAAAAACTATATTCATGTATACTTAATAATACAAACTTAAATTATAAATTTAACAAAAAAACTTCAAAAGTAATTAATTCCTCATCGAGCACAAAGTAGAATAAGTAATAAACGCATAAATTCTTGCACCGAATTAAATTTATCCAAATTCATCTACTTATACATCTACCATTATTACAATTACGTAATTACCCAATCCACAACAGATGACCACACAGTTCATACAACAGTAGGAATACAAAAGACTAACTCGTGCCTAGAATAGAAGACGATAAACATCATCAAATTCCGAAACCACCAGATACATATAGAAACATAGTATGTTCATTTTATTGACTATTTCCCTCCTCTGGCTCCAACCGCTGCTACAAACTCAGGTAAAAAGCTTCCCCTAAATGATACAATTCACTCAACATTCACATGGAAAACATCAGCCCTTTCCTCTTCCTTGATCTTGGGCACAAACACTTTCAAAACCCCGTTTTTCATCTCTGCCTTGATCTCATTGGTTTTGTACAGTTTCTCTGGGAGATCAATCCTGCTCGTGTACCTCCTTCCATCCTCATCATCCTCGAATTCTTTCTTGCCCTCCCCTTTGATTATCAGAGTGCTCTGCTGCGCCGAGACCTTCACATCTTCCCTGCCTAATCCTGGCATATCCACACGCAGATGGAGCCCATCGTCAGTCTCTCTGGCATCCCAGTTGCGACGTATGCTGGAAGTCACAGGGGACTCCATGAATTGGTCCATCATGTTTAGGATTTGGCTCAGGCTGCTTCTTGTGGGGAATGGGCCAAACATATCTGCTTGTGAAAAATGCATTTCAACGACAAATTAGCATTAAGAAAAATACTTTAATTACAGTAAAGTAGAAATCAATACATCAATGATAACTCATAACAGCCATCGCAGCTCAATCGCCAAGGGAAGATTTTGAAGATTTTAATTGGTTTTCTTAAATGACAGAAATATACACATGTAATCTATATCCCTCAAGAACAGGCTATTATTTACCCAATTGACAGCACAGGAAAAACACACTAACGACATGTCTTAACAACGCATTTCCTTTCCTTGTATAGTAATGATGCAAACAAATTTTGTTCAAACACCATCTCCAGTTTCTCTTTATCTACAGCTTAGAATTTTCAGATAGAACTCTAATAGCTGCAACAAGTACAGCTAGTACAAATTGTGAATACTAATATAAATGATGGGAAAAATTCATGTAATGAAAAACTGGCCGACCTAATTCGAATTGAAAAACAAAGACAACCACGGAACACATCAATAATGCTACATAAAGCAGATGAGAATAACAAAATGACGAAAAAACAGAGCTAAGTCATCACATACAATTACACGAAACAGAGTCTCCGGCAAACAGAAATAGCATGCGCTCATCAAGAGAAGGATGGAGTGAGAAGACAACTACCTGAGAACGGGGACAAGACGCGGCGATCGTTACGGCGATCGACGTCGACATCACGGTCATCTCTTTCGTACTCACGAACGGCGTTGGTGTTTAATAGGCGGTGAGAGGGGGGCTGTGCCAGCACACCCGACGAACGTAGGGACCTAGAGAAGAGGTTGGAGGAGACTAGCCTCTTCAGAGCGAGAGAAGACGCCATTGTTGCTTCACAGTTATGATCGAAAGCTTGGAGAAGACGAAAGAATTGAGAATTTGGCAGTGCTTTGTATAGTAGAACTTGGCGCGTGAATGTAAGCAGAATGAGGAAGAAATTGGCCTACGAGCTGGATTTATCGTAAGTCCGGGGTAGTGTGTAGAAGCTACGAGAGTGGATCATGGATACTGGATAGATGGTCGAGAAGGTTCTGGAGAAAGACATAACTTTAGGCTCACGAAATATGGGCTTCTTGAATGGGCTTTCGATATGGGGCAAAATATTGGCCCTAAAAGGAAATTGGTACGATTGTCAATTAATCGAATTTTAATTTAAATTTAATTTAAATTTTAAAAATTTTTTTCAATTAAAATATTTAATATATTAGATTCAATTATAAATATTTATAATTCAAAATAAGTGAAAAATATATGAAATTAAGCAATCCGATCTGTTAAAAATTTAAATTCGAACTTTAATATTTTTTATTAAATTAATATTCTTACATATAATTAATAAATGTTTTAAAATAAAATTTATATATTATATTGATATAATATCTATATTAGCGTCTATATTATACTATTAATATTAAGTTTTTTACTTAAAAAATAAGAGGTGTATTAATAAACTGTTAAATATAATATATAATAATTTATCTATGCATTAATATAATATGAAATAAGAATTTAGTATTCAAATATTTAACTTTTGAACTAATATGTAATAAAAATTGTTATAAATACAATTTTTTTATATAAAATTCAAAAATGAAAAAGAAAAAAAATAAATTGGGTTGAATTTTTTAATTGAATTTCGGATATTCATCGGATTCGGATATGATACTGAGTAATTGAAATCCTATTGGATTTCGAGTCGAATTTGAATATAAATTTTGATAATCAAATTAAGATATAACAGATTTGATTCAAATTTGATTTGTCAACAACCCTAAAAATTGGTTTTCAATTTGAGGCCTTCCTCATATTTTTGAACTTTGGATATCAACAAGTCTTTGATAATAACTAGGGCTGTTAATTGAGCGAATTTAATTCGAATTTGATCAAATAATTTAGGATCTTTAATCGATGAAAGATTCGACGAATATGATCTGATTAAAAAAATTCATAATTCAAAATAAATGAAGCGAATATAAATTTGAATCGATCCGATCCATGAATAATATGAATCCAAACATATATAGTATTACATGTATATATAGTATTATATATACATAGAATTCTATAGCAATGTCAAAATAAATTTTTGGACCAAAAAAGTAATGAGTTTCTATGCAACATATCAAATCAGTTGATTTTCATATAAAATATTAGATTTAAAGGTTATTTACATTTTAATTGCATCACTTGTTTTTCCATTTTTATAATAAAAAATTATGTAGGAAAATAATGAGCAGGAGCTTAATGTTGTGATATAGAAGAATGCAATATAAATCTCAATTTGATTGAAATGAGTTTTTATTCTTATAAAACTTTAAGTTTATAATTAATTGATCAAAAAATCAAGTATATATGTATTTATAATGTTAAATAAATACTATTATTAGTAGCAGAACCTAAAATACAATGATATAAGAAATGAATATAATTAAGTTATATTCTATTATTACTTTTATATGATAAATAGACTTGAAAATTTATTTGTTAATATGTTGTGTATATCTTTTTAAAGATGAATATTTTGGACTTTGACTCTACTAATTTTTTTGAAAAATAACAAATATATTATTTTTGAGAGTATTTGGATTCGGATCTTTTTTCGGATATCCAAATTTTACAAGAATTCGAATATGGTTACAACAGCCAAGATTCTACAAGATCTTAGGTCGGATTCGAATATTCATATCACTGTCGAATTTGAATTCAAATTCAACATGATCCGATCTGATCCGAATCCAATCCACTAACAACCATAATAATGACATTATGAGGTTTTATGGCAGAGGCAAAGATTACAATAGAGATAGGTCCGTTTTGACTTTGTTCTTGATAAATCAAGAAGTATGCAAGACACGGACGATCAACATGACAATTTTAATTACTAATCAAGGGTTGGGTAGCTGAGAGCTTCGGCAAAAGTAATTAATCCTTAATCTTGAAATCATTAAAAAGTTAGAATCATCATATTTTACTATAGTTATGTCTACAAACTCAAGTCAGTATTTAATACAAACTTATTTATAAGCACTGGGAGAGAATTTAAGTATTTATGTCCCTATAGTTGTAAATATCAAAGTATAAGCTGCTTGTTTATACACATTTTGAATCCTTCATTTCAATTAGTGTTTTATTTTTTAATTTACAATCAAATATTATTTTTTCTGATTAGCTTGTAGAACACCAACTAAGGCAATGAAATTGAATTGACTTCGAGTGAACATAATATAATTTGGGATGGGATGCTCATTGATGAATATGGCTCGTCGGTTCACAGGCCAGGCTGAGTTGGTTCAACCAATTCATGTAGAAGTACGATAATTCATACGACATTATCAAGATATTCCACTTTATGTAGAGCAAATTTAAATTACCCATTTCAAGCTAATCCATAGTGTGGCAACACAAAAAAATCAATGCAATAAAATTTCTGGATTGAATTGTAAATATCTTTTGAAGATGTCCCGATAATGGAAAAAAATGTCAGTTAGATTGCAATCCCTTGATTAATCCGCACGAAGATTACTAATCCATGAAAGATGTTGGTCCCTTCCAACTATGAAATTCAAAATCCTCGTTGTCACTTTGTTTAAACTTCAAAGGTCATAACTTGTTTTCTTGATGTACGTGTAAAGATTTTCAATATTTCTCCAATTAATCATAAATTATTATTATTATTTTTTCACAACGTGCTTTATGAAGAATTGGCACACCTCCAATTGTAATTAGTATATGTTCAAACTAATTAGGTACTTACAAAAGTATCAGCACAATTCGTCCTAATCACAAGGTCATTTTCACTAAAAGCTAAATCGAATCAAGATAATGTGGACATAATAACCAAATGTTATTTACAAACTTCAAAACTTTATTTATGACCTTACAGCCATCATGTTTTCTGGAGCTACTTCTGCACTTCAATTCTGAGCCAAATCTCATATTTTCTAAAAACTTCACCAATTTTTCCATCTTTTACAGTGAAATGCATTTTTCACGTATTCTCCAACTACAAACAAAACTTGATTGCACCATTAATATAAAGCAGCGACCAAAATTAGTTTCAGATCCCCTATAAGACATTGAACTTGAGTCACTTCGGAAAACCTACATCCAACATATCCATAGACTCAATTTAAATGAGCAAACAGAATTTCATACTCAATATTAGATATATATAGAATTCTATGGAAGCCACTTTCAATAAGAACCATATATACAATACAGAAGGAGTTAATTTATATCTTTCAAGATTCATCCTACAATACAAGAGTTAAAAAGATCCGAAAAAAAGGTTATTTTAACCCTTATAAAAAGAAAATTGAGTCTTTAATCCAATTTATCATAATCAACTAATTAACATGTTGATTAACCGCATGCTAAACCACATAAAAGGAAACTGTTTGCTTTTGCCTTCGATACATACATAGGAAGCACAGACTACCTATGAATGTGCAATCAAGAATTCTTAATCAACCATATTGCCGGTACTGAAAGCCAAACCTCATGAGATACCTGTCCTTGGCATATCCTTCCAATCTAAGTAATAATCATCTCACAGACCATATTACAAATACATTGAACAGATCACAGTGGCTTCCTATCAAACAGAAGTTCCTTCCACTCATATACCACTCGCAACACATTTCACAAGCAGCAGTTACCATGTCCAATTTAGTTATCCTTGCAAAAGCCATAATTTTCTACTACAAGTAATAGAAGTTACCATAGGAAAATCTCTTGAATAATCTTGAGATACTGGCCTTATGCAGCATGGAGATTCATTTTGCTGTGCATGCTTCCATGCTGGTGACCTGATATAGCTTCAAGGAATACCAAGTAATCCTTGTAGTCCAAAGAAGAATGCACATATATTATCTAAAATCCTAAAACTAGGAGGGAAACATTTGATTCCCGCATTAGTATTTCATAGAATCCCTAATCAAACTACAGCAGTAAGCTTTAACTGTGATTGTTCCAAGGGCAAACTAGCTATACTTCCATTTTGCATAGTCTTGATACCTGCATAGCTCCACTAATTTAATTCCATGTCCATGAGGGATGAAAAACAAATCAGGTAAGATGGATTTACCCCGGCAGTTCAAGAGCTTCACGGCAGATCTACATGAGATCTTATTTGTGTGTTCATTCACTTGCCAAATATGCAACAATCACAAGCAAGAAATCACATTGCATGACCTGAGTTACCAAAGAGAAAGGAAACACATGCGCACCAGAAAATCTGAACAAACCAAACCAAACAGCAGAAAACCAAATTGGTACCAAAAAGGATAAAAAACTGTGGCTCAAGGACAAACCACAAATAAAGCATTGAACAGTCAACCAAAACTTGAATAAATAGAGTTACGACAATGAAGTACCTACCTCAACCTTTTCTCCTCTACTTATATTGTTGACAGGAGATGGTATAGTCTCAATAGAGCTGTGAGAACAGAAAACAATTTTACTCATAATGACAACAGAACTTCAGACTCCAAATGACATACAATTAACTTCGTGGTTTATGGAAGTGTCTACCTCTTCTGAACTCAGATATATTTCTACACAATCCTTTAATGAGGCCGACCTGGACTCCTGGATGACCTCCTGCGACTGTGCCTGACAGGAGATCGTGACCTGCTTCTGTCACGTTCGTGATATCTATCCCTACTGCCTTCTCTTCTGTTACTCAAACTGCTGTTCTTCCTATCTGATCCTCTTCCCCCTTCCCGGATTCCTCTACCATTTCTTTCACGAGATCTCTCGTGGTGAGGATCCCGTTCTCGGTACCGATCCCTCTCCCTGTCATAATCACGGTCACAGTTCCTGTCCCTATCAGCTGAGTCACTTCTTCGGAGTCTGCTCTCATATTCTTTTTCCCGCAGCTTCCTTCGCTCGTCAACTTCTTTCTCCCTAGCCAATCTTTCTTCTTCTCTTGCCTTCTCCTTAGCTTCCTGGTGATTCTATAAATTTAAGAGTGAATTAAAAAGATTATTCAATCTCAATGCAGATGTAACTTTCTTGCACAAAGCCCTTCTCTAATAAAGACTTGCACAAAATTACCTTATACTCAGTCAGAAAGTCCCGGACCATGCCATAACCCATATGTTGCTTGCCAGTAACATGTGACTGAGTTCTTTCTGCAGCATCATTTGCCACTAGAAAAGAACCACATATTTCACATAGTGCCATTTTTTTCTCCTGTGCAACCATCAACAGTTTATCCTGCTGTGGTTGTTGAGTCAAGGCTGTCTTCTCGATATTAAGTACTTCCACCTGAAAGGCGGCAGTGATTACAGTCAGTCGGGTATAATTTATTAGATCATAGACTTCTAAAACTCAGAAAGACATATTAAAGCACCTTTCTCATAAGTGCCTCAGCTTCATCAACCTTCCCGGCCTCACCGAGAGACTCAACCTGTTCCAGCAGGTTTTTTATCTTCTCTTCCAGTACGGACAACTGTTCGGCTTTCTCAGCTGAAATTGGAGGGGGAGTGGGCACTTCAACCTCTTGTGCAAGGCGTTCACGGCCACGCCTAACTCTTCGATCTAAATCTGAAACCTAAAACAGAACATTCAGTTTTAGAACACTAAGATCAGCGATCATATTTTAACTAAAACATTTAACTTCATAATTGTTGAAGATGACAACTTGCCAGCTTTTCACAGAAGTGTGCCAGTTCAGCTTCAAACTTGGGAATGTATGAATCATGCCTGGGGGACTTCTCAAAACTACGAAGAGAAACAACAAAATGTCATCTAAATTCTGAAATAAGCTTATATGCATGAAGCAACTTAAGCGATTTTCAGAAAATGCAAAATGGGCCATAGCTACAACGATTTCTTCAGATGTGTCAAGCAAATATATCAGAAATGCTCTAAAAAAAATCTATAGTGTTACAAAATTGCTTGAAAGAGCACTTGGGAAACAGTATTATCTCTGAAATATTATTAAAACATCCATCTTAAGTAAAAATCATGAAGCGTAATTTCTAGAAATAAAAAGTTCAGCCTTTAGATATTTTTGTCCACTAACAAGCTAAAAAAGGTATAGAAGCCTAGAAATATAAGTTCATGAAAGAAAATTTCCAACTTAGTAAGCACACGTTACCTTTCCTTCAACTTCGGATCATGAATTTTTGGGCATAATCCTGTTGCAAAAAGAACAAACAAAGAATACTCGTAAGCAAAATAGCTAGTATATAAACCAAAAACTTGGACAAAATTTGAGAAGTCAATAGAAATGCTTTAATAGTTTAGTTGTTCCAAAAACAAGTTATTCAGACAACAAAATAGGTTGATTATCTTGCCTATCATCCAAATTAAACCTCTGACTAAAGAAATATCAAATTAAGAATCTTCATGAAAGAATTGAATTAAGACATTACCTAGATCACTCCGAGTATTCACAAACAAATCATGAGGGCAGAATCGAACCATATAACATCCACAAACTTCCTTATCATCCCATTTAATTTCCCGGTACCCTTTTCTCTCTTCTTCAGTCAAATTTCGCGCTGCAGAGACCACAAGAATAATCAGTTTTAATAACCATCACATTCAGCAGTATACGAATCCATGAGATAAAAAAGAAACACAGCATCTTACAAAACAAGGCAATTTCGAAACAGATTTATGTTTTCTGATATATATATATATATATATATATACGGGTGTATGATTCACAAAATTAACCGATTTTATATTAAAAAAATTAATAATAAGAGAGGAAAAACAAAATCAAATCCGGATGCACTAGTATATAACAATTGAGACCTCGTTTTTAGAAATCCAAAAGTCAAAAACCCAATTTGGCAAACATAAGTCCACATCACCTATCCATTCAAAGCAGTGCTAAAATTTGAATCTTTCTAAGTCTAACTCTTCGAAGTTAATCGCGCAATAATCTATTGTCAAATATAAGCTTGAAAATTCGAAATTTTCACCGTAAACTCTGAACGAATATAAAGCGCAGAACAGAGATTAGAAAATTTAGGGTTTAAGGCAATGGAAGTACTACTAACCCGAGCCCATGAGTTCATCCAGCAAAGCCCTCTGAGCATCCATCGTTCGGATGGGCTGAAGCTTGAAACGACAACTATAATGATTTACAATTTATAGATAATTGCAATGGCAAAACCCCAACGTTTGATGGGGTGCGAATTATAGAGTACTATGAGAAATTGAACGTTTTTGGTAACTGGTAATTGGGGTTTCTATTGCTATTATCCTAGGATTTGTCTGGTTGCTAGATAGGGGGGCTTGCTCTGTTTTGTTTTGCTTAATTTTTCAGTTTTTTATTTATTCATTCCTATGGGTGAGAATGGTACTTTAGAGCCTTAATAGCATATTATCTTTCAAAATTCGAAATAATATAAAAATTTTCTATACTTTATATTTGCATTTATTATAATATTGTCTCTAAAATACAATTTCAATTGGAATTTTCTATTTAAAAAGCTCTTTATTAGTTATTATCGTGCTAGTTAAAATTCTGAATTCCAGCCACTATATAATAGCATAAACATTGTTTTATCTAATATTTTAATTCGCAACTACTTTATCTACTGCATATGATATTATTTCCAAGAAAAATAATTGTAGTTTATCATGTTGTAGACATGTTAATTTTTAACCAATTAAAAAGTAACACGTATAAAATAATATTTTAAATATTAATTTAAAATTTTTATTTATTTCATGAAATTTATTAAATTTAAATAAATAGTTAATTTTAATTAATGATTTAGTATTTATTTTATATTTAAATTAAGTATTGACAAGTGTCAAAAATAGAATGTCTATACTTATAGACCAATCAAATCAAAGATATTTGATTTTATCTTTTGATATTGATATTATTTTTTAATCTTTGATATTATTAAATCAAATATATTTAATATAATCTCTTGATATTTGATATTATCTTATTAAAAAAATAACCATAAAAAAATTCAAGTTAATATAAAAGTATCCCATCAAGTGCTTGTATAAAGGGGATGACCAAAGTTCATTTTACACATAATACAAATTCCAGCAAGTGAGAGGAATTTTGAAGGGGTGTAACAATTCTCTCAATCAAGTTTAAGGAGATCAACGGCGTTCTGTTTTTCACATAACTCATCATATTCTGACGTTTGATTCAGGATTAAGGTACGGAACCCTCGAATTAACGTTATTTTATTCAAATTAAATTTAAGGAGATTTATGGCATTCAAGGTGTTCTTCGCAAAGCTTATATATTTTGGCATTTGATTTAAGATTAAAGTGCAAAATCCTTGAATTGACGTTATTTTTTCAAATCAAGTTTAAGGAGATCCATAGCGTTCTTTGTGAAACTCATCAAATTCAAGATCATATTTGAAAGAAAATAATAAGAGAATTAGATTAACGATTGAACCCACAATTGATAGATTTTAATTTATTTTATTTATACAATATTTCTTATCTTGTATTTTTGTTTATTGCAGATAAAGAAATTTGCGCTTACACATATATTCACCATTCCCAGTGATAATAATTAAACATAAAAAGATTTGAAGTCTTTGCTTAGTTTATGAGTTGAAAAGGAGAGGAAAGACGAGAGGTTATGGTTGATGAAGAGTTTTTCAATAAAAACTTGATTTAAAAATATTGCACAGTAATAAGTAAAGGAACTATTGAGTTTGATGATGCTAGATCTCATAAGGTTGAGGGTTTCCTTGTAGGTGAGTGGGTTGATATATAACACAACGCACATTAAACTAGTTGATGAGCCTTCAATTATGGTCATTTGATGCTTAAGTTAGTACTAAGCTAATTTAAGAGAGAACGTATGGTAAAAGAGCTTTTAGGGTGTGTATATTGCATACTTGAATTCGGACTTTGACTTAGGGATTTATAGTCTCGCATTTTGGGGTTAATTTTACCTTTCTACCCCTCTCTTCAAAGTTATCTAAGTCTTTGTCCAGGGGCAATTACGATCTTTTTTCCCTCTCCGATGATGTGATTTTGGTGCATAGTACGTTGAGATGGTGCGACACGTGTTCCTTCACTTAATGTTGAGGATGTCCTAGAGGGGATAACATTAAATGTAGCGAATCTCTTCTTACGTTACTCCTATAGTTGGACTGGCACTTAATCTCCTACCTTTAACCTCAACGTGGTGTCCAAGCTCTAATCCTCTGGATTGCTATCAACACCAATAGAGTCAAATTTCTCTCTTTCAGATTGGCTTCATTTCCACGCATAAATGGTGGGGTCAGGAGGTCAACTTAAGATACTCAGCCGTAGGGTACAATAGAGTCGAATTGAGCATTTGAAACTAACAAATTGGAAGAACTAAATACATTTTTACTTGGATTCTCATAAATAGTCTATCCTTTAGAAATCAGAATAATATTATCAAAAAAATCATGTCTTAAGATTTTGACTGTGGGAGTGAATAAGAGCTATGATATTAAGAATATAGATAAATTGTATACTTAACTTAACAACTTTAAGGTCATTGAATTGTCTAAATCAACAGATATCTCGTTAGGATTGTAAATAGATATTTAAAAATTTATTTATCGTTCGCATCTGAATTTATTTATAGAGCTATTATTCGTATTTGTTTAAAGCGGATATTATTCGTATTTGATTAATAGACATTTGATTGTAAATAGATATGAATACGGTAAATGCCTTTCCGATTCGTTTAATATTTACTCTGAATACATATTTGTTGGATATATATTCATTTATATATTCGATTATCCATAATTTAATTAAATCCGTTATCCGTATTCGATAAATAATATTTAAAAAATTATAATATATATATATATTCTATTTTAATGTATTTTAATATATATAAATAATATTTTAAAAAATTATCATATATAATATATTATTATACGTAATAAATTATTTTTATTTGTTAAATATAAAATTTCACAGTCTATATATAAATGAATATATGTAAATTAGTAATTCATGAATTAATAAAAAAAATTAGATGGTAATGATGATAATTAAATAATATTAAATTAAAAAAATTGAAAATTAATATATAATTGATAAAATTAATCAATATAAAATTATTTTTGCTTTACTTTATAATTAATTTATATTGGGGTCATTTTATTAATATTAATTAATCATAAAGTGAATCAATGATTATAAAAAATAAATAAATTAAGAACAATTAACTTTTAAATTCTAAAATAAAATAGTAAAATATTATAATTATTAACTAGCAAAGAGGACATTAAGATTTAAGAAGGTGTTTGGGCGAGTTTATAAGCTTTTTAAAATATCTTATAAAATATTTGAGAGCATATCAAAAATAAAAAAGTGTTTAGTAGATATTTTTAAAAATGAACTTATAAACTCTTAAAATAAAATGTTAAGAGTTTATAAGTTTTTTTTTTTTTTTATAAAAGTTTGGAATTTCTAACTTATTTTTAGGATATTAATAAATTTCCTTAATTTAAGCATATTAATTATAAAATTATCATTATTCACATCTTATAGGCTCCAAAATTTTATTTTATCTAAACACTTTAAGAACTTATTTTTAAAAAAGGATCTAGCAACTTATAAACTGTGAAAATATCTTATAAGATGTAGAAATTTATTAAATATTTTAAATAAGTTTGGCCAAATATTTAAATAAGTTTAGCCAAATACCTTTCTAAAAGATATTTGGCTAAACTTATTTAAAACACTTTATAAGCTCCTGTATGTTATAAGATAGAATTTGACTAAATTTATTTAAAATGTCTTATAAGCTCTTGCATGTTATAAAATATTTTTGGATCTCCTACATCTTATAAGATATTTTTCGAGCTTATGAGATGCTAGATTTTAAAAAAAAAAATAAGTTCCCAAAGTATTTAGATAATACAATCTTAGATCTTATAAGGTATTAGTAATGATAATTTTATAATTAATATAATTAAAATTAAGGGATCTTGTTAAAATTTTAAAAATAAGTTAAGAATTCATTATTTTCTAAAAAAGTGCTTATAAACTTCTAACATCTTATTTTAGAAATTTTATAAGTTAATTTCTTAAAAAAAATTACAAAACACTGACATCTTATAAAATATTTTGAGAAGTTTATAAACTCATGCAAACAACTTTTAAATATTTGACAATATCTAACATATACATAAAATATAAGATGAACATATCATTTCATTATTTTAATTATTTTGTAGATTTGTACAATCATTAATTTAAAAAACTAATAAAATTTATCTAAATATAAAACTTAAACTCTAAATTCTAAAATCTCACAACTTTATAAATTTTAAACCCCAAAATATTAATAATAGAGAATATTTTCATTGATTAACATTGTTATATCTACATATCTAAAATTAAATATCAATATTCAATAGCCACCATAAAAACTATTTTTTTTAAATTATATTAAAATAAAAAATATAAAAATATTAATTATCAAGATATAAATCAAAATCATATAAAACAAATCAATGAATAATTAAAATTTAAAATTAAAAAAAGTAATTACTATAATTAAATAAAAATTATCAAAATAAAAAAACAGTGTGACCAAATCACTATTCACTAAACCCTACCTCCCATATAATTCAATTTTACTTCCCTCCTCTTCATAGCCGCCTAGCCTTAGGTAACTCTTCTTCCTTCCTTTCTTTTATTTATTTTTTAATATTCTCTTGTATTTTATAGTTGCACCAGCAAGATCTCGTTGCGAAGGACACCTAGACTAGGTACACTTTTCTTTCTTTCTTCTTCCTTTGTTTTATTTTTTATTCATTTATACATATATTTTTTAATATTCTTCTACTGGAACCAGCGACAGAAGTTCGCTGGTTCCAATAGCAGAAACTAGTGAAGCTGGTCGCTAGTTCCAACTTTTGTTGGAACCAGTGATGAACCAGCAAAAATTACTGGTTCCAATAGAACTAGTAGTTTTGGTTTCCTCTAGGTTTCAGCAAAATTGCTGGTTCCAGCTGGAACCAGCAATTTTTCGCTGGTTCCAGCTTTTGCTATGGTTGGTGCCTTTTTTATTTTTATTTTTATACCCCACCCCTTTTTTTTATTTTTTATAATTAATAAATTATAGTGGTGTTTTATTTAATTGTGCATGTTTGAAATTTTGTATTATCAGACATTGTAAAAGATAAATTATTTTAGTGTTAAAGTTATAATTATATGAATTGTAATTATGAATTATGTAGTCAATACTTTTAAGTTATAATTATATGGATTATGCTTTTTGATTATTTATTGGTAAATGTTCTCATATGTTTGATTTGTTTATTTTTTATTTTTATTGTTCAACAAGTTTTTGAAAAAGAAATTGTTGAATTATGTCACATACTCTAAATCTTCCAACTATTAGTGCTTCTATGTCATCTACTACAAGTTCAAGTATAGGTATAAATCCTACTACCGAACATGTTGATAATTTTGATTCTGCACCATGTGACATTTAACAAGTTGAAGTTAAGCGTAGAAAATTAATATCTACTGTATGGGAGCACTACACTAGGGAATCAGTGGGGATAAGGGCAATGTTACCACCACTTGCATCTATTGCAAAAGAAAATTTGATGTCTTTAGTAAAAGTGGAACCACTCGTTTGAAAAATCATGTTCAAAATTGCCCTCTTAAAAATAAATCAAGTGACATTCGACAGTCATTTATTGGTTAATCTAGCAGTAGTCTTGACCCTACCCCCAAGATGACAACACATAAGTTTGATTCTATAGTTGGGAGAGCTTTATTTGCTAAAATGATTGAGAAGCATAATTTGCCTTTTCTTATGGCTCAGTATGAGTATTTCAGATTGTGGATATCTTATTATGTGCCATCATGTAAGCATTGATCAAGAAATACTGTGAAAAATGATTTGGTGAATGTTTACAATGAGGAGAAAGTGCGAGTTTATCAAGGAATTGAAAATTTAACTTCTCGAGTCACTCTTACAATTGATGGATGGACATCTGATCATCAGAATCATCGATATTTTTGTCTGACTTGTCATTACACTGATTCTGATTGGAAATTACACAAAAGATTAGTTGCTTTTCATGTTGTTTAGTATCCACAAGATGGCTTGTCTTTACATGATTGGTTGAAAAATTGTATTTTGGAATGGAATATTGACAAGAAGTTATTTGTTGTAGTTGTAGATAATGCCTCTCAAAATTCTGGAATGTTAGATGGCATGAGAAAATGGTGGAATGAAAAGAAATCACTTTTGCATAATGGTGACATGTTTCATATTCGATGTTCGGCTCATATATTGAACTTGATTGTTAAAAGTGGACTTGATGTTGTTCATGGATTAATTGAAAAAATTCATGATAATGTCAAGTACATCAATCAATCAGCACAAAGAGATGAAAAATTTTCTCTTGCTTTGAATCAAACTTGATTTAATCCTAAGAGGCGTGTTAGTTTAGATTGTGAAACTAGATGGAATGCAACATATGATATGCTTGTGAATGCTTGAGATCTTAAAGAAGTATATAATCACTTGGCTGATTTGGATAATGATTATAAATTTTTACCTTCAAATGAGGAATGGGAAATGGGGGCAAAAATTTGTGATCATTTGAAAATATTCAAGGATGCCACTTTGGAGCTTTCTAGAAGTAACTATCCAACTGCACCTGCATACTTTACTAATATTTGTTTGATTAGAGCGGAGTTGATGAAGTGGAGTAAGAGTGATAATGAAAATATTCAGATGATAGCACTTTTGATGCAAACAAAATTTGATAAATATTGGGATGAATGTAATATGGTGTTGACTATTGCTGGAATTCTTGATCCTAGATACTATATGAAATTTGTTGAGCTTGCTTTTAACAATATGTATGTGAGAGTGTAGATTTTTATATAAGCAAAGTTTGTACTTTTTAGGTTGAATTAGTTTCAGAATATGAGAAAAATTCAAGTGTCATTATTATTGATGCTTGTGAGTCTTTTTCTAGCCATATTGATGATTCTTCAAAGTCCCAAAACTCTGTTATTGCAATATTTAAAGTGCTTGTAGCTCAATCTAGTATGACAAATGTTGCTAAAAAGAGTGAGATTAAGTCGTATTTGGATGAATGATTGATCCCCTATAATGATCAAGAAAGTGTGTTATTTGATATTTTGGGTAGGTGGAAGTACAATGGAGTAAGATTGCCAAATCTTGCAAAATTGACTCATGATATTTTGGTAATTCCATGTACTATGGTACCATCGGAGTCCACTTTTAGTCAAGCACGTAGAATTATTGATAATACTCATGCCTCACTAAATTCTGAAACAATGGAGTGCTTACTTTGTGTTAAAAATTGGTTGCCGATAATTGAAAATGATTGTAAGTAATGAGTATTTCCTTCATTTATTTAGTTTTTTTTATTCAACATATAAATGTAGACTAATATATACTTTTTTATAGGTATAATTGATTGCACTTTTGGAGTATATGGTGCCAATTATTATGATATTCCAATAGTTATTTTTGGTGTACTTTCTCTTTACTTTTTTAATTCTTTGAGATTATTTGTAAAGTATATTATAAGTTCTTATAGAATACTTTTTTTCCTTTCCTTTAATAGCTAATCTCTTGAACTTTACCACTAATATTTTGTTTATTATGTTTTGTAGTGTTAAATAGGTGACAAGTTCAAGCATGTTTGTGTTGTTGGACTATGAAGATTTTTCTTGTATTGAAATGAACTTTTATTTTATTTCTTTCAGAGGGTTGTATTATGTATTAAACATTGTTATTTCTTTTGATTCTTGAGGAGTTTTGTATGCTTGTTTGATCTTTGGAGTATGCTAATTTCATTGTTTGTTTGTTGTTTTTTTAGATTTTATTATGTTATTTATTTAAATTTTTTTTAATGAAATTTATTATAATAAAATATGCATTTTATTATAAGTTAATGGATTTGGATATTTGAATATTTATAAATGGATATTTAGAATAATTATAATTGGATACGAGTATATCCAAATTCGGATAATATCGAGTAGATTCAAATTTGGATGTTATAAAAAAAATTCGTCGGATACGGATACGAATATGGATTAATGAGGTTGAAAGTCATTTTTAGTGATTTGAATAGTGTTTGGGCTAATTCGACCATGGAGGTCAAATAATCTAACATGGATGTTCTTCTTGGGCTGAGATTTGCAACTAACATCAAACATCAGACTAGCCGAAGTACCTCCAGTTAAGGCACTCTAACATTCAAGTTAGTACTGATTAAGTGAAATAATCGAGCAATAGAGTAAAAGCATATATTATATATAGCATACTTGGAGGGTGGCTGGCAATAGGGTATTTATAGCTATCTCTTGATGGATGAAATGTCTAAGATGCTTATATCAAGTGTAGAGGACCCTTGTCCTTTCCTGGGGATTCTTGGCCAAAAACAATCTCGGTACTATTTTAGGTGATATTATCTCTTGATTTTTAGGGTGAATAATACTCTAGGGGTGCGCCTCCCTAACAGGGTTGGTGACAGAGGTTGTACAGGGTGGCATGTGCTATTAATGTGGAGGCACGCTGCCTGTCAGAGTATTAAATGTGGCAAAAATATGAGTCAGCACTAAAGTGAGGACTTCGATCGACTATCATCGACCAGACAAGGTGGTCGATCAGGGGGATGATTGAACAGACAAAGTGGCTTGAAGCTTTCCATTGGGTGTGATTGAAAACTATTTGCTTGACCGGGCGGTTGTGGTCAAGTAACTCAACTCAGCTGGGTCCTAAAGCGTTGTTGGGCTTTAGATGTTAAGTAGGCTTGGAACCTCTCTTTAGAGTCGATAGCATGTTGGGCTGACCCTGTTAAGCTATCCCATATCACGAATATTATAAAATTTAAATGGATACAGATACAAATATAGTCCATTTGATCTATTTAATATCTGTTTACAACCCTATATCTTACCATGAAAAAGGGACAAATGAAAAGTTAAAACAAATAGCTTAGCCTAATAATAGGGCTGTCAATGGGTAGGATTTGAATCGGATCATGCTAAATCTCAATCTGAACTTGATAATGATATACCATATCTGAATCCGACCCTAGATTCTATAGGATTTTGACTGTTATAATCATATTAGGATCCATATAAAAATCGAATATCTATAAAAAGATTCGAATCCGAATACTCACAAAAATCATATATTTGTTATTTTTTAAAAAAATTAATAGAATCTAAATCTAAAATATTCATCTTTAAAAAAACATACATACAACATGTTAACAAATAAATTTTCAAGTTTATTTATCATATAAAAGCAATAATAGAATATAACTTAACCACATTCATATCATTATATTTTAGGTTCTTCTATTGATAATAGTACTTACTTAACATTATAAATGCATATATATTTGATTTTTTAATTAATTAATTATAAACTTAAAGTTTTATGAAAAAAGAAACTTATTTCAATCAAATTGAAATTTGCATTGTATTTTTTTATATCACAACATTCAGCTCCTACTCATTATTTTTCCTACATCATTTTTTGTTATAAAAATAGAGAAATAAGCGATGCAATTATGATGTAGATAACTTCCAAATCTAATATTTTATATGAAAATCAGCTGACTTGATATATTGCATAGAAGTTCATTACTTGTTTTGTCCAAAAATTTATTTTGATGTTGCTATAAAACCCTATGTATATATATGCATAATACTATATATTTTTAGATTCAAATTATTAATTGATTGGATCGAGTTAAATTCATATTCGTTCTATTTATTTCGAATTACAAATTACTAATTTTTTTAATCAGATCATATCCATCGAATTTTTTATCTGCTAAATATCCTAAATTATTGAATTGAATTCAAATCAAATTCGGATTAAAATCCTTTCCATTGACAACCCTACCCAATAATCCAAAAATAAATAAATAAAAGAAAAGCATTTTATTTGTAGTAATATGTTCTCTCTAACCTCTAGAGATCCCCTTTTCTCTATCATCGTATCAATACAAAATTCTAATATGAAAATCTACAAGATTGTTAGGTTAGTTGGATATAACATCTATCCTCCTATGTTCTTCCTAGTATAAAATATATTTTATACTACCTTTATAATATAGTTAGACACAACCCTTATTTTTTATCATTTTATAATTGCTACCTATATGATTAGGACTAGTAAGTGTCAAGCCATAAGTTCCAGGATACACTACTAGCACTTGAAGCAACTTTTTTTGTTGAAACTCAAATGTCTCAGAGTTTTAACCGTTCTCACTTTCACGTAACCATAATACTAAAGTTAGATAAGTGTTAATTTAAGAATCAAATTTCAGTGTGAAGAATTCTTCATGCCATATGCTCCATTGAAAGGAGGAATTGATGGAAGATATTAGAGATAGTAAATATCAAATGGCTAGAAAATATATTTCAAATTTTTAGATGAAATAGTTACACGAGATGTACATGGATGAGATGTATTTTGTTTATTCTAAAAAAATAAAAAATGTGGATGAGAATGCATAGAAAACTTCAATTTTGTCTTTATTATAGCAGGATCCATGTCTTATTAAATTGGATCACATTTGATTTATATAATCATATTGACCTTAACGCTTTATTATGCTATTAGGTATTGAAAATTTAGATTTAAATTCAATTAATCCTACGTCATCAACAATGACATGTAAACATTAAGCCAACCTCAATCAATATCAAGAAAACCTATTTTTTTGAATCTATGAACTTATTTGCAAGGAAACTATATAAGCTAAAGTCAAAATGAAAGCCCAGAATTCTTGTAACAATGCTACACTAACAAGAACTGATAAAATAAACTCACATGGCCATTTGTCCACCAATCCACCTCAAAATCACATTGTTGGTTCACCTTTTGTTTTCATTTTGAGAGAGAGAGAGAGGCAAAAATTATGGCCTTCTTATTGCCACTGTATTACAAAGGGACAAAACAATATTCTCCAACCACATATACTACTTACTACTACACTACTACTTGGTTTTATCCAAACCCCACCCCCACCCCCAACCAAAAAAAACCCCTAATTTTGTGGTTATATATTCTAATCTTAATTATCAACAATAAAAATTTTAGGCCCATTAGCCACAACTTTGAATCAACAATGAAGAATGACACAATAGACAAACTTGTAGGCTTTGTTTGGAAACGTTCTCCCAGAATAAGCCATTCACAAAAATTTCAACATTTTTTCTTCATTTTCTTGCACATATAATGCCCAAAAAGCCCATCATTTTCTCACCTAAGAACCAAAAACCCATTGAATTTTGCATTCTCCAAGGTAGCCATCCCATCCCCTTCTCTCTACTGCCAGTCGTCCCATCCCATCATCCCATTCCATCCGCCATTTCTATCTCCTCCCAACCGAGCCATCTCCCTTATAATATTTAATAATGACAATATTATTATTATTATTATTATTATTATTATTATTATTATTATTATTATTATTATTATTATGCCAAGTTAAGTGGCTTGTGGCCTGGTGTCATGAGTTCGAGCCCTAATGGGCTTCTAATATTGTGCATGTGTACAAATAAATAAAAATTATTATTATTATTAAATAACAAAATATTCAACTAACAAATAAATTTGTAAAATATTATAATACAACCCACTTAATCATTATATCAATCATTACAAACTTATAATATAATCATATCTATTTACTACATATATACACAATATTTTTTATTATTATTCTTACAATTAAAAAAATTCTTTAATATCAAATTTCACCCTCAAATACCAACACAATAGCAATTATGTGATATCTACAATGAAAAATGCCCTATACAAAACATAACCAAGCATATCAAAACTTTTTAAACCCTATTTTTTACTATTCTTAAAAACATAACCAAACATTAATCACATTTCCCAACCTTCATTTCACATTCTCTCACAATTCTTTCATTATTTATTCTCCCAAAACACACAATAAACATATAATAAAATTAAACATAAAATATATCCGAACACTACCGTAGTCTTTCTAGCAAAGAGAGATGGCATAGACAAACTTGTCAAAAATTTCCAATATGTATCCAAATTAGTCGATTGGCACATAGAAAAAACACATCCACAAGTTGCCAATAGGGCCAAGCACTGGGAAGTCGCCTCCAGCCTCAGCCAGAAGGCCTTCCACAATGGCCGGTTCCTCACTTGGCTTCAACGCCCTGAGGTGCAGTCTGGGGCCGATGGCCACTTTTCAGTTGCTCGCTATGTTGGCTAACACAGGGGAAATGGAGTATTTCTTCTTTGACTATTTTATTTGGTTGGCAAGAATTGGGACCCTGGATACACAACTGGCTAAGAGAATACGCTTCATATCAGCATTTGGTGAGTCTTTTGGCTGCATTTTCTTCATCATTTCTGCTTATATAATCATCAGAGAAGAGATTAGGGCAGAAAGAAGGATTGTTGTGTCAGGGGATGAGGGAAAAGATGTAAAGGAAAGTGTTGTGAGGATTAGGGGTGATAGGGTTATGAGATTGATGGCTGTGGCAGCTAATTTGGCTATTTTGGTTATTGCATTGGCTAAGATTGAGCTTAATCCTTCTCTATAATCATGTTGTTACATTAGGGATTAGTGGGTTGGTCTCTACATGGGCTGGTTAGTATAGAAATTGGCCATCATGAATAAGAATCTTGATTTTTATCAAAGTTGAAAATTATTTGTATTGATTGAGATTGCATTGTCGTATTAGAAAAGAAAAAGATCCTTTACTCGTAGGCTTACGAAAGAATATGTCGGCATAGTACTGAAGTTGTTCTTACTTACTCCTTTCGGGAAAGGACAGGGCAGGCAGTCAAGCGAGGGCCGCTTACATGTGTCCAATGCTCTTACTTAACTTCCTTAGAGGAATAGAATAGGGACATCTATTTAATAGTACATCCCAACAGGGGACGACTAATTGGATTGTTGCGAGCAGAATGAATGGGGCGCGCGTTGGAAGAAGCGGTTTGTTACTAATTAAATTAGTATACTTTAAATACACCTTTGATGCTTAGATGAAAATTTCATAAAAGGTAAGGTAATATTTGGATATATTTTTTGTTTGATTTTATTGTGTGTTTTGGGAGAATGAATAATGAAGGAATTGTGGGAGAATGTGAAATGAAGGTTGGGGGATATGATTGATGTTTGGTTATTATTTTTAAAAATAGTAAAAAATGGGGTTTGGAAGTTTTGATATGTTTTTTAGAGAGCATTTTTTACTGTAGATATCATATCATTACTTTTGTGTTGGAATTTGGGGGTGAAAATTAATATTAAATAATTATTTTAATTGTAAGGATATTAATTAAAAATATTGTTTATATATGTATGTATATGTGTTGAAGATTATGTTGTAAGTTTGTAATGATTAAGTTGGTTGTATTATAATATTTTATGAGTTTTGTTTGTTAGTTGAAAATTTATTTAATTGTAATTATTATTATTATTATTATTATTATTATTATTAGTAGTAGTAGTAGTAGTAGTAATATACTTACCCAAACTATTATTAGTAATATTATTACTACGATGATTATTATTATTATAATTACGAATACTATTACCATTACTAGTATTAGTATTTTTATCATTTTATTTATTATTAATGCTACTTCCATTATAAATATAATTAATACTATTTAATATGGGATAATCTAAAAGGTCCAACAGGCCCAACATCAAATGAGACGGCCCACAAGGCCCAAAGGTGGAATCTTTTTGGTTGATCGGTATTGACCTCACTTGGGAGTACTACGATCGACCCTTATCGACTTGAAGACTACTCTGATGATTCGAGCATTGAGTCTGGTTGACATTGATCGACCTTTGGTGTTCACTTGGATCCCCACCGGGCATATTGGTCTGATAGGTCGAGCCCGCTCCAATGACATGTGGCAGCCGGTGCAACTGCTGTCAACAATTCTGACAACTTTGACAACCCTGCCAACAACTTTGGTAGAAACGTGCTTCTCCTGGAACGATTTACACGCGAAAGTAGGAGATTTAGTCACCTGGCACAGTACCGAGATCTGGAGATGGAATGACTCCCAATCCCCTAGCATTAGAAAAAGCTAGTACACCCGATAGGGGTATTTGGGTAAAATCACGCCCACGGAAAGCTATAAATACTTCGAGCCCAGCCACGCTCAAGGTAATGCCATTTACACTATGCACCTTACATTCTCTATATTCTGTTCAATTATCCTCTCGACCAGAACTAACTTGAGCATCGGAGTGCCTTAGTCGAGGGCACCTCGGCTAGCCTAACGTGTGTTTGGTTGCAGATCTCAGGTCCAGAACTACATACAACTTTCCTTTCCTCTACTTGCAGCATTTTGCAATATCATTTGGCGCCGTCTGTGGGAAACTTGGAGATTGCAGCAAAAAAATGGTGAACACACGCAGAGTAACGTCTGGAAGGGAAAAGAACTAGAGGTCTATTTCTCCACCTCTCCCTAACCCCCACTAAGACACAATCACTTTGGGTGCCATCGGCCCCCAGGAATAGTTGGTGATGCTACCCATGTCCCAATTGATGCAACTGATCAGTGAACAGATTTTTGCCCAGATATCGGCTCAGTTATCTGCTGTTCTGAACAAGCACACCTCAGTGCCCGCCCTCACCGCCAGTGCAGCTCCGCAGCTACTACCGCTGAAAAATAGACTCCAGGAGAATAGAGCCATGAAGCTAGGCAGCCACTCGTATAGCGCGAGGTTAGTCCCAAACGCCTATCGATGGAGAGGAGGCATCCAGAACTATGCGAGGAGGTGGCGGACTCAGAGAATCACGTTTTACCTAATCGACCATACAACGTGATAGGGTCGAACTCTTAAAGCGTGACTACTATGAAGATCGAGGAGAATCTGCAAATTTAGTGCATCAGCCTAGTTGAGCTACGTAGCGCAAGAGGGTCGAGCGCATTAGGTTGGGTTTTGACCAAAATGCCACCTAGGCAGATCGGGACGAGTGGGAGAAAGTATTTCATCAGGTCCAATAGTTGAACAGACGCCTCAATGAGATCTTGAGGAAAAATACTGACAGGGCCCCAAACCTGGATGCTCCTCAAAGGTCTCATCGGGAGAGAGGATCCCCATTTAGGCAAAAGATCATCAACGAATGCATTATCATGGACGCCAAAGTCCCCACTTGCCTCCTAAGGTACGATGGCTCCACTGATCCCAATGGGCATCTCATGCAATTTGAGCACATAATGCAGCTGCACGATCATAATGAATTTATTCATGCTAAAATGCTGGTGACCACCTTCCAAGGCATTGCACTAGACTGGTTCGTGAAGCTAGAACCATCAACGATCTACTCCTGTGACTAGCTGTGCAATAAATTCCTGCACTAATTTGCCAGCTGGAGGAAGGCCAAGCTCCCCTATACCTACCTCCATACCGTTAAGCAGAATGAGGGAGAATCCCTCTGGGACTTCTTTACCAGATTTAACATAGAGGTCCTGAAGATTGATAACCCCAAGATTGAATTCTTGATCGATGTGCTTTTTCTAGGGTTCAGGCATAAAGAGTGCGCAAATGCTCTGGTGCAGGAAAGGCCAGGGTCGATGGAGGAGTTGCTCGACTTGGCCAAGAGATACATGACCCAAGAGGAGATGAACAAGCTTAAGTTTGGATCCTTCGAGGTTGATAAGAAAAAAAAAGAGAGACGACCAGAAATACAAAGACCGAGGTTGGTCTCCAATCAAATGCTTTCATGACTATACACCATTGAACACTCTGAGGAATGAGGTCTTA
>JACGDI010000193.1:0-22944 GCA_014898725.1 Jacaranda copaia
TTTCTTTGTCTTGTGATTTAATTTTGCAGACAACGAAATTTGTGTGAACAATGGCATAAAGTAGATTTGAATCCCAAGCTTGAGCTCTGGGAAACGAGGAGCATCACTGAGCAATTGCTGCGCGACGAGAAGGAGCTCTAGTAGAACCAATAGGTTCCACTCGATCGACGTGAGCTCAACGCCCATGCAGACTGAATAAGCGGCGGAATCTCAGTCCGTTCATTGGGAAGATCCTATCTCGAGCAGCCCTGTGGGTTAGGACAAAAAGTTGATGTTCGAACAAAGGGGCTTGGCCCCCAAAAAGATTACAACAGGCAAAGAAAAATAGAAAGTGACTATAGGCTATGACTTGTTCGAGAAGCCTAGTGACGGTACCCTATTCCAACTCCCGTGGATACCTACTCTCTGGTTCGCCACTGACCACACTGAAGAGATGAATGATTCGAGCTCCATCATCCACGGGGGAATGACAAGCGGCAACTCTCTGAAATAGCTCTCATTCGTGCTGTTCGTATCCAATCAGCAAAAATTGATGAACCTCAACCAAGCTGGGGTCATCCGAGTACTATCCTACCACTGTAACATGGTAAGTATGAGGTCAATAATTTTTTAGTCGAATTTCTATTTCATAATGGTATTGTTGAGTAACGTTATCTTTGTGTTCCAGGTGGAACAATTGGATTATAACATGTTTCGCTAATCTGAGCTGCATTGGCAGAAAGGGAAGAGTTACGAGGAGGGGAGGACATGGAAACCCTCAACTCGAGTCCTCGCAACTCTAAGTCAAGTAGCTGAATAAAAGGGTGGCCGAACTGCAAGAGCAACTCAACTCCAAGGATTAGCAACTAGTCTAGGCGGTCGAGGAGTGAAGCCGCATGGACAACATAATAAAAAAGGCCCACCTAGACCTGCAAGTGAGCTACAATTTTGGTCGAGCTCAAGGCCCTGTCGAGACAATCGATGAAGCTATAGAGGCCTTCAATTGCCATCTTCCAGAGATGTGGTGCGAAGTGGTTGAACAATTCATTCTTAGCACTGCTTTTCAGGACATGAGCGCGATCGTGTCCTTCGATGATGCTCTAACAGCCTTCCATAGGTTTGTAAAGTAGCTCGAGCATCTAGGATACGCTTTCCATCCTAAAGACAAGAGTAAGATAAGCTTGGCCCTAAATGAAAAATTGGAAGCCTGTCCTAACCCGAAAGAGGGTGAAGCTGAGCAGGCCCCAGGAAAAAGGGTACTATTTGGGTAGATTCGACTAGAGAGGTCGAGTAATTCAACTAATATTCTTCTCGAGATCTGAGATCTGCAACAATCAACGCACGTTAAATTAGCCGAGGTGCTCCCAATTAAGATACTCTGACGTTCAAATCAGTTCTGATTGAGATGAGTTAATCGAACAGAGTATGGCGAGCTTATAGTGTATCTGATATTACCTAGAGCGTGGTTAGTTATGAGGTACCTATAGCCTTCTTCATATGTGATTTGTCGATGATGCCACTATTAGGTGAAGTAGGCTTTAGTCCTTGCCGAGGGGTTAATGATCATTTTGGATCTCGATACTGTTCCAAGTGGCACAATCTCCTGTTTTTCAAGGTGAACAATACCTTTGGTAGGCATCTCTTTGCCAAAAGTAGTAACAGGGTTAGTGGCATAGTTGGTGGTAGCGACTGTACTAGCTGTCACGTGTCATTAATGTGGAGGCATGTTGTTTGTCAGAATAATAAATGCGGCATGGATTTGAGTCAGCGTCGAAGAAATTCCTGAGGTCGACAACAATCAACCAAACGGAAACATCCCCATGAGCACGGCCGATAACCAATTACTCAAACAAATTGTTGTTATCGAATAAGTTTGCTCCGAAGTTGATGTTGGGTTAAGTGGGCATGTTAACCTGTTGGGCTATCCCATATCAAATACTATTTTCATTTTTGTTTTATCAAATATTATTTTTTAACTCAACAATCTAATTAGAATAAATTCAGTAATCTCAATCTTCTTGTAATAAAATTAAAGTATTAATAATTTTTCATATAAATACAAAAGTAACGATAAAAGCATTGATGTTGCAATGAGCTTGTCGGTCCGAAACTCCGGTGGATTAGAATGATATTAGGCCTGAGATCTGCAATCAAGAACAAACGTAACTAGCCGAGGTGCCCCGACTAAGGCACTCTGATGCTCAAGTCAGATTTTCGGTAAGACGGAAAGTATTTAGAGAGTGTATAGTAAATAGTGTATTTGCAATACCTTGAGCGTGGTAATGCTGGTAGGATTTATAATCTGATCATGGTGTGAATTTACCCAAGTGCCCTCATCAGGTGCACTTGGGCTTTCTTCATAATCGGGGTTGGATAGTCATTTTCTGCCCAGATCTCGAGGCTGTGCCACGTGGCACGATCTCCTATTTTCCTGGGTAGTCCCATCAGTGAGAGCGCGCCTCTGCCAGAGTTGTTGGCAAGGTTGTCAGGGTTGGTGGAAGCGGTTACATCCGTATGCAGCAGTCATATCTGCTGCTACGTGTAATCATTACTTAAAGGTTCAACTTGTCCCATTTGTGACCGGGGGTGGAGTCATGTCGACCAAACTTAGATGATGAGTTCGGAAGCAGCCTCTAGGTCGATACGGATCGACTGCGCGGCTTACCATACGGGGTCGATACTAATCGACCAGTCTGACTTCACCTCTGGGCTATCATCACAAGACTTTGGAAGAAGCCCTCAGGTCGATACGGGTCGACCATGGGGTTTCTTATACGAGGTTGATACTGGTCGACCAAAGTGACTTGCCTCAGGGCTGAGTGGGTTGAATCTTCTGAATCTGGGCCTGTTGGGCCTACTGGATTATACCGTTTCACGTTGGGCTTCGTGGGCTGTCTCATTTGTAGAAGAGCCTATTGGGCCTGTTGGGCTATCCCATATCAAGCATAAAATAAGAACTTGAAAACTTTCACATAGTATATTTAAATTTGAACATGACATATTCGTGTTCAAACTCAAGAAAATTCAAACTTACATCAAGCTCAGCAAATCAAGTTCACTCAGCTTGCATATTATATTAATTAAAATTAATATAAAAATAAATTTATCGGCAGATCCGACGAAATTTCAACCCAAACTTTCAGAATTTTAACTCTACCCACCTAGATTAAATTTCACTGGGGTCGACATTTTAATACTATTAATACTAATGTGGATGGTGAGCGTCAAGATATTTGGAATCTCAAGGTTCGCACTTCGCACGATGCGTCGATATTAGCACAAAAATGTTCGAATGGTTTGCAGTCTATTCTCAAAGAATAAAACAGCCATCCCAGGAGACAGCTTGTACATTACTTTCTCATTTTCTTCTGTTTCTCGTAATAAATCCTAATTAAAATCTGAGCTTAGACATTTTTAAGAAAGCCATGTGGAAAAAATTAAATCAACTTTTATTAATCAAATTAGATTACATTTGAAGTAAGACAAGAAAATCCCGTAAACAACAATTCTGATTTAAAGAAACATAGCAAGTTGGTTGGAAAAATAATGCAGGCCTCCGCCGTCGCCCTCTTATAACGGATATATTATACTTGACACAGAATTAAGGTGACAATAAAATAACAGTAGAGATTTTGCACTTAACATTGATGGGAAAAGAAAAATAAAATGTAGAACAAATGTCACCTAGTTGTTTTAATCGGGTTAAAAAGGAGCTTGAGCAAACTCCAACACATTAGGTACAATCCACAAAAAGTTTATTCAATCTTCACATAATGCACCCCGAGCCATAGTGACCGATAGTCAAGAAACTTATTTACGCAAATCAAATTTCACCAAATCTGAAATGCGCAACCGATAGTCAAGAAACTTATTTACGCAAATCAAATTTCACCAAATCTGAAATGCGCAATTAGTTTCGATCAAAAAGGACAATAGCAAAAGTATTGAAATGCTCGTGAAACAAGTGACGTGGATCAAAAAGGACAATAGCAAAAGTATTGAAAAGCTCGTGAAACAAGTGACATGGAAGTTCAAACATAACAAAGGTTCAACTATTAGAAAACTAGTTCGATCAAAACAAGATAGGCTGAAGGAATGCATACACATTCAACAAAGAGGAGAACAAGCAATTTCTGCTGGGCCGAATCAAAAACCTGGATTGTCTTCAGTCCTAACTTTTCCAGATATGGACACATTTCCATTTTCAGTTCTTAATTCAAACTTAAATTTTCAAGGCTTGGTCTTCACATCTATCTGCTCAAGATATAAAGCAAAAGCAGTCAATAGTTACTGGACTAGTGATGCAGAATCCAGTGCTTAATGTCATTCCTAAGCACTTCCCCAGAGCCAAATTTCCCATAGTTCACTGTGAAAAGCTCAGAGCCACTAATGCTGTATTGCCTGTACTGGATATTAGCTGGACTGGTTGGCCTCATCATCATAGCAATGCTGGGAAAGGATCTAGGCCACACATTTCGTGCAGCGGTAAACAGATGCCTATCTGATTCCTTATTCGTAATTCTTGCATTGTATTTTTCGTGGCCTCCCTGATTATTATTCAGGTGTGATGAGTTATTTGACTGCTTTGTCACATTCGTTTTTGAGCTACTGCCTGCGGGAGGTGGTCCTCTGATCTGAGCACCAGGCTTCATTCTGTCTAGCCACCAAAGAATCCAGTTCCCGAGGTTCCGGCCAACTTCAATGTCCCTTTCTTGTATCTTGAGATGAACTTTGAGAGCCACATCAAATACATTTCGAGTTCGTCTGAAATGCACATCAGCATAAGCTTTGTATATAGAGTAGTCTATTGACTATAAAGCAGAAAGCAAGTCAAAAAGGAGACTAAAGACTCAACACACCAGCTTCTAACAATACAAGGTGGAGCTGGCAATTTTGTACTTAAACTGAATGAATGGTTTTCTCAGTAATTTTGACATGCAAACTGACACCTCAGCCTTATTTGACCTGCTTCCTTCTTTACTTCCTTTGCTCAGTAGTTCCTCTCATCTCTTTAGATTGGTGAACTATCTGCCTAGGTGTTTTGTGGTTTCATTTATTGGCCTCAGATTTTGAAGTGTCTGAGTAGGACCAAATTGGGGAGTTTTTTATTCATTTTACTACAATGGAATACAGTTATGAAATGGAGCTCGAGTGAATGAAGAAAGAGTTATTTTAGATTTAGCTATGTGAGTATGTGACTATTATTTTAGATTTCCTTATGTAACTATCTATCAAAGAAAAATATCACTTAAAAGTAAGGGAACGACAATTTCATTCACAATCTTTCTTCATTCTTCAACCTATATGAAGACACGTTGTGAAGATAAATATTTGTTTTTGGTCTTTACTTCCTCATCACCATGATGACGAAATTGTAGCTTGTATGGTGCCACAGTAAAGATCCAATCAATAGGAAAAGCCATGGCAATGTTTGCCTTTGTTTTGGGGTAATGAAACCATTCGCCCAAAACATTGACAAACATAGCAACAATTTGGAGGGGAAACTCATTTTGGGATTTTCCCAAAATGTCCCTCAATGTTACTCCAAGAAGACCAAAATCCCTCACCCTCCTCATAATCATATCCAATCAAAATATATATATATTATTTTGTATATTATAAATGTATATAATTATTATTTAATTATTATTTCTCAGCTTACTAGACAAAAAGGAATTAATTTAACATTTACAGTAAAAATTGTCTCCCCTCAAACATAATCAAACATTACTTCACTTCCCAAAACATTTTCTACTTGCTACCCAAAATACAGCAACAAAAAAAAAGTCTACTCACAGTTTCCCAACCCACTATCACATTACCCAATCCCACTCCAAAAATTCATTTTCTCAAAACATACAAACCAAAACACTACAAAACATAACCGAACATAGCTCTTGTCTGTATCACTGTATGTACATTTTTGGAATTCCACATATCTTTAATCAATCTAGGGAATGGGAACAAGGAACAGGAATAAGGCAACAACTATGGACATTTGTTTTACATTTTGGTCAGGGAAGAGGAAGCACAGATAATGCTGAGGTCAGAGAAGAAATATAACAGAGGGATCCACTATGATCCAGCTAAATTTTCCCTACAAAGCAAGATTTAACTTTCAAGGTATTATTCCAAGAATGGTTAATGGTGTGGATTATGTTCTGGTGTGAATATATATTACCAATTATGAATAGTCAAAGCTGAAATTCACATCCTTCATGAATAATACAGCATCATAGAGAAAGTAAGAAATTCTTCATTTTCCACAAGCTCAATACAAGAATGATCATTGATATAAGCGTAAAGAAAGCTATGAGCCCTATACTCCTTGAAAAGACTCATCCATACTCCCCAAATTTTCTTATATTGATCTAAGACAATTTTTCTGTAAATCACGTCCAGCTCAATTTCAAGGTTCTCTGCAGTTCAACCATCAGCCATTTAGTATTACAAGTCCAAATAAGCAAACATTGTCCTATAGTCTTCAATTTCTCATAAGAAATCAAATTCATGAGATTATTTTGTTTCCAAAGTGAAACTCAGGCGAACTCCAATAGCTTCAAGTTAATTTTCTTATGTCTGCCTCTCTTGGGAAATTAGTGGTTGGAAATGCTTATAGTGCGTCCTAGGTCTAAATGCAAACTAACAGACTAATTGTTTTAGTAGCAAAAATCCCCAATAAAATAAAATTAAAGCTAATCTAACTGAAAATAGGTGATTTTGAAGAGTTTTCAAACTGAATCTGGAGCATGCAATTGATGTTGCACCTATAACATCTGACGCCACTCCCAGGTATCAACATGTGAATAAACCTGAAGAACACTCAGACAAAACCAAGACGCCAAACAATTGTAAAATAATGAACATGAAGAAAAAAAAATAAAAGAAAGAAAGAAAAACCAGACCACTAGAATTAAATTGACAAGAAAGAAATGACTATATTAAAGATAAGGAACCTACATTTCTCCCTTTACCATCTCCAAGCAAAAATGTTCCTTTTCTCTCACACCACTCACCCATTTCTTTCCGCCTCTAATTAATTTCACCAGTCCTTTTCTATCATTCAACCCTGCGTTTCAAACATTTTCATCAATCCGGATTGTCTATGATGAAGAAATCAATTCCCTGCAACCTACCAAACTTCACCAGTACACCTGCGAAGGGTCATTTTGCAACACAGCACATTGACCATGCACTAAATTTGGAGTATTAATATGCAGTTTTGGGATTGTCATCATGACGACTCAAATCCAAAAAAGAAGCCACTCTTCCGCATACCCAGCAGATCCAAAAAATTACAATGAAAAATTCATCCAATATGACGAAATGGAAATCATATTCTCAAGCAATCGCAGCATGAGAACTAAAAAACTGATTAACCATGGAAGAAAAAACCGTAAAACATTAAGACAAGAGAAACCAAACGATAAACTAATCAATTAAATTCACATTTAGAAGACAATACCTTTGAACGAATTGGCGAATCTTAGGATGTTTAGGGCTGATGAGCTTCCGCTGAATTTTGAGAGCAAGCCTGTAGGTCCGTTTCAAACCCAAAAAATACGCCGTTCCCAAAGTGATCTCCCACAGCACCATTTTTGCCACACCTCGACACTCAATTCTCTCTCTCTCTCTCTCTCTCTCTCTGGAACAGCAACGGCAGAAGCAATTTTCTACGTTGTTTCGTTTCTCGCAAGTAATTTTAAGATTCTGTGAGAAATTTCGCTTCAAACGGTTTTTATATGTATATTAGCACACCTCAGGCTCGCCTCACGCTCGTATTTAAATTCGAAGCTGTCAAAATAAATGTTTTGAAAATATAATGATTATGTTGATTTTAATAATTTATTAATAAAGAGAGTTAAAAATAATATAATAGATAGAAAATATATATATTATTGAGAGAAGATATAAAAATTATTGAAGAATGCATTTTAAAAATGAAAGTAATGTTGGGCGAAAATGTGTAAAATGTGATGATTTTTATTTTTTGAATAGTAAAAATGAGCTATGGAAATGAAACCAAACTACCTATTAGTTGGAGTATTCTATCATGCAAACTTCATTATACATATCTCATATGAGGATTGTAAATATATTTTTAATACAAGCCATTAAATTTAAAATGTAAAATCGTAGCTCTTTTTTTAACTGATTAGTTGGCAATTGTTAAAATACTATTAAAGTAGGCTTTAATAGTATGTTGATGGAGCGTTGCACTAAAATAATAATTGCCATTGATGTAATAAGTTTTTTTAATTATTATTATTTGGACTCTAACCAATTAAATACTTTATATATATTGAACTTATTGAATTGAGTTTTTCTGTAAATAACTTTTTCTTTATCTCCCTAAGAAAGCGAATAAATCTATTCCTATTTATTATACTACTTTAAATTATTTGTAAATTCCATATATAATATATTTTAATATCTTTTATTTTTAAATCAATGAAAAAAATTAGATTTGTAATTTAAAAATATCAATTAATTACATATGATATATCAATGGTTAGTATTTTAAATATCTTAAAAGTTATCAATAAAAAAATTATTATAATTTAAATTCATCTAATAAAAAAATTAAAAAAAATACAAATTTATTATTTTTTGAATTAGCATACTTTTGACAATTTTAAATTAATCATTATAAATTTACATATATTATATATTAATAAAATTATAGAAATATTAAATAATTGTGTTAAAATCAAATATTTTTTTTAATTTTTTCTCTCATCTTCCCTACTCCACCCTCCATATGTCTTTACATTTGTGGATACTGAAGGTGAAGCTTAATTGAGAAAATGTTCCGGAGGGAAAAAATGCTCTGGCAAGCCAAGGAAAGAGTTGCCTGAGTAGTTGCGCAATGGAGGCACCAACTGAGAAGTCACCACTAAATTGAAGAAACTTTGCTTGAGATTGTAGTAATAGGTAGGACTCATGTTTGGAGTTTGGCTACTCCTTATTGTTCTTCTATCCATTTGAGTATCACCTTGATGCACTTTCTCTCATCACATCATTAATAATTTTGGACGTTATGTGTTGACTGACAACTTTTGGTCATTCTTGTTTGATTTCAAATGACTTTTATTTATTTTGCACTCAAGCAAGAATTTAGCCAATCAAATGACTTTCGACTTTACATATTTGTGCTTTTAAGAATTGAGTAACAAGAGGTATAAGGATGCCACCATTAAATTTTGAGGAAAAAGAGGTGCATTTTGTGCCTTCATGTAGGGTACCATTCCCAAGTGCCTGCGTGGGGTGGTGAACTTGTTGCGTACTCAGAGGCATGGGCACTAAGTTAGGGCACCTGTTGAGCACCAAAGTTGGGGCTCTCTGCGTTGAGTGTTTTTTTCCCTTTCTTGATTACTCTTACTTATATTACTTTTTTCTCGAACTTGTCAATGGTGTAATTACTCAAGAATTTAGAGAATTTGATTGATAAAGTACCTTGAGCATTTTTTTTAGTGTGTTTACGAACTCAGAGTGACAATCTTAGTTATGAGTGTAAGATGAGGTAAAGCTTTCTTTGGGAGGTGTAGATCCTTTCCTTGTGTTGGCGCCATTTTACCTTATGCAAAACGAAGTCTTTTGAATGAGGGAAGTCAATTTTGCACTTCAAGCAAAACATAGTTTAGGTGTTGGGATTAGAACAAGCATGTTCATGAGTGTCTCAAGAGAGTTCATAATAAGTACATAATGACATAAGAGCCATCGAGATTTAGAGATTTTCCTTTGAATATTCATTAATTGTTGAAATGTCACTATCCTCCTCTTCATAAGTACTTAAGGTGGTCTTCTTTTGCTTGACGACATAGGTGACTTCTGAACTGTTCATTAATAAGTGTTTCTAGAGTGATTGCCACGTTCTCTTGGGGGGAGCTAATAGTGAGCTTTTGAAAGGATGCCACATACTCACGAAGGGAGTTGATAGTAGACTTTTTTAGAGGATGCCATGTACTTTTAAAGGAAACCAATTTTTAAAAGGTGCTACACACTCTTGAAGAGAGCTAATAATATGCTTTTTCAAAGGGTGCAACTTATTTTTGAAGGGAGTCAATAGTGGAATTTTTTAGAGGGTACCACATACTCCTAAGGGGAGCTAATTGTCGGTTTTTTAAAAGGTACCATGCATTCCTAAAGGGAGTCAATAATGGGATTTTTTAGTGGACGATTACTACGTACCCTTTTAAGGGCCAATAATAGGATTACATCGATGATCGCAAACCTTGTGGGGCCTTTATAGTGGGATTACATTTGGTAACTGTTATGTACTTTTAGTACTCTTCGAAGAGCCTTATAGTGGGCGTATGTCTAAAAGCTACTTCCAATACTCTTTTCATATGCTGTGAAGTTCAAAGTTATAAAATAGGTGGCTACTATGGAGAGCATAAAAGATTGTGGATTAATTTAAGTAGAAAACCAAAAGCAAAGAGAAATGTATGGATAAACAAATTTCATAGCAAATAAGCAAATTCAAAAGTTAAGTTCAGAGAAAGTAAATATTACTCAAGTGGTGTTGCGAGCAGTGAATTAAGGTGATATAAACAGTAGTCGTTATTTATCAAGTGTAGAACCTTCACAGGTTGGAGACATTCCAAGTCCAAAGACTTCTTTGGTCCTCCACTATTTGAAGCATGTATCCTTCTAGGTTAACAATCTCGGTCACTTTTCCCTTTTAGCATCTAATGTGCTGATGGTTCTACCCTCATCGCTTGGAAACTTGTGGGGCGTACTCTGCAATTGTAAGTCTTTGCTATCCTTACTTTGTATCTTTTAGTGTAGATGTATGTCATTCCCTCCTTTCAGTTAATAGGTTAAAATTAGTCCTTAGCTCCTTAAAAGTTTAAAGTGATGTCATAACTTATCTCTCCAATTGACTTCTCCCACTTTTGCTAAAGTGGTTGCTTCTATCCCATACATAAGGTTGAATGAGGATTCACCAGTAGATGCTTGATGGGTAGTTCTATATGCCCACAACACTAAGGAGAGTTCATCTATCCATGCGCCTTTCGCTTCTCCAAGGGATATGCTAAGGTGCCATAAGATAGTTCTATTTGTAACTTTTGCCTGCCTATTAGCCTTGGAGTTGGCAACTTGTGCAAAGAATTGTTTGATGGAGAACTCTTAACACTAATATTTAAGCTTCACTACAATGAATTGAGTACCATTGTTCGAAATTAGTGCTCATGGTATTTCGAATTTCTAGGTGATGTTTTTCCATGTGAATCGTATTATTTCTTTCTTAGATATTCAAGCCAAAGTTTCTTCTTCTACCCATTTGGAGAAGTAATCTACAACTACGATAAAGAACTTCTTTTGACTTAAGGCTTAAAGGAATGGCCCCATGATGCCCATTCCTTATTGAGCAAAGGGACATAAGTTGCTAATGGGTTGTAGGTAAGCATTGGGCTAGTAATTCAAGACAATCTTAGCAAGGTTTACAACTTTTCACCAAAGCTTGAGCATCTTTAGCATAGTTGCCTAAAAGTATCCTTAGCACAAGGTCTTGGACAACATCGACCTAGCTCCCGACCAATTTCTAAAGAAACATTTATGGATCTCTCTAAGTACGTACTTAACCCCATTTGGGCGGAAGGAACTTCAACCAAGGCTACAAAAAACCTCTCTTGTATAAGTTTCTATCTACCAAGACAACATGGACAGTATGTACCTTTACATAGCGCTTCCTTTAGGTCACTAGGTAAGATACCATCTTGCAAGGACTCACGATAAGAGTCATCCATATGTTATTGTTAGCGTCTGCATCTATTATCTTAGCATTATACTTACTCCTTTTCTTAAGAGGCTATTGTTCCATGGCTTCCAAAGTTAATTATACGATTTGTTTGCTCCTTAGGGCGATTGTTAAATTAGCGAGTTTAGCTAACTGATCAGTATCTTCATTTTCCTCATGGAGAATCTAAATGAGGGTAAATCTTTGAACATCTATTGTATCACTTTTACTCAACTAAGATATCCAGCCATACTCCTTTCTTTGGCCTCATAGTTTTTAGCAACTTAGCTCAACACTAGTTGGGAATCACTATAGATGGCTAAGCTTGTGCCCCAGCCACATAGGCTAACTTTATTCCTATGGTTAGTGATTTTTATTCTACTTCATTGTTTGAGGCTAAGAAAGTGAGCCTCACTATATATTCTATCTTCTCACCAGGAGGACTTACTAAGACTACTTCTACTCTATTGCCCATTCCTATAGCTAATCTATTAGCATAAAGGACCCAAGTGGGGAAAGAGCTTTTTGTATCTACTTTAACTCATTTTACTAGGAAATCTGCTTAAACTTGCACTATGATGGTGGGTCAAGTGTGATATTCGATCTTATATTGACTTAACACCATAGCTTACTTGACAAGTCTTCCTAAAGCATTAGGATTGTTAAGTATTTTCTTCAAAGAATAATTGGTAAGTATCATAATCAAATAACCTTAAAAGTATGGTTGCATTTTTCAGGCGATCATTACTATTGCCAATGCTAGCTTCTCAGTCAGGCATCTCTTGTTTTAGAACCTTGTAGCACATGGCTAACATAATACACTAGCTAATATTCTCTTTCTTGTTTGCACACCAGGGCCACATTGACTACGATATTTGTTGCAGTTAGAAAGGTGTTCAAGTGAGTTTATAAGCTCTTCAAAATATTTTTTGAGATGTGTAAGAGCTTATAAGATGTTAGAAAGTGTGTGATAAAATTTTTTTTTTTAAAAGGAACTTATAAGATCCTAAAATAAGATGTTAGGATCCATATTTTAGGATCTTATAAGTTCTTTTATAAAAAAGTAAGAAAATCCCAACTTATTTTTAAGAACTCAATAAGTTCTTTTAATTTTAATCATTTTAATTATAAAATTGACATTATTAACATCTTACAAGCTCCCAGATCTTATTTAAACCATTTAACAATCTATTTTAGAAATAAGATCTAACATCTTATAAGCTCCAAAAATGTCTTATAAGATGTATGAGCTTATAAGATATTTTAAATAAGCTTAGCCAAACATTCTCTAAGTACAAGTATATGGTCTCCCTCGTGCTTGGCTTTCTCAGCAACAATAGTGATGTTAAGTACTCCTTTAGCTGTAGGAAGGCATTTTTGCACTCATTAGTCCACTCCAAAGCTTTAGCTATTCTCAATATTTCAAAGAAAAGTAGTCCTTTGTCTACATATTAGAAATGAAATAATTTAGCACAGCCAAGCGCCATACTAATACTTGTAACTCCTTGATATTGTATAGGGCGTGCATCTTCAATATTGCCTCATTTGTTAGGATTGGTTTTGATCTAGCACCTAGACACCATCTTAGGACCTTATCTTCGTGTACTCCAAAGATGCATTTAGCTGGGTTGAGTCACAAGTTGAATCTCCTCAAATGTTAATGCATTCTCCCAATTCTTGGATGTGATTTTCCTGCTCACAACTTCTAACCAACATGTTGTGGATGTAGACTTCTATGTTTCTTTTGATCATTCCTTCAAACATATGGTTGGCCAAGCTTTGGTAGGTTGCACTTGCATTCTTAAGCCAAATGTTATCAAATTATAGTAGTAAATTTTGTGAGTAGTTATGAAACATGTGTTCTCGTAGTCTTTGGAGGCCAATCAAATCTAGTTGCAAGCATGGTGGGCATCCAAGAAAATTATCATTTCCCACTCTATAGTGGAATCCACTAAGGCATCTATATGCAAGAGTTGGAATCGATCTTTTAAGTATACCCTGTCGTGTTTAGCAAAGTTGATGCACATTCTCCACTTCCTATTGAATTTAGGTACCAAGACCAGATTAGCTAGCTACTTCGAGTATTGGAATGGTTGGATGCAATATGCTTGCAATGGCTTGTCCACCTCTTCCTAGATTATTTGGTTGCACTCTACTTTGAAGTTTCTTATCTTCTGCTGCATTGGTTGTGCATTTAGGTCCACTCTAAGGTGGTGCATAATTATATTTGAGGAGACTCCCTACAAGTCCATAAGGCTCCAAACAAGTAAGTGGTGATTGTCTCTTAGGAAACACACCAGCTTTTTGTTGAAGTTAGTTTCTAGGATGGTTCAATCTTAGTAATCCTTAGGGGATCTTTAGGGAAAATCTCCATGCACTTGAGCTCCTCTTATGCTCCAAACTCCCACTCCTCAACTTTTATTTTCTTGCTTTAGGGCTTGACTAGTACAAGTTCACTCGCGCCAACATCCTCTTTCTTTATCTAGAACAAATATGGGTCTTGTCAATCATCATTTCTTTCTCTAGTTTGGAGGGTCATGTGAGTGTTGTAGCTTTGATCATAGATCTCTTCTAAATCCTCAGCGTCCTTTCTTCTTTCTTTGAGTTTTCCATAGAGGATGCCAAAATGATGTTGCTTGAAAATGGAGGGAGGTCCTTTCCTAAAAGTAGCAAAGTTTCAATTTGTCTTCTCAAAAATGTGAGCAAAGAAATTCACTCCTCTGAAGAGTTTCTCCACTTTGAGAATTTTTGCAAATGATATTTTGTCCCCAATTTCTCTCTTGGATTCGGTATTTATAGATTTTAGTCTTAATTGGCCTCGACCTATTAAGGTTTTTTTATCCTTCTTTATGGGCTTACCTTATCATTTGGGCTCTTTGATCCATTTGCTTAATTAATTAATTAATTTTAGGGTTCATTTGTTATTTTTAGTTAATATTATATGGTAAATTAATTATATATTTTGAATAACAAAAAAATATTGTCTTGACTGTCTCATAAAAATTAAATAACTACTTTAAACTTGTATAAATTAAAAATTCCAGCATACACATTCAATTTATATATATGTGTGTGTGTGCGTCCCTGCACGCGCATTGGAAGGCATTTTTGTTGGGCCTTTCAATTTGCAGTGGTGAGGTAACTTGCACGTTTCAAATTGGGCCTTTCGCAAATAGCACATTTAACCTAGAAATTAAAAAAGAAAAGAAAAGAAATTCTAGAATTGGGTATTCAAGTGGGTCATTGAATGGTGATAATTTTTTTGATGTTTATACTTGAGATTTAAAGAATTTGAGCCTTGAACAAGAGTTCCTTCCATTTTAAGATAGATTTCCAATCCGATAAGCCTTCTGGGTTGTGGAAGACGTTACCAGTGAAAATAAGGTCAAAATTTGAGCATCACAAACTTACTTTAAACATATTATATTATCTTTATCATGAGCATGCCATGATTGAAAAACTTTATTTGATGCCACGAAATTCTTGCTATATTTTTGAAAGAAACCTATTCTTAAAAGTTTAGTAAACCTATAATGATAACTCTTTAAATATTCGAATTATGCATAATTTTTTAATAGTAGCACACTCTAATATGCTCAAAGTGATGACATGAAAAATTCCATGTTGATGTTTTTGTGCATGCACACAAATTCCAAATCCTAGTCCTGACTTTATGTAATATTTTATGCTTTGATATAGTGTTTTAAGGCATGAAATTTACTCATTCAAAGCTTTCCAACAATATATTATAGGAAAAATTCGGTGTTAAAATGAGTTTGATGACGGCTTAATTTTTGGGCAAATTAAAAAGTGCCATGCATAAATAAATATTAGTTATTAATTTAAAATTTTCTATTTATATATTTGAGTTTATTAAATTAAATTCTAAATTCTAAATAGTTAATTTTAATTAATATTCTAATATTTATTTTATAAATCAAATGTTAACAAATGTCAAGATGAAGGTGTACCATGTCAATCAAATCAAATCTGATGGCCTAGCAATCTCAAGCTAATCAAGTTGGGATACGTGGCACATCCATGTATGTGGATCAATCAAATCAAGAATATTTGATATTATATTTTAATATGTGTATCAAAGAGATAATTATCGAATGTGTTTAAGTCATTTCGGAGTCTCTTGCTGAACACCTATATAAAGGGATGACTAGAGACTCATATAGGGACATTCTCATATTCACATATTCTCAAGTCGAAGACTCAAGTCTTCAAATTTTTGCTGCGACGACGTATTAGTACCGCAAAGATTCTATACCTCTTCAAAGCATCAAGTCATCAAGTCCTTTAATTTCAGAGTCAAGGTTCGAGTTTCAAAGAAATTTCATAGTGTCTTTTATTAAGTCAAAAGATACTACACCATATATCCAAGAACAAGCTTCAAGCCCTTGAATCATATATATATTGGGAGAAGAATCAAGGGATTAGTTTTATTAGGGAATTTACATTTTTCTCTGATAAATTGTAATTCTCATATATTCTTTAATATAAATTTAATTTGTCCATTATTTTTCTTTGTCTTGTAATTTAATTTTGCAGATAATGAAATTTGTGTGAACAAATTTCTAGCACGCCCAGTAGGACCTGAATCCACCCCTCATCTCTTTCTCTCATTTGAATTTTAAAGAGTTTTGCAACCGCTCAATGGCTCCTAAGAGGAACTAACTTGCCATAGCTAGGAAAGGTGTTGTTGATGCTGCTAACCCTGATGCTGAATCTGTCAATCAGCCCATGACTGGGGGCAAGAATATTGATTTCATTCCATCTGATGATTCTGACTCTGGAAGTCCAAGGGAAATGAATCCTAAGGTATTATCTTTTGCTAAATTGCCGGCTATAGTGACTAGAGTGGCAACAATGGATGAACAACTTGCTGGGGTGGCTCAAGACATAGCCGACCTCCAAAAGATTGTGGAGGAAAAAGATCAACAAATCGCACAACTCATGAATAAGTAGGAATACTCTCATCTTGGAGGATTTAGCTACAATTATCAATCTTCCCTTGGCCATAAAATGGTGCATAAACAAGTTGAGAAGATGCCTTACGAGCAAGAAACTAATCGAAAGATCAACCATTCTACAACTTCTATTGCTACATTGTCTGTTCAACAATTGTAGGACATGATCACCAATACTATTAAGGCTCAGTATGGCATACTTTCTCAAAGTTCTATTGTGTATTCAAAGTCTTATATGAAGAGGATTGACTCGTTGAGAACGTTGATAGAACATCAACCACCAAAATTTCAGCAGTTTGATGGGAAGGGAAATCCAAAACAGCATGTGGCCCATTTCATAGAAATATGCAATAATGCAAGGACGTACAGTGATCTTCTTGTGAAACAGTTTGTACAATCATTAAAAGGAAATGCCTTCAACTGGTACATTAACTTAGAGCCTGAATTTATTGATAGTTGGGATCAAATAGAAAGAGAGTTTTTGAATTACTTCTACGGTACGTGCCGGACTGTGAGCATGATTGAACTTACCAATGCAAAATAATGGAAGAACGAGCCAGTAGTAGACTACATCAATCGTTGGCATGCATTGAGTCTAAACTGCAAGGATAGACTCTTAGAGATGTCTGCAGTAGAGATGTGTATTTAAGGTATGCACTGGGGACTTCTCTACTTCCTTCAAGGAATCAAGCCTCGTACTTTTGAAGAATTAGCCACTCGTGCCCACGACATGGAGCTTAGCATTGCTAATCGTGGGTTTGGAATTCCTGTTGACAACTAAATGAAAAAAAGGAAAGATTAAAAAAAGAGTGAAAAATATGGCAAAGCTGCTACTAAGGAATCCATGGCAATCAAGATAGCCTCTATACAAATTCCTAAAGTGATAAAAAGGTTGCTGAGAAAACTGAAGATCAACACATTCTAATAGGTAAGAAAATACTGAAAGAAATGCAGAAGAAGGAATATCCATTTCTAAATTTTGATGTTTCTCATATTTTTGATGAATTATTAATCAGGAAGTTGATTAAACTGCTAGAGTCAAAATGTCCTGAAGAAGTTGGAAAAGTAAGCGATCCAAAACATTATAAGTATCATTGAATTGTCGAGCATCCAATAGAGAAATTCTTCATCTTCAAGGATAAGATAATGGCATTGGCAAGAGATGGAAAGATAATTCTTGATACAAAAGATATTGTTGAATCAAACCTTGCTAGTGCTATAATTGTAGCAGATACCACATGTGTTGCAAGCAAAGACAGTATTTTCTGATCTTCACTTATGGGGGCATCAATAATGCTTCAGTTTGGAAGCTTAGATCCAGTGCTAATATAGACTCAAGTCATTGATGAAGTAACTAAACTGGAAACAAGTTCTATTATTGAAACTCAAGATGGTGGTGAGTGGACTATTGTAACACGCCGATGAAGGGGAAGATGATGTGTTAATCAATCTTATCCATTAGCATTAAAGGTCTTGCATGTGGCTAGATGCCCTCAACCAAGGATAATGGAGAATCAAAAGGCTATAAATAGCAAGCAGGAATATTCATTAGTAGCTTACAAAAAAGTTCAAGTGACTCTAAAAGATTATTTTCCTACTAGATTCTTTGATTAAAGGGTTGAACCAGTGCACGTTGTATCTTGTGAAATTGAAGAGCAATACTCCACTTCATGTTGTACGGCCATTGCTTTTATAGATAAGGACTTGTTATTAGGATCAAAACCTCACAATAGGCCACTTTTTGTCTCAGGATTCATACATGAACAAAAGGTTAACCGCATACTCATTGATGGAGGATCTGCTGTCAATATCATGCCAAAATCCACCATGAAGAATTTGGGGATTTCTATTGAGGATCTTTCATGTAATCACCTAAATATCCAAGGTTTCAATCAATGAGGCCAACGAGCCATTAGTATGATTTTTCTAGACCTCATAATTAGGGAGTTAGAAGTAAGTACTTTATTCCATGTTATTGATGCAAGGACTCCCTACCATATACTTTTAGGATGGCCATGGCTTCATGAAAATGGAGTGATACCTTCTATTCTCTATCAATGCTTCAAGTATTCAAAAAATAGAGAAGTTATGAAAGTTGATGCGGATGTGAAGCCATTTACCAAAGCTGAATCATACTTTGATAATGATAAACTTTATCTAGATCTTGACTTAGTAAGTAAAGTGCAACCTGCAAAGGCTCTAGGCAACCACTTCATTGAAGGGAAACAAGATTGCTCTAAAAATTTCAGTAAACTAACAATTGCTGAGGTTTTGATGGGCAAAGAATGCGAGTGCAGTGATGACTCCAACTTACTGAAATTTTGATATACACCGCAGACATCTCAAGAGAAGCAGAAAATTTTAGCTGGAGTATGTATTGAGTTAAATGATGCTGCTCAAGGCTAATTAAAGATGGAAGAATCAAGTGACTGTCAAACTTTGAAGAAGGGCTTCACCATATCTATTGTTGGTATAAGCTCATCAATCCATAATAAACTGTCCATTGTAGGGGTTTTCCACAAATACTTTGAGGGGATATTTGATCCTAAGGCATATAAGTTGCTTGAAAAATCTGGCTATGACTTTGTTAATCCACCCAATCTAAATGAGCTTAAACTTGAGTTCACCAGAGAAAAAGTTCACGGACTTAGTGAAGCACAATAAAAACTAAGAAGATAGGGATTTTATGTTGAACAATCAAGGGTTGGCTTGGTATTCAAAGTTGCAGAATCGATTAGGATACGTGTGACAAAGAAAGATAAATGTTCTGATGTCCAACATATTTTTGCAGAAGATCATATGAAGTAGGAAGAGCAAAAATAAAATAATTATCGAGTTTCTGTATTCGATTGTCTCAGTACTCCAATTACTTGTCCTTCTATCTTTAAAAGACTTGGTGTTAAAGATCAAAGTAGGTTTAATAAAGGTCCACGTCTGAGAGGTTATGTGTTCAATAGACTCGAAAATAATGTTGCAAAAAAGAAGTGTTGGCAATAAAACTAATATGTTGGAGTCAAAAAATGAGAGTCAAACTCTTCACTTATCCCAATCGAATGGAGTTGGATCTATGATCTTAGTTATCAACATGGACAAACCTATGAAAATAAAGCAGCGCATCATAAAACATCCATGTAAAATGAATAGTGCAAATGAAGATAAAGTGGAAATCACCATCAGCTCTAATTACACAAGTGTTAAAGAGGAACTAAATCCTATGTCACATGATCCGTGTCTCGAAGAATTCAATGAATTGGTGGCAAGTGGTTTTATACAAGCTACAAACTACCCAGCATGGATACTATATCTTAGTTTTAAAAGCAGATGGAGAATTAAAATGGAGTATCACATTCCAGAGAATGAGAGTTGTTGAGATCGAACAGCCATATGATGAAGAAAATAAAGAGTTACACATATGTAATCATATCACTGTTGATGAAGAGCTTGATTTAAAAAGTCCTAAAGATGAAGTCCTAAAAGCTCTACCACATCTTGAAGATGGTGGACAGGCGACTGTTGACAAACTCAAAGAGTTGAATATTGGCACAATAGAAAAGCCTTGTCCCATATTTTTTAGCAAGCTTCTAAATTCTAAAAAAGAAGAACAATATTTCAAAATCTTGAGTGAGTACAAGGATGTATTTGCTTGGACATAGAAAGAAATGCTAGGATTAGATCTAAAAGTTGCAATCCATCACCTTGGCATAAAACATAGGGCTCATCCAGTAAAACAGTCGCAACAAGTGCTTTGCTCAGATCTTGTCCCTCTAATCAAAGCTGAAGTCAACAATCTTATTGATGCATGATTTATATAGGAAGTTAAATACACAACTTGGATCTCTAGCATCGTGCCAGTTAAGAAGAAAAATGGTCAGATACGCATTTATGTTGATTTTCGAGATCTGAATAGGGCATGCCCAAAGAATGATTTTCCATTGCCTATTTTTGAACTCATGGTAGATGCAACCACTAGACATGAAACTTTATCTTTCATGGATGGATTCTCCAGGTACAATCAAATTAGAATGTCACCACAAGATGAGGAGTGTATGGCTTTTCGCACACCAAAAGATATTTACTATTATAAAGTGATGCCTTTTGGGTTGAAAAATACAGATATGACTTATCAATGAGCTATGTAGAATATTTTTTATGATATGTTACACACAAAGGTAGAATGCTATGTTGATGATCTAGTGGTCAATACTAAAAATAGAGATAATCACTTAGAAGATCTCTAAATGGTATTTTGAGGCATATTCTATCTGACTCATTTCACATGCTGATCCTGCCAAGTTTGTAATGTTAAGACCAGTGCTTTTAGGAAGATTGGCTAAGTGGTTAGTTATATTCAATCAGTACGAGATCACATATGTTCCTCAAAAGGCAGTTAAAGGACAAACTCTTGCTAATTTCCTAGCAGATCACCCCATTCCTATAGACTGGAAAGTATTCAATGAATTACTTGATGAAGATGCCCTTTTCATCGAGATCTTGCCAGCATGGACAATGTTATTTGATGGAGCAACTCGATCTGATGGAGCGGGGTCAGGGAACGTCTTTGTTTTACCAAAATGGCAAGTTTTGACATATTTTATATTGTTAAATCAATTGTGCTCCAATAATATTGTAGAATATTAGGCATTGATTATTGGACTTCAAATGGCACTGGAAATGAAAATTTTAGAAATTAAAGTTTACAGTGATTCAAAACTGGTCATCAATCAGCTTTTAAATGTTTATGAGGTTAAAAAGAAAAATTTGATTCCTTACTTTCAACTAGCCTCTTGTTTGTTAAAGAAGTTTGAAAGTATTATCTTAAGTCACATCCCGAGGAAAGAAAATAGGATGGCAGATGCATTAGCTAACTTGGTTACCACTTTAGTCCTTTCTGAAAAAGAAACAAAAAATATCCCAATGTGTAATAGATGGATGGTGCCTTCACCGATTTAGCTTGACCGTGAGGAATCAAATGCCATATCAGTCTTAGTTGGTGAAAATGAAGATTAGAGGACATCACTAATTGAGTATTTAAAGTATGGGAAATTGCCGCAAGACCTTTACTATAGGACGGAGGTGCGTTAGAGGTCATCTTACTTCATTTTGTACAAAGATGTTTTGTATCGTTGATCTTATGAAGGTATTTATCAACACTGTTTGAGTAGTGAAGAAGCAACTGATGACTTACTTCCTAAAGTTCAAACATATCACTGGAACAAGTTTTAAGGATTTCTCAAGTTCAATCGTATCATTGAAGTAAATTGGGATGATTTACTTCTCCAGTTTAATCAAATCGTTGGAATACTCATGAATGATCTATCAAGTTCAAGTATACCATTGGAAGAAGTCTTGATTGTTTTCAAGTTTAATTTATTAAGATAGCCAATTTTACTCATGAGCTTAAGTAAGTTTATTCCACACAATTGTTGGGAGCATGTAATACAATTTTTTCTTTGAAGTTGGCATCAATTTGAAGAATTAAAAAAAGAGAGAGAATGCATAAGGAGAATTCATAAAAGAACAACTTTTTATTGCATATGTAGTAGTCAAGTCTTTTTTTATATCAATTGTGCTAACAAACAAACAAAAAAAAAAAGGCTATGTAGTTAAGTGCTCATGCAAGTATATTAAAAGCTACTAGTTCCTTGCGAGATTCTTCAAGTAGTGCTTCCATCCTCTTTAATGCCTCAACCTCTTGATTAGTCAAAAATGGAGTATCTTCAAATTTTGAAACTTTATGTCTCTTGGTGGCCACTTCTTTCTGGATAATGGACAAGTTTTCTTTAGCTTCGTGGAGTGATGAGTTTGTGAATTCTTTCTTACTACTTAACTTAGCAGGTTGCGTTCTCAACTCCTCTTCTGCTTGGTGATTTGAAGAAGCTTATTCTTCAAACCATTTTCCTCTTCAACTCTCTCACTTTCTATCACCTCAGCCTCAAAAAGATTTTGTTGTGCAAAAAATAGTGCTTTCTCATGGGTTTTTTGTGTCTCTTTTTAAATTTAATTTGACTTAACCTTTGTGTAGTTGGATGCACCCTCAAAGAAAGATCACAAGTGGTCCTCCAAAGGTGATGTATTTTTTATGTATGATTTTATTTTTGCAATCAAATCATCAATTGTAGGCTTTATCTCTGAGAGTTGCTCAAATGTAGTTTTCATGATTTTTTGGCATATCCATTCCTAATAGAATTTGAGTAACATCTACTTTGCTTCAGTCTTTATAATTTGAGGATAAAATTCAAAAATTTC
>JACGDI010000193.1:23322-52553 GCA_014898725.1 Jacaranda copaia
TAATACTGATATTATCTAAATCCAAAACCTTTGGCTTTTTCTTGAGTACGCATTAGTTACTGGAGTTGTCATTTGAGCAAGAAAGTGCAAAAATTATTTCATTTTCTTCCATTAGAACATTAGTAGGGAATGAAACCTCGAGTAACTTGAGTATGTCCAGCATGGTTGTAATCTTTAAGCTCCAAATTCCTTCCTTTAACTTGCCCTAAAATAATAGAATTTTGAAGTGGTGAGGCCACTGGATTATGTTTGGGATCTTTGATTAAAGCTTGTTTAGGATAAGATAGATTCTTACCAGGATGCCCAGACTCTGATGCATGCTATTCAATCCCAGTCCCAGGTTGATTAAGTTGACCAGGATTTGATTCCACATCTCTCTAATTAACTTTGAGAACAATCTTAATACCTTTTGTTTATGAAGCTTTCCAGTGTTTGTCCCACCAATCTGTATATGCCTTTGTGGCTAATGGAAAGAAAGAAGTATTGCTAGGTATGATAAGTTTGCAAGATGTGTTTAGTAAGGTACATGATTGCCAAAGTTGAACAAACTCATACAAATCACAAGTAAGAATCTCTTCTTTAAGTTACCTAGGACGTGTTGACAAAATCCACATTGCCAGCTGAATCGATAGGGGCTATAAGCTTCAATGATATACTCTTTTCCACATCAAAATGTCAAATAACTAGAATGAAGAGTTACAAAAAGATCTTTATAGGTATTTTATGTGTAGGGGTAATCTATTACTGTAAATTGCTTACGTGGAAACAAGCGTAAATTTTGAATAGCTAAAGGGTTGATAATGAGAAATTAGTCTCACGCCTCTGGAAGATCAAAATATTTGGCCATGTTCTCCCCCACATATTTAACCATTTCAGCTCCTCCTACATCAATCTTGGATGAAAAATAAGTACCAAGGTAGCGCCCTATCCAACTGTGAACATAATAAATGGGAAAGATAGAAGAAGATTCCTGAAGACTTGGTGAAGTTGATATATTCTTCAAACCATGGTAGATGCCTGCCACTATAGGAACTGCAAGAGAAAAGCAATCATCATTCATCATTCTATTAGCAACCTTGAAGATCGTAGCACGAATTAGATTAGCTTTGTGATGTGGTAGAACAAAACTGCATAACCAACATGAAAGAAAAGCAGCCAAGCAGGTCTTTCCTTTAACATTATCTTCAACCTCTAGCATCCTAAACAACTCATTATATTCCTTGGTGTGAGACACAAGTGATGCATCGATTATTCCACATGGATTGTGAGAGATTTTGGCTCAGTAAACCTCTTCCGAGAAGACCTCAAAGAGGGCTCTACATATCTCGATAGTTCTTTAAACCAAAATCTAATCTAATCAAAAATGGAAACGCCATCAGAGTCCTTTGGGAGCATATGGTAAGCCAAGAATAGATATTTGTAGCTTTGTGGAAAAGAAGGGTCATGTCTATCATCACTAAGCAGTTCTTTTGGAGCGGGGATAGATTCATCATAGATCCACAGATAGGCAATCCACCAAGTACATGAAGATCCCATAAAGAAACTAAAAATTCACCAGTAGTAGTATGCAAAGTGTTTATAGAAGGGCACCACAGCTCAAGGAATACTTGAAGGATATTCTAATGACAAATGTATGTGAAAAGCGAGGCATGGACTGCTGCGTAGATCTTAGCTTGACGAAGAACATCTGCATGATGACTTAGCACATCCTTTGTCCATTCCCAATAGCCCGTATGAAAAGATACTTTGCCAAACCATGATATGGGAATCCTCAATAAGCTTCCATTAATGTTTGGAAAATAACCTGCAAATAAAAATTTCAAGCTAGTTGCTTTGGCATTGTGAAGAGAAGTATCATGGAATAAGGCATAATACTAGAACATGGATCAATTACTTTCCTGGTTGCCTCTTCAGACTACTCTTGGATATGCATGGAATTATTGAGAGGCCGACGTATGGAACGAAGAACATCATTGGTCGATTTATGGGTAACCAATTTGGTACTTTTAACTTTAAGGCTGTCTTTATCACTCGCAATGATAATACATGGAGATGGCTCTGTGTGATCCTCAATATACATCCTCACGAGTTGATCAGTAATGAACTATAACTTGCAAAAGAAAAGAGAAGAGAAGAAAAATGGAAACTTAAGTGTATATATGTATAAGGGGATGTAAAAAAAAGTGAAAGAGATGATATGAACATCCCCCAATTTGATAACTTACTTGAAGTTTTCAAGATTTTTGTATTTGTTATGTGTTGATGCCCTTGAGGAGTAAAAAATTTTCTGTTGATGAATGCCAAAGAAGTCCAAACAACTCTCTTTCAATTGTAGCAATCTGCCAACTGAATGGAAGTAGTAATGGTTATACGAGCACTATGAGGCCTTCCTTCAAACAGTTGACGTGCAGGAATTAAGAAAAAGAGGATGCTCCTAATTGGGTAGATGAATATGCCACAACAATTCCAAATTAATTTTTAGTTACACAGTGGGGTAATTGGCATTCCTTTATATAGTTTGTTTTGAAGAGTTGCAGTCCAAGTGCAATTAAGAGTTCAACTTAGAATACTTCTCTTTTTTATTTTTTGGAAGAATCCCAAGCTTTGATAGACTCTTACTCAACCAGTTGAGAGTGATCAGTTGATTTTATCTCATATATTTGGACTCTAAGAAAACAAAGTAGTTGCGAAATGGAAATAGAAGCAGCAGCAACATCCGACAATTGAGTTTAAAGTTTTAGTCAAAGAGTTAGTTTGAAGATTGATTTCACGTGGGGCCGTGTGGCTTGAGGGGAAATGAAAATTGGAATGGAAAGATTGCTTGAGCTTTGTATCTTATTTGCAAAAATTGGAAATTGTGTTGTATATATATATATTTGAAAGCTCATGTGTTGTGTACATATATATATGTATGTGTGCGTTTATATATATATATATATGTATATATTTTAAAAGTTCACATGTTATATAAATGTATATGTATTTATATATATAATAATATATCATGACTTTTTCACTCAGGAATATATTAAAAGACATCGTTCGTAAATAAGTCTCGAGGGGGTATTTGTAGACGGCTTAATTTTTGGGTCATTTGAAAAGTGACATGTATAAATAAATATTAGTTATTAATTTAAAATTTTCTATTTATATATTAGAGTTTATTAAATTAAATTCTAAATAATAAATAGTTAATTTTAATTAATATTCTAATATTTATTTTATAAATCAAATGTTGACAAATGTCAAGATAAAGGTGTACCATGTCAATCAAATCAAATCTGATGGCCTAACAATCTCAAGCTAATGAAGTTGGGACATGTGGCACATCCATGTGCGTGGACCAATCAAGTCAAGAATATTTGATATTATCTTTTAATATGTGTATCAAAGAGATAATTATCGAATGTGTTCAAGTCATTTCAGAGTCTCTTGCTGAACACTTGTATATAGGGATGACTAGAGACTCATATAGGGACATTCTCATATTTTCATATTCACATATTCTCAAGTTAAAGACTCAAGTTTTCAAATTTTTGCTGCGACGACGTATTGCTACTGCGAAGGTCCTATACTTTTTCAAAGGATCAAGTCATCAAGTCCTTTGATCTCAGAGTCAAGGTTCGAGTTTCAAAAAAATTTCATAATATTTTTTATCAAGTCAAAAGATACTACACCATATATCCAAGAACAAGCTTCAAGCTCTTAGATCGTTTATATGTTAGGAGAAGAATCAGAGGATTAGTTCTGTTAGGGAATTTATATTTTTCTTTGATAAATTGTAATTCTCATATATTCTTTAATATAAATTTAATTTGTTCATTATTTTTCTTTGTCTTGTAATTTAAATTTGCAAATGACGAAATTTGTGTGAACACTTATTATCATGTGTATATTAAAATTTATTTTCCCATAAAATAATTAAGCATGGCTTGTGTTAGTTTTATTTTATAAGTGTTCATATGTTTTTCGAATGGATTAGATCGACCTTATTGCCAAATGAAACACTTTGTTCTTGGAGCATATACAGCGGTGTCAAGTAGGTTGAGCCAGGCCAACTCAACCCACCTTACTGCGGGCCGGGGACAAATACGGCCCCAAGCAAACCAACCCACAAACTGGCTACTCAATAAGGAGGTTTGGTCAAAAATCGGCCCCCAAATTAGGGGGGTCAGTTCCTATATGGATTGGGCCTTAGCAGGTTGAGTTTGGGTCAATTTTTCTAATGTATATTAAAAAACAAATGTTGGAAAGTTTTATTTTATTATATTTAATCTTATTTTTAATATTTTTACAATATTTATATTTTTTAAAAGGCTTAGAAATTTATATTTATGTAATTCTTAATATTTTTGCAACATTTATATTTTTTTGAGACAAAAATTTATATTTATGTGATTCTAAATTTTTTTCAACAATTATACTTTTTTGAAAGACTTAAAAATTTATATTTATGTGACTCTTAATATTTCTACAACACTTCTATACTTATATAATTTTTTTGTATCAATTACATATTTTTTTTCAAAACCACCACAAAACAAGCTGGTGAGGGGTTTGGCATGAACCCCCTACGCATTTATGAATTTTAAAAAGAGCAATTACATAGAGGTTGATATGACCAAACCTCTAAATGAAATTACATATTAATAACAAAAAGATAACAAAAAACTTTATAAAATTAAATAAACAACATTGTACTATCTAAATATCTAAATATGCCCAATGATAGACAGGCTTTTCACTTAAATTATCTAAATCATTCTCAAACTAGGGGACAATAATGGATATGGAGTCAAGCTATTCTTCATTGTCTTGTTCGTATTGAGGCAATATGGTCTTCGCCTCTCTTAGTTTTTTGTTTCTATACTCTTGGTCCAATTAATTCTTCCATAAAATACAAAACTTGATTAAATTGGGTTTTAATCGTGATATTATGTTGGTCACTATGCGCTTGCCTATTAAAGGCATTCTTGGATGCCATCATTGACATTAGAGACGCGAGTATGTCTGGAGCAATTTTTGAAAGAACCAGATACACTTTAGCATTATTCTTCCACCACTTCAACACATTGAATCCTTCATACTCCTTTTTGCATATGTTTTGTAAGCATAGTGATATCTCCATACTACTTTTGGATTTTGAGCTCAACGGTCTTTCACTCATCAAATTACTTAGAGATACAAATAATCCTCCTTTGCGAGTAGATGGTTGTTGTATGCTTGCATGTTGTTGTCTTATCCTACAATGTCGACTATAAATACTATACAAATTTTTCGAAGTATCTAAAATTTTTGCTTTTTCTTCATCATTGTTAAAATGCTTATAAAGTATAAAATCATTATATTTTGTAATAATACAACATGTATATCTAACTTTAATCTAAGATCTAAAATACTTGTAATAGTTGCTATATAGGGGTTTTTTTTTCATAATATTCTAGAAATTTATGTTTCATTGCATAAATTACTTTACTTAAATGTTCATCATATCTATGCTTGTCAAATATTTGAGCAAATTTCATATTTTATATATAACAACAAGTTAAATATTGGGTAAAAATGACTGGACATAATTTTCGTTTTATTATTAAATATTTGAAAAAGTAGAGTAAGAACTTCTATAATGTCCCAATCTGCATCATTCAAAAATGGTTCATTATTATCATCAAATATTTCTTTATTATAAAATTCACTAACTATATAGCGATAAGGTATCACCTCACTAAGCATTCTATAGGTAAAAATTCCACCTATGGTGAGTGTCCGAATAATGAGTTACAAAATTTGACCTACGGTTTAAACAAAGTCTTCCTTATTTTTGTGTCCTTACTAATGAAATTATAATATGTGTTAAAGCACTTTTAATTTTACCTACTGAGTGACCAAATTTTTCTAAAACATCTTTATAACATAAATGAATAATATGACAAACACATCTAAGATGAAAGAAAATACCATATTCTATAGGGTTTAGTGGTGTAACTAATTCCCTTATGATGGATGTATTATTAGATGTGTTATCAAAAGACATAGACAAAATCATATCCATTAATTTCCGACCCCTAAGAGAATGTCTAATTGCTTCATAAATATAAATACCCATATGGGGGTATCAAGTTGATAAAATTCAATTATTCTTTTTTGCATGCATCAATTACCATCAATCCAATGAGACATAACACATAAATAATGAAAACCATCTCTAGCTAAGCGCATATCAAATGTAAAAAAACTTTAAATTTTAAATTATTAAAAATTTCACCTAAATTTAAATTTTTTACTAAGTATTATTTATATCTATTATATATTATATCAAGTTATATGTGAAATGGATTTATAAGCCTATTGCAAATACATTTAGTTCTATCTAGTTACTAATTCATTTTTCAACATAAGTAAAATGTATTCCATTTGTCCAATTGATTTAAATAAATATATTCTCATATTTTCTTAACTATATCTCCAACTTTATAGTACGCCCAATTCATCTTGATAAAATTAGGATTGCCCTTCTATCCCCGCACCCTCTTCGTTTTGAACTGGATGATGCTTATCTAAATATCTTTTCACTATACCAGTTCTACTTTCTTTTTCAGACTTATAAACCGCATGATAAATTTTACAATGCACATTACCAAGTGGCCCAATAGTTATACATTTTCACACACTACCCCTTAATTTTTCTTTTTCTTTTTTCCTATGTGTATCATCATCTTGAGTATCATTGGGTTGGTTGTGTTTCATTATTATTTATGGAGGTTTCTTCATCCATTGTTTCGGTAGTGGGATGATATAGTTCTTGTGATTCAGTATTATGCAATGATGTGGGTGTTCGTACAATAAAGTTTTATTTTTTTCATGTTTAAATTACATTCCATATGATATCAGGCGGTAAAACTATAAGAAGAGGGAGGATTAGGAGTGGGTCTTAAGGGCATATCTAAAAATTGATGACTAGTATTATGTTTAGGTGGTCGAGTGGTGGGACAAATTGTGAATCATATAAAGGAGAAGATTTGTCAACCCTTGGAAGAGCCGTAGAGTAGCTACTAGATTTCTTACTTTTAGAACTACTAGCAAAATTTAAAAATTTCTTCATTCTTATGAATTAAATATCAATAATTAGTAAATAAAATTTATAAAAAATTAATACATAAATTAAATTGCCAAAAAAAAAAAGGATATATGTGACTGTATTCACTGCTTTACTGAACCGATTGTACAAAGAATTTAAATATATGTACTAATCTATAGAATAAATAGAAAATATCATTTATCTATAAATTATTGGATTGGAGAGAAACTGATAAATTTAAGAGTAAGAAATTAAATTTAGAACAATGAAGATTTGAGAGAAGTAATTGCAATTGAATTGTAAGTAATTCACTTAAAATTTCTACTACAAATGATCATTATAAAAAGTGGTAATTTGTTATTTATAAAACGTTTAATAAAAAAATCAAGCCAAAGGATCTTCATAAGACCATTTGGCACCAACGGCTAAAAAAAGTAGCTACTTTTGACCATGCCAATACCTTTTGTAGCCCTTGGGACTTGGGCAAGACTTGCCATGCAACCCATCTAGCTTCTTTTTTGTTTCTAAATATTATTATTTAAATATAAGTGGGCCAGCTTATGATCAGCCCGCTTTGCCCATGTGCTAGGCCAACTGCAATCCATCACGACCATGGCCCAGCCCAAGGCTACTATATGGTAACTCAAGATGGGTTCTTATATGGGTCGGCAGTTAGCCCAACTCATATAAAGAACTTAAATGGGTTGGGCTGGCCCATTTTTTTTTTGCAGGTTAGGCCAGGTCATGACGGGCAGCCCGACCCATTTTGACAATTCTAAGTGTATACATATGACAATAGTTTCATAAGGTGGTGCTAGAAATACTCTCATTGGAAGAAACTATAGAAAGATAAACTCAATAATGTGCCGAAATGTAAGATAATTGAACAAATTGATAAATGAATCCCTCACATATCACAAAGCATTGTCTTAGAATTATAATAGGAAGCGCATGATGTTTGAGTAACTAGAATAGCGCTTAAGCATTGAAATTGGAGAGAGATATAGAAGGATTCACTTTTGCCTTCCGGCGTAACTTTGTTGCTAGGTTGATTGGGAAAAATCTCAATATAATTTATTAGAGTTTAAAGTTGCATTTCTAAAAGAATAGAGAAAGAGAAGGGTCAAGCCTACATTATAAGGAAATCTTTACCCTTAAAGATAAACTTTGGTCTCCATAACTTAAAGTTCACTCTAAAAGATAAACAAGGTAGTTATTAAAAAATATCCCATCAGTACAGTCTCATGAAGGGAATCATGTTAAGACTTTTAGAGAAGACAATTGATTATGTTTTTATTGGTTTTTCTGGAACGCATGAACTATTATGTACTCCGTGGTATTTTTATTATAACATGATATTATTTTCACATTCGTGTAGACATTTTGGAGTTTCACTTGATGATTCATTATTGGTCTTACCATAAATCATGATATGTTATTGTATAACATTAGCTCCGCATAATCATGTAGTTGAGCGGTAGTTGTGAGGTTGGAAGAAATCATGTAATCCTCAGTACAACTTATTAGATTTTGTATTATGCAATTAAATTTGACAATTAACATTTTGATACATGTAATGATTGGAAATTGTTCGACTTTTTAAAACTGTGCATTATCTGAATTATCACTATGCAATCAAGTACGTAAAAATTAGGATATATTGATATCTCTAACTTGATGATCATGGCAACCAAATTTTGACATAATGTTTTCTATTTTAGAAAAGTATTATTTATAGTAGCTGTGACATTAAACCTCAATGGATTTGGCGCATGCAAGATTGAATTAGATGTTTTCGAAGGCATCAACCACGTTATACAAGACTTAATTTGGTTCACATTATTTAAGAAAGAAAAGATCAATAGATTTACCAACAGTGTAAATGACAATACAATGCCGATACTATTAGGGTAAACTAGCAACCATTCACATAGTTCTTGCACGTTTAAAATACTTTTGACGAGTAGCATATTATTTATACATATTTTCACATTTATTATATTAAAAATTGACTAGCATTTAAAACTATAATTTGAATAATTATGAAGATTCCAATCACTTAAAGTAAAAATTTCATATCTTATTACTAGATTAAAGAAAAAAAAATTCAAAAGTCATTAAAATATTAGGCTTACCTTATGATTGGAGAGGTTTTTGAATAAAATGGTGGTTATCTAGACATGTAAATTTTATTATATATATAGAATAAATAAAAGGATAAATTTGGTATATCTGAAATTTGGTATCATAACTTTCATTTTATGGACAAAAAAGACTTTTTATTATAACAATATAGAAAAAAAGTGGTATGTATCTAAAAATACAATTTGCATAATTATGATGATGGCAATTACTTAAATTAAAAGAATTTCATAGCCTATTACTAGATTAAAAAAAATTTAAAAGTCATTAAAATATTAAGCTTGTCTTATAATTAGATAAGCTTTTCAATAAATGGTGGGTTTTCAGGACACCTAAATTTTGTTAAATATATAGAATATAAAAAAAAAGAAAAGAAAAGAAAAGATTTGATATATTTAAATTTTCATATAATAACTTTCATTTTGGAGACAGAAAATTTTCTTTCTATGATTATATGATTAACGGTCTCATATGTGAATAAGTAACTCATAGTAATAATCTATCATTATACCTAAAGATAATACATACGTACAATTGAGAGTAAAACTAAATTGTTGGGATAGAGTTTGCAATTCTAAGAAATATCGTTTACATAAAAGAAAATGTTACTCTTAAGAATGATGTCAAATATTATTAGATGTTATAGTCAGCAATCTCTGTTTTTTCTTAAGGATGGGCTCTTTACAAGTAACTCCCTTCGATTTCCCTCACTGAGTTATTTAGGCTCCCTCTTCACTTTTTTTTTTTTATTATTACAAATAAAGCTGGAATAGTTGAATAAGAAGGAAAAACTTGAAATTAAAATAAGAAGAAATTATCTTTTGTTTGAGTTAATAAACACTTATATCCAGTAATTGCAATATTAGTACCATATTTAAGGTATCAATATATGTATATCATTGATAACTAGAGATAAGTTTAAATTATTGTACATGGAAAAATATATACATTGCTTCTGATTAATATGATTTGCAGTTCGTTTAGTTTAGTAATCGCATTTTAGCACTAACTCTCGACGGAAAAGTCTCTCAAAAGGTGCTAGTGCCGCAATGTGGAGGTTTTGGTTTTGAGGCCCATGGGATGCCACATTGCATATCTTATAATGTCAAGCGTAGGAATAATTATAACAATGGAAAATGAATTTAGTAGGCCAAAATATCCCTGTCTTATGCCTACTCCATCAAAATTTTATGCTGCCAATTAAGTGATGAATTTTGGCTTCCATTCATAGGCCATTTACCTTAGCTCATATACATGCTATTATATTTATGAAGTTTATCAAAAAATTTCTGCTGCACTCACAAGAATATCTCTCAGAAGTTAAAATCAATTCTCTCAAAATTCATATGAGAAAAAGACAATGGGCGCTTAGATCCCCATCATCAATTGGCAGGCTTGCCAATCAACTAAGAAAACCCTATTCCTCATCCGTTGGTGGGCGCTAAGACTAGGCGAAGAATGAAATGAATCAATTTGCTTTGCTCCTCTTCCATGCTAGTGGAGTAATACGCAGAGCATGTTTAGCTAAATCCCCAATAGCTACCCCAACCTCCTAAGTTAGTAGGAAGGAAAGGCTTCCACCTTGACTTCAAAGATAAAAGCATCCATTCAGATTGCAATACCATCCTATCCAAGAAGCATTACAAAACAATTAATAAAAATAATTAGAATGAATAGATAAATTTGATTTGCACCTTCTCAAAAGTAGAATCTTGAAAAAAAATTACAAATAAAAATGTATATAGTATATTAAAAAAAAAACCAAAATGCTATGGCATGAAAGCGTCAACACACCCATGGGGTGGGGGCCCCATGGGTTTAACTATAGTATAAATACTATAGGTAAACCCATGGGGTGTACTTTATTTTTTAAACATTTTTATTTTTAGCCACTTATTTAGTTTTTGTTCCTTAATAGTATGACGTTACAAAATTGGTCCATAAAGTATCAAATTTTGAACAAAACGCATCCCTGCTGTTAACCATTCAGTTAAATTAGACGGAAAGTGTAGGGAAATACACTAGATTCTTGTCCAGTTTCCCGCCCAACACATTTCTTGGCCCTTTTTATATAATTTTGTCTCATTTTTTGGTCAATTTGTCACAGAATTCAGTCAAAGCCAGCAAGAGAAGTTTCGGTTAGTGGTGCGAAGCAAAAATAGAGAAAAATTGGAGAGAATGCAAAATGAGTTTAAGCAATTCCTTCAATAGCCATTCAAGCAACAAAATCCAAATACTCCATTATTTTGCAATTGAGGATATGAGCTACCATTTTTCACATCATGAACCTCAAATAGCCCAGGCAAGAGATATCATGCTTGCCAAAATTATAGGGTATGTTTATTGAAGTTTCCTTTATTTTCTTTGGTTTTATGTTGAGAATATGCATTTGACTTGGAGTTATATTGATTTATATTTTACAGAAGAGATGATATTGTGGTGTATTCAAGTGATGGGATCCTGAAATGTGTGATAGATCAAAGGATATCATTCCTGGATTGCTCAGAAGAATAAATAGGTTGGAGGAAGAAGTAGCATGGTATAAGAGCTTGGAAGAGAAATTAGAAGAAGAAAAGGAGGCCAACAAAAAAAGAAAAAAGAAAATGAAAAGTTTGATTTTAATGTACAACAAAAGGATGAAAGTGATGTATATATATATATATATTTTTTTTTTTTGCTATTTTTATGTTCTTCATTGTAGTTGTGGTGATAAATCTGAAGTTGCCAAAGGTTGAAGGTAGGGTTGCATTATTGCAACTTATGAAATTAATTTGGTAAGGTCGTACATGGCAAATTTAAATTATGGCCAAGTTTTAGTATTCCAAATTTTGCAGCATGCTTCGAGGTTCCAACACATTAATTTTATTTTATTGTCCCTTCTCTAGCTCAAAGATTTCTAGCAATTTTTTTCTCTAATAGAAAACACAATATAAACCAATATTAATGTAAAATAACATAAACCAACATTTTGAAAGAGGTGTAATGCTAATGATGCAATTGAAAATATTTAAAAACTAAAATCCAACTTAGATTACACCAATCCAAGGATGTAACTCATGCCTATATAATGGATTAAGGTCAGATTGTTACCGTTCAAGCAAAATCCAACCAAAAACTCAAGATAGAGCTTTCTTTCTCGAAGGTAGATTGCTTTTGGCGCAGCAGAGTGTGATCAACTTTTGATTGGAAAATTCACCTTGGAATCAAGCCAAATCTAGATCAAAATTTCACCAACTCGATGGAGAACGTCTAGTAAAACTTTCAACATCAAAATCATTTGGAAAGATCTCAAATAGAATCTAGAAATGCACTACTTGAATAGAGGATCGCCAAATCAAGCAATCCGAAATTCATTTTACCTCTAATGTCAAAGTCCACACACCAATTGAAAATCCTTTTGTCCTCAATTTAGCTGAAAAAATCAAGGAGAAAGAGAGCTGGTAGGAGGTCAAAAATGGTGTGGGAGGTGAAGAAGAGAGTGAAACCTTAACACATGAGAAAATCACTTTTGGAGGGAATTTTGGATCTAACTTCTAAATACACAAAATATGTGTATTTCTTAGTGTTGGCCGCCCCCTTATCTATATCTATATGTAGAGTGGAGAAGGTGTGATGCCAAGATGGCATCACACTCTCCTCAAGGTGGGAGTACCACCTAAGCATGCCAGCTTGCAAGCATCTTGCAAGTTGGATGTTAATTTGTGTTGAATTTAAATTTAATTTGTAATCTACATTTCTTCTCATTGAATGTCTACCTAATTAAATTCTAATTCAACATCAAATGAACATTTCATTTGAATTATTCCTCCAAAATCAATTCTTCATTTTAATTAAATTAAAAATTTTAATTTAAGTAAACTTTTACTTAACCTTTAAGTCAACTAGCTTAACTCTTTAAGCTAGATTTTGTTAACTTAACCCTTTAAGTTAACTTGACCAATTGACAATCATGTAGTACCAAATTAAATTAACACTTAATTTAACTATTTAAATTAATTATATCAATTTAACAATTAAATTGATCAACCCGAGATGACTAAAAATTGTGTTAATCGATTCCCTTAATTTTCGGCCACCTTGGAGTTCCACTAACACTTTGAAAACTCCACTCAATATTTAGGATTGCTGATTAAATTTTGTGTGTGACCTATTAGGTTTTACCGCCTATTGGATATAGGCTCACAACCTTCGTGACTTTAGAATATTATATATTCATGTTAGTTTGAACTCCTTTAAACTAATTAACTAAATTCAATTAATTTCTATTAATTGAAGAGTATCCAATCTTCATGGTATATGTCCAACCTTAAGCCCATGGAGCCCAATAATTGGCTGAATGATACTTTTAGTGAACTATTCTAGCTTTACGTGTGCTATGCAAATACGGTTCTTCCATCTCTTACCTCCATGAAAGAGGACTAGGGCAAGATATTTGTCGGTTTCCTAATAGCCTCGATACTATGCATCTATTCTTAATCTTCGATTTCGATTTGTGACTTTATCTTTGAAAAAACCCTTTTTTGAATTGTCACATTACCTTGGCCAAAGATTCATGGTAATTGATCATCATAGAATGCATAGGAAATGCACTCGCCCTTCACAAAGAGGAGAAGTCAGATCTCATCTTGGATATCATAAACCTCCATGTCTAAGTAGCTTATGCCAAATCACCAATGGAATGCCCACTAGGTGACCAAAGTCGAGTCAAAGTATGAGGACCTAAACACAAGGTTACAATGGATTCTTAGGTCAAAGGACTAATTATATGCACTAGCATAAGCAAGAGAACTAGCTACTACTGACTTGCTACTATGGCTACTAATGGATTCTCCTAGCGGGTTTCCAATACATTGTTCTCTAACAAGCATCCACTAATATGCACTTATATTACATATGGTTTGCTCATGGAATGGAGCAATATCCAACCTTTGGATTATGCATTATTATTGCAAGCCTATCCGAATCTTAAATGCCTTATCTCATAAGATTCTATGACTTAAGATATTTAAAATCATGACCATGTAAGATTTATTCCATGATCCCTACCTAGTGCATGATTAAGTCCCGTAGTCTTGTGTGATCTAAGGGCTTCAACCATATGTCATTGAAGTAATATAAACATATGATGAAGACAGCCATTTATGAGAATATCATTCATTCAAGATTATATCACAAATAAAATAGTTTTTCACACCCATCTAATTGGCTTGCAGAGTACTATTCCAACACATTCAGCTTTCAATAAACATAAAATAAAAGCAGAATTTGATGCAGCATAAACCAACATTCAACATTCCAATTAATCATAAACCAACTTTCAACATTCAACTTCAAATTAATCATCCCACATTCAACATTCAACTTCTAATTGAACCTAAAGCATTCAACATTTAACACTCAACTTCTAATCATTCCACATTCAACATTCAACATCCTTCAGTGCAACCTAAAGCATTTGAAGCTAAACAATAGAATTCCAGTAGAGGTATACTTTAACTTTGATGTAGCAGAATTGGAAATGGACTTTGAGGTAGTAGACTTGGATGCAATAGGCTTTGAGGCCACAAACTTTAAGGCAGTAGATTTTAAGGCAATAGACTTTGAGGCAGCAAACTTCGAGACAGCAGATTTTGAGGCACTTGATGCTGCATCACTTCTGGAGGAATTGGAGATGCATGATCTCAAGTTGGAAACTGTAATGAAATTCATTCCACCTATGACAATCATAGGGGTATGGTTGATGGAGGATGCTTAATTGATCCGCAACAATTGACTTATATTAGTTGGTATAAAGGCTATTTTTTTCTCAAAATCATAAAAACAATCATGCCAACCTTAACTGAGTGAACTCTATTTGAGCTTCTTCCAATTTGGACATTTTCATAAGGCCTTATAACCTATAAAAATAGAACAATCTATTAATTCAAAGATACTCAAAAAAATTATTTATAACTAATAATTGAAAATCCACAAACCTGTAATTTCTCTATGTTTCTTCTATGCCTTTGCACAAGTTCACTGGAAAACTGAGCCTTAAGTTGGTTGAGTTACTTCCAAATTTGCAAATTATTCATTCCTTCGCCCTTGAACTTCTATTGGTGCAACCTCCTAATACTCATGTTCAATTTTCATTATTTTTTTTTCACAAGTTGTTGAATTATGATTTGCACCCTTATAGGTTCTACATTTATTTTTTCTTTTAACCCTAATTGGCCTATATGGATTAGAGGGGGTGAAAGGTTCATCAAGTTGTCTCATTCTCATCGTTTGAGGCCTACCAACCTTTTCTTTGTACAAAGGTGATAAATGAGGCTCATTATCACATTTAGGCCACAATTCAAGCCTATTCAAGCTAAATATAGGATTTTCATAGTATTTTAAATAACTTTGTACACTGTAACAATTGTGAACATATGCCTCAAGTTCTTCACATCTGCACAATATAACTGAAACTGCATGTTTGCATGGTATTCCTGACAAGTCCCACTTTCTACAACTACAATTATTCTCACACAAGTCCACTGTGTGCTGGTCAAAAGGCACTACTGCTTGGAAATGCTAATCATCAAACCTCAATAGTATACATTCACCAGCATCTTTCATGTTTTTTATAAGCAATTTTTTGATCTTGATGCATATTGGTCCATCCCATTTTGTAGCTTTTTCTATTTTCATTTACATCCTAGTCATCAACAAGTTTCTAATTGACTTAAGTAATGAAATGAGTGGCTTTTTCTCTTGCATCAAGAATGAAACTATTGAAATATTCACACATGTTGTTCAAAAGGATGTCACATTTGGGATATGGATTGAAATGAGACCTAGACCAGTTATGTAGAGGTTTTTTCAATAGTCACTAATATGCTGCTTCATTTATTTTTTTCAACTCATCCATTTTTCATTTCAATTCCTCAATTCCTGTTGTTTTTGCTGCTAACCAAAGTGCATTTTTTATTGCAAGACCAGTAAAACCATCTTTCTTCTTGTTGCGATGCAAATGCCTCACACAAAATCTATTTTTAGCATTAGGTAGCAAAGACTTAAAGGCTGGGATAAAGCCTTTTTGCTTGTTAGACATGAAAGTCCTATTATACGAATTCTCAAAGCCTATAATGTCATTCAAAAGAGATAGAAACTAGCTCCAACTATCTTTAGATTCACTCTCAACTATTGCATATGCAACAAGAAAGATATTATTATTGCGATATAGTCCAACTGCTAACAATAGTTGACCCACATGATTCCCCTTAAGAAAGCATCCATTAACTCCTAGGACAGGCCTACAAGCATTTTTGAATCCAAGCTAATATGCATTGAAGCACATGTAAAGCTTTTGAAACCTCTCACACCCTTCTTCCTCTACTAATTTCATTATTACAGTTGAACTTGGATTATTTCTATCCTCTTCTTAAGCAATAACTTTCAATTGCAAATTTAGCCTCATCTTTACAACTAAAAATCAATCCTAATTTAAGTTCAGGATTTTTATTTTCTATTCTAGGATTAAACAAGGGATATTATACTCCATTTTCCTTATCAGAACATTGTTTGTTATTCAAATCATCCTCATTGCCAATAACATCTTCCACATCATCTGAATCCTGCAGTCTAGCATACGTCTCTTTACTAATAAACTGATTCTCTATTGTTTTCCCCCTATTTGTCTCACCAATTTCAACCTTAAGATCCACATAAGCCTCAAACAACTTCTTATTATCCTCCATATTAAAGTCACTCTCATAACACACATTATTATCCTTACTTGAATTGTCTCTATTACTCAAACCATCCCCAATCAAACCATCCACATCCTTTAAATCAACTATATCCTCATCAATAACAATCGATTCATTAACTAATTTAACCTCAGTATGCTGTTCAGTTTAGCTCTTTACTAACCTTTCTAAGTCCAAATGCTCTAAGTACATATCAACCTCATAACTATTAGGTATAAAATTCCTTATGTCACACACCTCTTAACCTTTTTCTATGCACTTACATTGCATATCAAAATTCTTCCCATATTTAAGCAAAAACCTAGTACTACCCTTATCTTTGTATCCTAAATCCTTAGCATAACCTGACAAATCAATCATCCTAATTTGATCTACATCCACAAAGTCAAAATGATTCAATTTCCTTTCTCAGTACTCTTTATGTGGAGTATGTTTTAAGATTCTAGTTGATATGGGATAACCTAGTAAGCCCAACAGGCCCAACATCAAATGAAATAGCCTAGGAAGCTCAACATCAAGTCTATTTGGTTGATCGGTATTGACCTCACTTGGTAGGGTCCGTGGTCGACCCCCATCAACCTCAAGACTACTCTAGAAGTTTTAATAGTAAGGTCTGGTTGACATATATGGACCTCAAGACTCACTCCAGCGTTGACTTAGATCTCTATCGTATTTATTTGTCTGACAGGCTGCATGCCTCCACATTAATAATGCATGAAAATTGGTACAGCTACTGCCACCAACTCTGCCAACCCTACTACCACCTTTAGTAGAGACAGGCCTCAAGAGATACTATTCATCCAGGAAAATAGGAGATTTAGCCACCTAGAATAGTATCGATATTTGGACATGGAATGACCACCAACTCCCTGGCAAAGACAAAAGTCAATACACCTGATAAGGGTACTAGGGTCAAATCATGCCTGGAAAAGGCTATAAATACTTTAGAATCAACTATGCTCAAGGTAATGCTCAATACGCTATAAGCCTTATGCACTTTTTGTGTTCTGTTTGATCTTTATATCTCAATCAAAACTAACTTGAGCATCAGAGTGCCTTAATCGGGAGCACCTCAACTAGTTTAATGTGTGTTATGGTTACAGATCTCAAGCCCCAAGATATATATAACTCTGAGTACTCAACCTCCTAAGTCAGTCCATCCAAAAATACAATCCCATTTCTCTATACGCAGCTTTCAGCCACATCATTTGGCGCTGTCTGTGGGAACTCATTAAGATTGCAGAGAGAAAAATGGTAAACACATGCAAAGCAATATCCAAAAGGGCGGAGAATTGGAGGTCCACCTCTCCCTAACCCCTAGCAAGGTACACATGCTCCAGGCACCAATTCCCTTCAGGAGCAAGTAGTGATGCTCACGATGCCCCAATTGATACAGCTGATAAGTGAGCAGATTTCAGTTTAGATATCAATCTAGCTATCTGCTGCTCTAAATAGGCACACTACAATGCCTACTCGCATTGCCAGTGCAACTCTGCAACTGCCTCCATCGAAAAATAGGTCCCTTGAGAACAGCTGTAGTCACTAAGAATCCAGATAGCCACCCGCCAAGAGCGAAGTCAGTCCTAGACGTTTGTAAAAAGAGAGAAAATGTCTAAAAATGTAGAAGAAGGTAGCAAACTCGATAGATCACGCTAGACTTAATTGAGCCATGCAGCACGATAAGGTCGAACGCTTTAGGTGTGACTATCATGATGAGAAAAGAGAGTCTGCAAACTTTATGCATCGGCCCATACGAGCCCCATAATGTGATAGGGCTGAGTGTCTTAGATTAGGTCTTAACTAAAATGCTATCTAGGTGGATTGGGACAAGTGGGAAGAAGTGTCCCATCAAATCTAGCAGCTAAACAGATGCCTCAATGAGATTTCAAGGAGAAATACCGATAGAGCACCAAACTTGGAGGCTCCTCGAAGGTCTCATCGGGAGAGAAGGTCCCCATTCATTCAAGGAATCATCGATGAGTGCATCACTATGGACGCTAAAGTCTCTACTAATCTGCCAAGGTATGATGGTTCTACCGACCCCAATGAGCATCTCATGCAGTTTGAGCACATGATTTAGTTGCACGAATACAATGAATACATTCATGCCAAGATGTTGGTGACCACCTTCCAAGGTATTGCACTAGATTGGTTTGTGAAGCTTGAACCATCATCGATTTACTCCTATGACCAATTGTGCAACAAATTCTTGCACTAGTTTGCCAGCAAAAGGAAGGCTAAGCTCCCCCATACCCACCTCCATACCATCAAGTAAGGCAAGGGGAAGTCCCTCCATGATTTCTTTACTAGATTTAACACAAAGGTCCTAAAAATAGATAACCCCAAGATTGAGTTCTTAATCGACATGTTGTTCTTGGGGCTCAGGAACAAAGAATGCACTAATGCTTTGGTGTGGGATGGAGGAGTTGCTCGACCTGACACAGGAGAAAATGAACAAGCTCAAGTTTAGATCCTCTAAAGTCGAGAAGAAAAAGAAAGAGAGAGATGAAAAGAAATAGAAAGAGTGAGGTCGATCTCTGATCAAGTGCTTCCATAACTACACACCATTAAACATCCCGAGGAAGGAGGTCTTATATGCCATCCAGTATGATAACCTCCTTAAAAAGCCAAGAAAGCGGACGGAGACTAAAGCCATGACGAAATTGAAGAAATATTGCCACTTTCATAAATAGAAGGGGCATGACACAGATGAGTACTTCAATCTCCAAGATGAGATCAAAAGGTTGATTAAACAGGGCCACCTCAAAAAGTACATAGCCGTGGATGCCCAAACTGAAGGGGGAAAAACCAACCGAACTCTTCATAGAGAAAGATCGATTAGCTCTAGGGGAGAAGACAAAGGAAAAAAGCTTACCCAGAAAGATTGCCCACCCATCAGAGGGGTGATTAACATGATTGTAAGAGGTCCCACTGGGGAAGACTCTAAGTCTGCTCGGAGGCAAACACAAAGAAGGCTTGAGTTTGATAAAGCTTCTTCACCTATTGAGATAACTTTCCACCTCACAATGAGCGCAGAACCCATTTCCTTTATTGATGCTGACCTAGCCCACCTTGAGGGCAGGAATCTCGATCACAAGATAGATTGCCCAATGGTCATTTTTGTGGAAATTGCAAACTTTGAGGTGTGCAAAGTTCTGATCGACAACGGCAGCTCAGCGAATGTTATCTTTTTATCTACCTTAAAGAGGATGAACATGAGCAAGTTGAAGTTCAAGCCGGTGCGCATGCCACTAGTCAAATTTGGGGGATTAGAGATCATACTAAAGGGGTCGATTGACTTGTCCACATCTTTTGGGGAGGCTCTTCGAAGGAGAACATTAATGGTGAATTACCTTGTCATTGATGCCCCATTGGCTAACTTGTCCTCAATGACTTCCGTGCCATCATGTCAACTTATCATTTAAAAGTCAAGTTTCCAACCCCAGTTGGCACGGGTGAGCTTTTGTGCAACCTAAAGAAGGCATGGAGATGTTACAACATCTCAATCAAGCCAATCGAGCAGAAAACTCAACCGCAGCTAAAGACTTTGGGGGATTCTTCTGTAGCAAAACCCAAAGAGACCCAGGTCGGCAAGAAGCAAAAGTTGGAGGACACCAGAGTGGAGCCTGTTGGGGAGTTCCAAAACTATTGAGCTTGAATAGGGTAACCCCAAAAAGACAACCCATATTGGAACAGACTTAGGCCCCCACTTGGAATGTCTCATGATCAATTTCTTAAGGAAAAATATTAATGTCTTTGCTTGGAAGGTATTCGACCTGCAAGGGATCGACCCCAATATCATTATGCATCACCTCAACACTGACCCCTCATACAAGCCAATCAGACAAAAGACAAGGATGTTCAATGTCAAGAAGACGCAAATCATCGAAGAGGAGGTTAGAAAACTCTTAGATGTAGGGTATATTATAGAAATTCAGTATCCCTCTTAGTTTTGTAATGTTGTCCTAGTCCCAAAAACTGAGGGACAATAGCGAATATGTAATGATTTTACCGATTTGAATAAAGTATGCCCCAAGGATCCTTACCCCTTACCTTGGATAGATTTACTAGTCGATTCAACTACTAGATGTGAATTGTTAAGTATGATGGATACATTTCAAAGCTATCATCAGATCTTCATGGCACCCAAGGATAGGGATAAAATATCTTTTATTATTCCTAACGAGTTATATTACTTTCTTATCAAGTCGTTCGATTTGAAAAATGCTGGGGCAGCTCATCAGCGGTTAGTCAACTTCATATTCAAAGACAAGATCAAAAAATTGATGAAATTTTACGTCGATGACATGATAATCAAGACAGAAAAAGCCCAAGACCACTTGCTCGACCTCAATCATGCTTTTGGGATATTGAGGGCATTTGGATTAATGCTGAACCCGAATAAATACACATTTGGGGTCCGAGGAGAAAAAGTTTTGGGTTATATGGTTAGCCAAAGAGGTATTGAAGCAAATTCGTAGAAAATTCAAGCAGTCTTAGATGTCACCTCTCCAAGAATGGATTGGGATGTTCAGAGGCTAGTAGGGAGAATTGTGGCTGTGGGAAGGTTCATTGTGAGATTGGCCGACAAAAGCCTCCCCTTTTTCAAAATTCTCAAAAATGCCACAAAGATAAGTTTTTTATGGATGAAACAATGCGATCAGGCACTGATCAAGTTGAAGCAGTATTTAGTCTTACCCCCGATGTTGGCAAAATTCGAGCTGGGAGAAATACTTCTGATATACTTGGTAGTCTTAAAAGCGTCGATTAGTTTAGTACTAGTATTGACCAAGGATGGTAACCATCGATCAGTCTACTATTGCAGTAAGTCACTCTAAGGGCCAAAACATAATTATTTAGAGATTGAAAAATTGCATTAGCTTTAGTTATCGCTGCTCGGAAGCTGAGATCGTACTTTCAGTCTCATTCTATCATAGTGCTAACAAACCAGCCAATGAAGTAAGTGTTGGCAAAGCCCAATATATCAAGCAGATTGATCAAGTAGGCGATCGAGCTTGGGGAGTTCGACATCAGTTTCCAACCTCGAACGGCCATTAAAGCGCAGGTATTTGTCAACTTTATTGCAAAGCTAGTCGACTTACCCGACAAGAGTATCGCAGTCTCTCTTGTTTGGACTTTACACATTGATGGGTCATCACCATATCTGGGGATGGAATTGGGGTCGCTCTTCGCTCCTTAAATGCTAAGCAGTATGATTTTGTAATCAAATTAGATCATACAGTCACAAACAATGAGGCTAAGTATGAGACCCTACTGGCATGAATGAGAATGGCACTTGTGCGTGGGGTCGAACACTTGGTCACGATTACGGACTCCCAATTAGTGGCAGAGCAGGTTGGGCGAAATTTCAAAGCCAAAGAACAGTCGATGGCCTAGTACTTAGCTGAGGTAAAGAGGTTGCAGCAATTGTTTAAAAGATTTACTCTCAGTTAGGTCCCTCGACTTGAGAATAAATAGGTAGATGCCCTCTCTAAGTTTGCCAGCTCAATCAGAGGAACAAGAGACAAAAAAATCACATTTTTGGTCTTGACAGGCCATCAATTACATTCTCTGATGAAAATCTTATAACAGCCATTGACAAGATGACTGTTTATTGGCAAACCCCGATAAAACCATATCTCAGCCAAGGTATTGTCCCAAACGATAAGAATGAGGCTCGACACCTTTGAGGTCAAGCCTCTAAATTTGCTCTCGACGAGCATGGTTAACTATACAAGAGATCCTTCACTGGACCCCTCTTGAGATGCTTGGATTAGGAGCAGGCATTAGAAGTGTTACAAGATGTCCATACAGGCATGTGCAGTAACCATTCAGTAGAGAAGTCCCTTACCCGCAAAATAATCAGATATGGGTATTTTGGCCAATATTATTGAAGGATTTAGTGGATTTTGCACAGAAATGTGCATCATACCAAGTCTATTCCAACCCATCACACTAGCCAATCGTGCCGATGGTTATTGTCTAGATTTTTGGGCCGTTTGATCAGTGAGGAATCAATATAGTGGGCTGTTTGCTGAGATCAACAGGGTAGCAGAAGTTTATAATTGTAGCGGTTGAATATTTTACCAAGTGGGTTGAAGCTGAAGCTATCCCTAAGATAACAGACGCGGCTAAAAAAGGTTTTATATGGAAAAATATCATTTGCCATTTTGGCCTGCCCAAGGTAATTATTTCAAATAACGACACTCAGTTTCAGAGTAAGACCATAAGAGGTTGGTGCAAAGCCTTGGGGATTGCATAATATTTTTCATCAGTGGGCAATCCTCAGTCGATTGGTCAGATCGAGGTGACTAACTGAATTGTCCTCGATCAATTGAAAGCTAAAATTTAGGATACTGGGGCAAATTAGGTAGATGTCCTACCCGGCGTGCTATGGGCTTATAGGACAACTCCTTAAATAGCCACCGATGATACCCCTTGCAGCCTAGTGCATGCATCGAAAGCAGTCATACCTTCAGAATTGATCCAACATACTACTCAGGTCATCCACTTCTGTCCACTAAGAAATACATCGGAGAGAAAACTGGATCTCAAAACCATCAATCAGTGTCGACAAGAGGCTTATAATACCATACAGTACTACAGATCGAAGATGACCTAGAACTATAATAAAAGGATCAGATAGCATCATTTCAACATTGGGGATCTTTTCCTCAAGAAGGTAGAGGTCTCTAAAACGTGAGCAAGCTCAAACCAAAGTGGGAAAGGCCATACTCTATTATCAAAGTAGCGAAGCATAATGCCTACAGGCTAGCCAACATGCAAAGAGAGAAACTCCCCCGCCCATGGAACACCATCAATCTCAGGAAGTTTTTTATATAAAAATGTATGGCATTATCGTTGCGGCCTTTTAGCTTTAAATAAAATTGTAGTTTTATTACCTTAATTATTATCTTTAATAATTTTAGTTGACCTCGTAATCGACAACTAAGTAGCCCCTTGCTACCACCTAAATGGCTCCTAGCCGTCTGAGTTTCTAGTTGACCCTGTAGCCATCCAAGTTTCTAATCGATCCCATAGTCGACGACTAAGCAGCCCTTTGCTACCACCTAAATGGCACCTAGCTGCCCGAGTTTCTTGTCGACCCCATTGTCGACCTCTACGTTGATAAACGAGTTTTTCTAGTCAACCATCCTATTTTTGTCAACCTTGTACTTAGCAAGGGATGCGACTCCTTTTTGAGGGGCAATTAACTCTATGGGTCAAACAAATAGTCAATTAGGAATATAAAGCAATCGATGACATAGTTGTGCAACATAATTACTACGCGATAGGCAACCAAATACTTTCCACATTATCAAAACAAAATTCAAAGGCTATACATGGCACAATAGGAGGAAAATGAAATACAAAATATGCTTTTATTCATAATCCTCTGGCAGGTTACAACAACAAAAAAAAAGAGATAAAAAAAGCTAGTTTAGTTTTGGCCTAGCTCCTCTTGCCCGCCTTCAACCCAATCCAAATCTGGCTTGGGCACCACACAGGTGAGCAGAAAAACTGCCTGTGGAGGTTCAGAAGGTCCTGGGAGGTCACCTATAAAGTTAGTCGATCGCAACACGTACTGTGCCAGGTCAACCTCTTCATCCTTCAATTGGGCTATGAGGTCCTCCATGAATGCGAACTTAGAGCATATTTGCTCTAGCTTGGCATAGACCTTGTCTTTCTTCTTTTGTGCCTCAGACAGCAGCACATTGGGCGCAGCAGTAGTAGGTCTACTCTCCAGAGTCTACTCAGCGTCGCCTTCCTCTAGCTTAGGGAAAGGCTCCAGTCTCTCATTCAACATAAGGCTCATACGGCTTCTATCCTTAGCATGAAAGCAATAACCCAGGTGCTCTAGCTATTTGATAGCCCTATGATATGCTTTGTGAGCATTGTCAAGTGATGCAACCGCGCTAGCATCTTGAAAGGCGGTGCTCACCACGAACTGCTCAACAGTCTCACGCTGCACTATGGGTAGATGTCGGAGAAAGGCCTCTTTGGCTTGGTTTGTTGCCTCCACATGACCTTGGGCCAGACTAGAACTAAAGCTCACCTACAGGTCAAGATGGGCCATCTTGATAATGTTATCCATTCGGCTCTGGTCCTCGATGGCTTGGACCAATTATTGATCTTTTAAGTTAAGTTGTTGTTGGAGGTCGGCTACCTTCTTATTCAACTGCTTAACCTGGAGCTAGGAGGATTCGAGCTACACCTTCAATGTTTTCATCTCTCATCCCGCCTCCAACTCCTTCTTAGCAACTAGTGCCATCTTAGATCGTCGGAACATGTTGTAGCCCAGTTGCCCTATCTGAAATACAACAGTGTCATTTTCAAACTAATATGTGCATAACAGGAAAAATTTGGTCGAGCTTATCAATCTCGTACTTACCACATTACAGTAATAGAACATCAACTTCATCGTCCTAAGCTGACTGAGGTTCATCAACTTTCATTGGTCATTCAAAACAAGCCCTGAGGTTATTTGCTTTAGAGTCTCGGCACTTGTCTGTCTTTCCTCAATGATAAAGGTCGAGTTGGTTACCTCCTGATCTCGATTGATGGTGAATCACAGATGAGATACCCGAGGAAGCTGAAATAGTGAGCCATCACCGAGTTTGCCAAATAGGTCCCAACATGTCACAATTTTCTGTTTCCCTTTGCCTCTAGCAACCTTTTTTGGAGCCGAACCTTCCTGTTCGACTAGTTGCCTCTTGCCCATACCCATGGGGCTGTTATGTTTAGGCTTCTCTCGACGAGTAGATTAGATTTCAAGAGCTTACTCAATTTGTGATGGAGACGGTGCAGACATCGACCTCGCTGAACCTGTCTGCTTAGTAGTACCTTCTCATCGAGCAGTAGTAGCAGCAACAGCTTGTCAGCGTACCTCGACCCTCAGTGCTCAGACTTGGGATTTGTTGCCGCTACGGATTATTATTTTATCACGATCTGCATAGGCAAACAAATTAAGTAAATATCAGAATAGAGCAGAAAGATTAGTGTTCAATCAAAACGATTGATGAAAAGTTTCTACCTAGTCGATGGCCCGTAGGCAGGTCAAGTTGGGCAGATGATAGGCCAACCAAAACCAAACACCTCTCTTCGGTCAGAACTGAAGCCTCCATTTATCTAAATCCGACCAGATCCCGGATGAAAGTGTTAGGCCAGCTAGGTGTTTGGTTTCTAGGCATCTTTATAGGCCCTCTCCACCAACCTCTCAGAATGGTAAGAACCCTCAGCCTCTGAACATAAAAATAGTATTTTTTCCACTCTTGCTCATAAAAAGAGACGGAGGATATCAAAACTTTTCATCGAGGTTGAGTAGTCAGGTAATAGAAACCAGACTCTTCGCTACTGCCTAACTTTTGGGACATGGGTGGGTGGAATAAATTTGAGAAATTAGCAAAGGTTGTAGGCTAGTTGTATAGGTGCATTAGCATGGCAAAACTGTACAGTAAAGTAAAATAGTTTGGGAGTAATTGGGTAATGCAAACCTCTAGCCCTAGGAGGAGGTCAACTAAGGGTTGGGCGAGCGAAAACCTAAGGCTGCACTTTAACCCTTTCTCAAACATAGTTATAAACCCCCAAGGAGGTCGATGCATCCTACCCCGGGTCCCTGGCACTACCAATTCATACTTATCAAGAATGTGATACACTGCTCTAATACAGACTAAGTCTACAGCGGTTATTTTGGAGGCTATTTTAGTGTAATAATTGGGGGTAAATAATCGATCCCAACTTGTAGGCATATCATTAGGGCCAACTTTCCCCTCCGATACTACCCTAATATCGCTCGAGCTACTGGTACTACTCGAGCTAGAGCTTTTGCTCATGGATGAACTCAATTCATTCCCACGAGATGACTCAAATGCACTCTCTACCCTAGTCTCCCCTTATAGGCCATACTCTCTAATCTAGTGCTATCAGAATCTGGATTGGCAAACATGCTTTTATAAATGAAAGGTTGAAAAGAACAAGAACATCAAAGGCACTTATAATGGAAATCTCGGAAAGGCTAAGCACAGAAGAGCTTAAAGGGCTTCAAAGATAGCAATTTGACTAGAAGTTTAGACAGCAAAAGTATAAATGGAGTCGGTTATCCTCCTATTTATAGGCATTCGTACACGGGAATTTGTATAACTATTATGATAACAGCCTACCCCAGTATGCTTCGTATTTAGTGCACTAATAGTCGTATCACATGCAGAGAAACCGCCTCAAACTCTAGTCGGCAATTTAAAAATCCAAGTCGAGGATTCAAAAATCCTAGTCGAGCATGGTAACCGCCATAATTGAATGTAAACTTCCTACTCTTTCTCATCGACAAGCTCGATTAGGACCGTGAGTTGGAGAAACTCATGATATGGGAAACCTAGTAGGCCAAACATCAAATGAAACAGTCTAGGAGGCCTAACATCAAGTCTATTTGGTCGATAGATATCGACCTCACTTGGTAGAGTCTGTGGTCGACCCGCATCGACCTTAGGACTACTCCAAAAGTTCTAATAGTCAGGTCTGGTCGACATGTATAGACCTCAAGACCTACTCTGGCGTTGACTCAAATCTCTGCCGTATTTATTAGTCTAATAGGCTGCATGCCTTCGGATTAATGACACATGACAATCGGTACAGCCATTGCCACCAACTCTGCCAATCTTGCCACCATTTTTGGAAGAGACACACCTATAGAGGTACTGTTCATCCAAAAAAATAAGAGATTTAGCCACCTGAAATAGTATTGGGATCTGGACATGAAATGACCACCAACTCCCTGACAAAGATAAAAGTCAGTACACCTGATAAGGGTACCAGGGTCAAATTACACCTAGAGAAGGCCATAAATACTTCAAATTCAACTACGCTTAAGATAATACCCAATACGCTATAAGCCTTATACACTTTCTGTATTCTATTTGATCTTCATATCTCGATCAAAACTAACTTGAGCGTCGGAGTGCCTTAGTTGGGGGCACTTCGGCTAGTTTAACATGTGTTGTGGTTGCAGATCTCAAGCCCCAAGATATATACAACTCTGAGTACTCGACCTCCTAGGTCGATCCATCAGAAAACACAACCCCCTTTTTCTATATGTAGCTTTTAGCTACATCAATAATATAGTGAATTTTTAATGTAAAACATGTTGAATCCTCCATAGCACCTAGTTTCATTAATTTATATATTTTAAGTGAAGTTTTAAATAAATTAAGAACAAAAATCAAATAAACACGAATTAGATACACAAAACAAAACATTGCATTTACTAGATTAAAGTACTAGAAACCCAATTGAGGCCAAATAGTACCATCAATTGAAGTAGCCTAACTACCATGCAATTAAACACAAACTCTATAAATCAACATTTCACCTATTAACAAAATAAATAAATAAACAAACACGCGTAAATTGAGGTAGGACTACAAATTAGCTGACTATAGAGAAATGAAAAAAAATTACACTTAGTAAGGATATATTACTGTAATTAGGTGTAAAATCCAACGCATGCTTGCTTCTCCTGGCCATTTCACCGATTACCCCTTGTACTCTGCTCAATGGAGCTCTAGCAACCTCCCACTCCGATTTTCTCAAATTTTGGGTTTTCAGACCTCACATTTTTAGATAAATCTACTTTGGGTATGAAAAGGCAAGGTATTATGGAAGATTTTTCAACAATTCCAAGGAAAATTGAGGGATTGAAAATTTGAGGGCTAGGGCTATGTGTTTGGGGGAGAGAATGGGGGAAATGTATTTGATGCTAACCCAATAATTCAATGTATTTTCTTTCATTAGTGGTCATGTGTTCCGTTCAATTTAACTGAATGATTAATGATAAAGATGTGATTTGTTAAAAAATTAACATTTTAAGAATTAATTTTGTAATGTTATATTATTAAAGTAAAAAACCGAATAAATAATTAAGTTTGAAGACGAAAATTATAGTTTTCCCTTGAAAGCTCCTTCTAACTTTCTGCCATCAAATGGCCTAATTAACTGGAGAGAATTAGCTTCGAGCATAAGCCACAGCGGGGCCAAAGATGGGCCTCCTCCAATCCATCCGCTCTCTGTTAGTTAAACATTTGAGAAAGAAAAAGGAAACAAATACAGGACTCAAATTGGAGAAGAAAAATTCAAAAAAATGATGCCCCAAAACTCCACTACAGCTACCCTTACATACAGCAAAAAGAAGCAGCATTTGGAAAAACAAAGACAGAGTAAATAACTTTAATACATACATATCTCCACATAAAGCTCACTAGTGACTACCTAAAAACCTCCAT
>JACGDI010000193.1:58724-89724 GCA_014898725.1 Jacaranda copaia
AGACAGACTTAGACAAGGCTCGAATCGATCAAGTCCACTCCAGTCAAAATGGTTTTCCAGCTCTCCACCAGTGCAAAGCCTATCTCTTTCACTGATGCCAACCTCACCCATTTCAAAAATAAGGTGGTTGATCAAAAAATGAATTACCCCATGGTGGTATCTATGGAGATTGCCAATTATGAAGTGAGAAAAATCTTGGTCGATAATAGTAGTTCTGCTAACATCATATTTTTGTCAACCCTAAAAAGAATAAATCTGGGACAGCTAAAATTTAAGCCTGTTCACATTGCCCTAGTTAGCTTTGGGGGTCAAAAATTATTATTTCTCGGTCATATCTTTTAAGCTCAAGAATGTCGGGGCAACTAACCAGAGACTAGTCAACTTTATGTTCAAGAATGAAATCAAAAACAACATGATTGCTAAGACAAAGAAAGCCAAAGATCATCTCATCAACCTCAACTATACATTCAAGATACTGCGAGTGTTCGCTATGAAGTTAAACCCTAACAAGTGTACTTTTAGAGTTTGAGGAGGCAAGTTCCTAGGCTACATGGTCAGTCAGAGGGGCATCAAAGAAAATCTATAGAAAATCTAGACAATGTTGGATATTGCACCACTCCAAACAGTCAGTAACGTATAATGTTTGGTCGAGAGGATCATAGCTCTTGGTAGGTTCATTGCTCACTTGGCCGACAAGGTCCTAACTTTATTCAAGATACTCAAAATACAAAGAGATTGGATTTCTAATAGATTGAGTAGTGTGACCAGGCTCTGGTCGAACTCAAGTAATATTTATCTTCGCCGCTTATGCTTACTAAACTAGAGCTAGAAGGAATTCTACACATGTGCCTGGTTGTCTTTGAGGCCTCGATTAGTTCAGTTTTGGTCTCAACCAGGGAAAAAAATCATCGACTAATATATTATCATAGCAAGGCATTCCATGGCCCAAAGCACAACTACCTTGAGATTTAGAAATTTGGTCATCACACCTTGAAAACTATGACCATACTTCTAGTCCTATGCCATCATAATGTTGACAAACTAACTATTGAAACTGATGCTTTCAAAGCTAGACACATTAGGAAGATTGACCAAGTGAGCTATTGAGTTGGGAGAATTTGATATCACTTTTTAACCCTAAACAACCATAAAAGCACAAGTTTTAGCTAATTTCATCATTAAGTAGGTCGATTTCCCCTATTAGGATGGTGATACCCCTTTCATGTGGACTTTGCATGTCAATGAGTCAGTGACCACTTCAAGAGAAAGGGATAGGTGTTTCACTGCATTCTCTATTAGTGGAGGAGTATGATTTTGTAATCAAGGTTAACTACTTGGTCACCAACAATGAGGTTGAATATGAAGCCTTTCTCGTAAAAATGAGAATGGCAGTAGATCATGGGGTAGAGCAGTTCGTGATAATCATGGATTTTCAGCTAGTCACAGAATAGGTTGAGGAAAACTTCAAGGCCAACATTCAAAAAATTCACCATCAGCTAGGTACCCCAAATGGCGAACAAGCGTGCCGATGCCCTATCCAAATTTTGTAGCTTGATAAAAAGGACTAGAGATAGAGCAATAACATTTCTAATCACAAACAAACCAGCTATAGACGACATCGACCAAAATTTTATGGGGAATATTGAAGAAGCCATTTCTTCTTAGCAAGATGTTATAAATCTCTACTTGAGTTAAAAGATAGTTCTTAAAGATAAAAATGAGGCACATAGGCTTAGAGGTTAAGCGGCTAAATTTTCTCTTGATGAGTAGTGTCAACTTTACAAGAGGTTAGTATCTAGACCACCTTTATAGTGCTTGGACCCTGACCAAGCCCACGAGGTCCTTCAAGATATCCACATAGGCATATGTGGGAACCATTCTAGAGGACAATCTCTGGCACATAATGTTATTAGATAAGGGTACTTTTGGTCAACACTGTTAAAGGATGTTGTTGATAATTTTACAGCAGAAACACAAAAAATTGGCGCAAAGCTTTAGGGATCCACTAACACTTTACTTCACTCAGGAACCCACAGGTTAATGGCCAGACCAAGGTGACAAGCAGAACCATCCTTGACCACATTAAAGCATGACTGGATCGAGCTGGGCAGATGACCTCTTTAGAATATTATGGGCATATAGAACCACTCCTTGGATAGCTACATGTTACAACCCCAATGCTTTGGTCTATGGTTTTGAAGTAGTTATCTATCTGAATTGATACAACATACAGCTTGGGTGATCCATTTTAACCTAATCAGAAACACTTCTGAAAGGAAACTTGGCTTGGAAACCATTAACAAGTTATGACAAGAAGCTTACAACATAATACAATGTTAGAGGTCAAAGATGACGAAGCATTACAATAAAGGAGTTCAACCCTGCAGCTTCAAGGTCAGGGATTTTGTTCTCAAAAAAGTAAAAGTATTGAAAAATATTGGCAAACTCGATTGAAAATGGGAGAGATCCTATTTCGTGGTTAAGGCATCAAAACACAATGCATATTGACTTACAGACATGGATGGCAACGAGATCCCATAACCTTAAAATGCTGTAAATCCAACTAAGTTTTATGTATGAAAAGACTTCAAGTTTCCATTATATTGTATCATGTAAATGAAGTTTCTAACTTTTCTACAACTATTCATTGGCACTACTAAAGCATATCCCTAACTAAGCAAAATGAGTCAAGTGCTCATAGTTAACCTTGTAGTTGACCAAAACAATGACTTCAAGTTGTCGAATCGAGGCTTCTTAGCCCAACATAGGTAGTCAACCCCGTAGTCGACATGAACAACAATTTTTAGCTGCCAAATGAGGCTTCTCAACCTAACATTAGCAGTCAAACCTATAGTTGACATAAACAACGGCTTCAAGTAGTAGAATTGAGGCTTTTCAACCTGACATTCCCAGTCAACCCTATAGTCGACATAAACAATAACTTCAAGCCATATAATTAAGGCTTTGCAGCTTGAACCAACTTGAAGTTTGCAGTTGACCCCAAGTTGACCAAAATAATTTAAGCACTTTAATCTAATAGGCTCAATCAAAGACTTAACCACATAGTTAAGGAAAACCTTATGAAAATATCATGACAATGTGATTAATCATTATGCTCTCACTGAGTTCATTCTTAATTGATCACATACTCGATGAATTGCAAAAATTGTTCATTAGCAGCAAACTAAAACTTTGACCCCATAGTTGGAGATAAAGTGAAAAGTATTAAGTTAATATGATCATTTTAATAAGAGCACTTATTTCAATGTAACGATAATAGCTTGAATTGACCCCAAAGTCCACAAGTATCTTGATCAATTTTTTTATGTTTGCATTAGTCGATTCAAATTGACCACGATTCTTGTTGTTTGCATTATGTTATCTATGATCAAATTATAGTTCATCAAAGATCCACATTCAACAAAAATGAAAGCATTAAACAAAAAGCAAAACTTATTAGTACACATCAATGAGTGTAAAATAACACTTCATTCACTTTGTAAGCTTTCAATTATGGCCTTGCCAAAAAAAAGGAGACAATTACAAAGCAATACTTGGTAGGGTGAGCAAATACATGTAATAAAACTTTAGCAGTTGCTCAACCCCGCACCTTCAGTTTGAGCCACTCGAGCACTCTCTTCTATAGCTTATCGAGCTTGTTGCTCGAGGGTTTAGGAACCACAACTGGGCTATCTGTCTCTTGCTTGGGCCTAGTAGTAGTGAGTGGGATAGTAGCTAAGGCTGGTCAAAATGGTTTTACCTTGTTGACTAAAATATCACTTTGGCAGGATGGTAGAAACTGAGCGGCATCAACCATACCATCGCAAATTTGGAAGGCAAAGTTTTTCGTAAAATCAAACTCCTTTACCACCATGACCAACTTCTTTGCTACTTCATCCTCTTTTCTTTGCACCTCAGTCGAGGGCTCGATCGGAGTATTTCTTGCAGCTTTTTCATTTAGCAACTACCTCATTGGGCTCGAGATACATTTGTAGCTGCTTGTCTAGAATGAGGCTGATGTGATCTTTATCTTTTGCTCAAAAAACATAGTCTAGGAACTCCAACTGTTTCACCTCTTTATCGAATGCTCTCTTAATGTCATTTAATGAGAAGACAATGCTCATGTCCTAAACTACTGAGCATAGCATGAACTATTGTATAGCCTCCCATCGCATGAGTGGAAGATTCCTATAAAATTCTGCTCAAGCATCCTGAATAGCTAAATTGTACCTCATTGTCTGACCAAAATTATAGTCGTGCTACACGTCTATTTTGGATTGGTGTAGTAGCTCATCCATCTTACTTCTCTCTATAATGGTGAGGACCAATTGGTTATCCTTTGCCACAAGTTGATTATTGAGGTCTTTGACCTCTTTTGTTAGTTGCTCAACCTTAGCTTAAAAAGACTCTAGCTGCATCCTCAGCATCTCCAGATGCCCCCTTTTTTGCAACTGCTCTTGATCAGCTAAAGCAAGCTCAGACCTCTCATGAAAATGGTAGCCCAGCTAGCTCGTTTGAAATATAAAACTTTTACTTGAGTAATCTATGCTCAACTAGCAAATAAAATTCAATGAAATATGCGAATCAATCATACACTTACCATATTTGTGTGGTATGCTAAAGCTTTAAGCGCAGTATCTTGGCTTAAATCCATGAACTTCCTCTGGTTTGATGCAAATAGTCTAACCATCATTACCTTTAGTAGGGCAACTACGATTGATCCTGCCAACAGCATTGAGAGCGAATTGTGCACAACCATGGCTGAATTTATCCTAAATCGAGGAGATAACAACATTATTGTTGGAATAGCACATCATCCTTATGTTGCCCTAACAAATCATAATGTAAGAGCTAGCTTGAAACCATGATTTTTCCCTTGCCCCTCTTAACTATAGCTCTTTTCTAAATAGGATCTCCTTGCTTGATCATTTTCCTCTTTCTCCAAATAGTAGGGCTGTTGTCCATTGTCGCCATAGGTCGAGCGAGCGACTCACTTGGAAATGGTTGTGCAATTTGGGATGATAGGGCTACGACTAGAGCGACCTCCCATCGAGCCACCATAGCCTGGCGACGGTCTTTATTCCTTCGTACTCGGGCCAAAGCTTCTTACCTTGCACAATTCATTGTCTCTTTGTGATCTGCCAACATAGCAGGCAATGGAGAAATAAATGATTATAACCAAACACAAAGATGCATGCAAATAAACAAATTCAAAAATTCAACAGTATTTTTGACATAGTCAATCATCCATTGGTAAGTCTAGGTGGGCTAGCAACAAGCTAGCCAACACCAAACTTCTCTCCTCGATAAACACTGAGGCCTCTACCTGGCCAAACTTGACTAAATCTTGGATGAAGGTATTGGGCCAATTTGGAGTCTAATTACTTAGTTTTTCAATGTGACCAATCCATCATCCCCTTAGAATATTGAACCCCCAGGCCTTTGAACATACAAAAAAGTGTTATTTCCACTCCTGGTCATAGGAGAAAGATGATATGACCAAAAAATTTCAACGAGGTCAAGTAGTGAGGTAGTAAAAGCCTAACTCAACGGTGCTACCCGACTTTCAGGATATCAAAAGATGAAAGAGATTGGGAGGTTCACAAAAGAGGCTAGTTGGTTGAATAAATGCATGAGAACTAAGATACTATATATAGTCGAGAAATAATTTGGTAACAAATGGGTTATATAGACCTCTAGACCTATTAGCAGGTTGACTATTGCTGGAGTAAGAAGGAACCTAAGGCCACACCTAAAAGCTTTCTCAAACACAATAATGCACCCTTTGGGAGTTTGATGTATCCTATCTCGAGGATTGGGGACTATTAACTTATACTTGGGAGGTACATGATAGAACTCCCTATTGTGCACAAGGTCGACAGGAGTGATTTTTAACACTATTTCACTATAATGGTTGGGTGTAAAAATTCGACCACAGGACACTAGCGTATGACTCGAGCCAGCATTTCCTCTAGCAACAACACATTCATCACTCGAACTGCTAGAGGTTGAGCTATTGCTCGAAGTGCTACTCAAAATGCTATCACTACCATTCTTCCCTCAAGTGAGTTCGATCTGACCTAGTAGCCTCATTGCTACTTCCTTGGCTACCCACATCATCATGCACACCCAACATATTTAAGGAAATGTTACACTTGAAATAAGTTGGGAGGAAAACTTACAAGATCTCGATGAACTCTAGGGCATGGAATAGTGGGTAGAAAGAGCTGTAAATACAGAACTCGACTAGATGTAAAGTAGTGAAAGTGAAAAATGAGCATTTTAGCCACATCTATTTATAAGCACTTGGGTGTGAGAACCCAAATAGCTGTAATAATACAGCAGCCATCATTTAGCGCTTCGTGTGGCTAAATAAAACAGGCACATTAAATGCACTAAGCCCTGGTCAATTGCCCAAAACCTTTGTTCATTAGGCTTTACTACTTCATAACCTTACTTCCTAATCCTTTTTGTTAATGCTCTCGACCAGAATTCAAACGTGTGGGGGACTCATAATTGGGATGACCCAACTAGCCCAACCCAATGGTATTGACCCAAGAGTTACATGAGAAGTATTTGGCCAAGCCTATGTCATCTTCAAGGCTTAGTCATGTTGTTGACCTTGTCGACCTCTCACTGTGCAGTATTGGTCTCGTTGATAAAGGTACAGTGGAGGAGGTCGAACTCAGTTGGTGGACAATCCCAACGAGAGCTAAGTATCGAGGATCACCTATCTTCTGGAATAGCCAAAACTTTCTTTGAGGTCAATTCTTTTGTTGACAAGGAAGGTTAACTCATTGTAGAATCCTTTCTATGCTACATTTAATGCTTTGACAAGTGGCATGCCTATGCATTAATGGCATATCCTGCCCTAGTATTGCCTATCTTGCCATGCTATGCAGGAGGAGCGCCACCTTTATGTGCTATATTGCTTATGAAAGCTGGTGATTAAGTCACTTGGAATAGTACTTAAATATGAGAAGACCTAATGCCCCCTGCATAACGACAACCCTTTCTAAATGTTCGAGGCATCTTAGACATATCAATCATCCAAGAAAGACTATAAATATCCCATTGTCAGCTTTTCATAGGTATGCCTTTCTTCACTAAAAGCCCTCACTCTGTTGCTCAGTTTTTCGATCAATTAATATATTAATATTTCTATTAATTTATTTAACCAATAAATATATTAATAATTATATATTTATTAAAATACAACTAATATTTTTGTTAACTCATATATTTTCTAATAAAAATATTATTAATTGAAGTCTAATTAAAATATTATTTAAATTAGTAAATATTAATGATTACAAGCTAATTAAAATATTATCAATATTATTTCAAATATTACTTAATTAATTACTATTCCTATTATTAACTATAGAGATTTTAAAAAATTTATTTAATTAACAGTGCATAATAACACGGTTTAACAATTTTCTTTTGCTTATTTATTACTAAACATAGTTTTATAATGAAATATTATTGTTTTAATTTATTTTGAATTTTTTTATTTTATCAAATTATCATGTCCTAATTTTTTTAATTATAAAATATTTTAAAATAATTTTAGAATTAAATTAATTATACATCATTTTCCCACAATCATATATCAATATTACGAAAAAAATATATATACACACATACATCAATCATCCACACACACACACACACACACATATTACATTTAAAAATACAATTTCAACTTACAAACTGAATAAAAAGATAACTGATTTAATATCTACAACAAAATTTGTCTCCTACAAAATAATTCCAAACAAAGTATTTCATTTTCCATATTTTCATAAAACAAACCAAACAGTTGGCATATTCCCTGAATTTAACTCTCAAAACACACTCTCCCATAATATTTTCTAGAAAACGTCCAAAACATAACCAAACAAAGCTTTTTAACTTTTCATCTCTAGTTCCTTTTTGAGTTCACTCTTTAGCCATCTAATTGATAAAAATGCCCACCTTTTAATTTTTTTTATTTTCATTGTTTGCTAAGAAGTCAATTCTCCTCCCATTTATGGTGAACCCTCACTTTGGTCTACTTTATTGCTGCCAAACGTGTATTCTCCTCATTTTTACTCTTAGATTGCCAAGAACATAATAACATGAAGACACTTCCAACTCTTAGTCTCTTCTCCCCTCTCTCTTTACTACTATTGAAAAATTAATCAAAAATCATGGCAACAAAAGAGGCACCAGTAGCAGCTTTGAACTAAATCTCAAAGGTGGTGTTGAAAAAGGGGAAGAACAACGTGGATTGGGCTTTGTTATAACTATGTGATTGGCTAGAATCATAATAGGCCTATGCATCCAATTTGACCTTTATCAACAACTCTTTTGCTGTGCTTTTCTTAGCTACTATAGCCATGAGCTACGTGTCCATATCCTTATGCTGTTCACTTAGCTGCTCAATCCTCGACTATGTGTAGTTGAGCTGAGTCTCTACCATCTCACTCTCACCCTATTTCTTTTGGAGCTCTTCCCGATCATCCAAGGCTAGCTCGGCCTTATGATAAAAGTGATAGCCCAGCTAGTTAACTTGTAGCAGAAGCAACCTTAGTCCATATATGAATGCAAAAATAGAGATGAGTAATGAATTCTTGAAGAGTGAATAAAACTTGACTAGAAACTTACTATATTAGATTGGTATGCAAAAGCTTTCAGTGCCCTCACTTGGAGCATCTCTATTATTTTCATTTGGTCAAACATAAAGAGCTCGACCATCGTCACTTTTAGGGGCGCTGATTCGATCGACCCCATGGACATCATCGACCAGAAGTTGTGGACTGCCAGTTAGGTTCTAAATCAAGGTGAAGATAGGTTCATTAGTAAGAACAGTTTGTTGTTGGATTGATGATTAAAGAGAGTAAAGTCGATCGATTCATTTGACGCCATAATTTTTCCCTTTCCCTTATTAGTGACGATTCTCTTCTAAATGGGTTTGGATTGCTCAACCGTTGGCCTCTTTTATTAAGCTAATAAGCTATTGTTCTTGAAAAGAATGGGTTGAGATAATTGAGAAGTGGGAATAGGTAATGCTACTTCAAGTAGTGGAGCATCGTAAGGAGTAGCCTCTCATCAAGTAGACCTCTGGTAACACTCCTATGCCCTCTGTACTTGTGCCATTACTTGTTGTCAAGTTTAGTTGATTATCTCTTCCTAATTTGGAGAAATAAAATGATGTACTAACATCGATTAGAAAGTTGCACAAAACTGCTAAGAGACTGGTGAAGACATCTACCTAGTCAAACATTAGCAAGCAAGTCTAGTTAAGCAGGCAATAAACTTATTAGCACTAAGTTTCTCTCCTCAACATGCCCCAAGGCCTCAATCTGCTAAAACTCAACTAGATCCTAAATAAAGGTATAAGGCTAGGTTGGGGTTCCTTCCCAGGCATCATGACATGAATCTTCATCCAACCTCTGGGTATGTTAAATTTAACCCTACTTGGAGATCAAACAAAGAAGTAATAGAATTTCCAAGTTTAACCAAATGAGAAAGAGAGGGTCATTAGAAATTTTTGATGAGGGTGGGTCGTGAGGTAGTAAAAGTTAACTCCTTAGTACTCCCTGATTCTAGGACATTAGAAGATAAGAAAGATTGCTAAAATTTGTAAAAGTTAGGGGTTGGTTGTGAACATGCATGAGAACCACAAAACTATATAAGGTCGAGAAGCAATTAGGCAACAATTAAGTAATATATAGTTGAAGTCCTAGTAGAAGGCCAATTATTGGTTAGGCTATGTGGAACCTAAGCCTGCACCTAAAGGCATCTTCAAAAAAGGTGATGTAACTAATCAGGGGTCGATGCATCTTGTCATTTGGGCCAGGGACAATCAGTTCAAACTCTCGGGGAATATGATATAACTACTTAAAGAGCTTAAGATCACCCTCAGTAACGTTCGATATAATCTCACTATAGTGGTTGGGGGTAAATAATTGATTGTGAGAAACTAGAGGTCTGCTTGACCCAGCTTTGCCCTCTGTAGTAATGCAATTATCAATATAACTACTGGAAGAAGTTGAGATATCACTTGATGACTTACTGGACTCGCTAGTCCAGTTATCTCTCCTAGTCGTAACATCATCCGATTGAGTAGCCTCACTATTGCTTTCTTAACTGTCGTTACCACTGAAAACACTTAACATCCTTACTAGAAAAAATGTAACCGAGATAGAAAAGAATAAAACTCGCTCAAAGATTGCAGAACACTTATACAGTTAGAAAGTTTAAATATAGAGCTCGATTAGCTGAGGCTATAATAAAACATTTGATTCAAACTCTCAAGACATGGTGAAAGTGTAAAATGAAAGGTTTTACTATCGCTATTTATAGGCCTCAATGTTCAGTAACCCAAATGGTCATAATTATTATGCAGCCACCATCAATATTTCATATGCCCGACGTAACATTTCGCATGAAATGCACTAAAACCCTAGTCAATTTCTGAACTATAAGCATTGCCAACATGTTGGACTCCTTGTTGAGCTTGTTCAATTTTCATAAATTGACTACTCCTCATTCCTTCTCATTGGTCTTCTCAATCAAGACTTAAGAGTGGGAACTCATAATATGGGATAGCCTAAAGGGCCTAACCCAAAAATGCTCAACCATATCGAAGATACGATATGGGAAAACCTAATTGACCATGAGCCCAACCCATTGGTAATCGACCAAATCATCAACCAAACTTAACCCCACTGGGCATCTTTCTCCCATGCAGATATCAATATCTTTCCTAGTCGATCAAGGATACTTATTCAGAGCTCGATCTAGGAGATGCTTGATCCAACGAGTTTTCACCATATTGACTAGAACCTACACAAGTAACTTACTGGTGAATACTCTCTTCTATCTTAGAGGTCGAATAGATGTGACTGCCTTCCTGCCACATTAAATGCTCTGACAGGCAGCATATCTCCACGTTAAGGGTGCAAGCCTCCATCAGTACCATTTATTCTATCACACTTGGCTAGTATATCTCTCTACTGTACCACCTTATACTAGGGAGCTAGAGATGGTACCACCTAGAATAGTGTACAGGCTGGAGAAGACTTAAAGGTCCTTAAGCAAAGATAAAGGCCATTTTTGCATGACAAGAGCATCATGGACATATCAACCTCACCAAGAAGGTTATAAATACCCCATTGCCAGCCTTCAATAAGGTATGTTCACTATCATTCAAAGCTCTCACTTTGTTGTCCTATCTTTTGGTTGACTATACATGACTTGAGTGTCAAAATGCCTTAGTTGGGACACCTCGCCTAGTCTGATGTGTGCTATTGGTTGTAGGACTCAACCTAATTATCTTGACAAACATCTATCTCAACTTTACATCTGGTTGAATGGATTGGATATTAGCCTAATTTACCCAAAAATAGTTTACATCCTCATCAGTTATATTAAAGTTCAATTCTTGAACTGTTTTTCAATAACACATATATATCAATAACCAGTATCTACATTAAAAAATAAAAAACATATTGTATACTAAAAATATAATACCATTTTTTATGATTCAAGTACTTGATTCTAGATATATTATGCTAGATTTCCCTAGTTTGATTCATTTTTACAATTCTAGTACTTAATTTTGGATATATTATACTACAATTCGCTAAATTGGATACTATATATATCTTAAAATGTATTGTAGTTTTAGCAACCCGTAACATATATATTAACAATCCGTATCCATATAAACAAATTTTTAAATTATATCATAAATTATAAACACATCCATTGTGATAATCAAAATACTTAGATCGTAGATCGTATCCATCTAATTCTCAACCTCAACAACAACACCCACAACACTATTTTCCTAAACAATAATATCTGCAGCACTAGTAGTAGCAATCTAAGGACATGCTAGGGACTATCTTCTTCCTTGAAATTGTTTTAAGATTGCGTCAATTCGGTTGAAGCTACTATTCAACTTTGGCATATGATAAGATGCACGAAATAGGGTTCTTTTTATTGGTTGGGGATGTTGGAACCCATTTGTGGGTTTCAACGCCTTCATTACCATATGAAAGTATTGAAGGAAGCAACGAGAATATAATTTTGATTTTTTTTTCTTTCCATTTCTACAAACATGGAAATAATTAAAATAAGTTTTTAAAATATTTCAATATGCATGTATATAATTAAGATTCTAATACTACATGCATCACTATATTTACTAACTTGGAGTATTTTTATACTAAAAATATTAGTATTTCTATACTACAAATATTTGTATACAATACTAAAAAGAGTTAATCGTACAATTTTTGGAATATACTATAGAAAATTGTTAGATATGCTTTACAACCTTCAAACATACAATAGTTTGAATAGAATCCCTAAAATTAAATTGACAACATAGGCAATATAAATCATGCTTTAAAATTATGTCTATCACTATAAAAGTCAAGTATTAACAATTGAATATAGTATATATTAAAGATAACAAATATTAAAAATAAAAATAAAAGAAAAATTACCTTCATTATTAAATAACTTACAATTAGAGTTTTGAATTTGGTTACAGTCAAGTAAATAGTAATTAAAAATAAACTAACATGTAAACTTCAAACAGCCAACTTGCTTCACATAGGCCTCATATGCAAATAAACACAACCCTATTCTCTTATTATCTCATCTCATCTCATATGATCTTCTTATTCATCATATTTCTAACTTCACCAAATATACATTTAAGAAAAGAGTCTTTAAGCATAAATATCAATAGAAATAGTCTAAGGACCTACCAGTCTTCATAAGTTAAGTCTATTGCACCACTAGTTCTGCTAGGAAACACTGACCTCTGGCTGCCTTCCAACATACTTGCTCTTAATTTGTCATTGTTTTCTCGAATATGATGAATATGGATGAAAATAAAAGAAAAACACCAGCAAATGGAAAACAATTGTAATGTAAATGTTACTGCAAGCCTCCAACAAAAACCACTCACAATATGAAAAAGAAAAATAAAACGAGAGGAGCCCGAAAGTTCCAATACCTTCTTGATGAAGAGAAAAATGGAGAAAATTGGAGAGAGTAGTGGATGATACAAACAAGAAGGAAAAAACGTGGCCATGCATCTTCTCGCTATTTTTTGGGAAAGTGAGGAAAATTCAGGTCATTTTGTAATTTAAATGCCAAATGAGTGGCATTTTAGTACTTATGCAATTAGAGTGATTCTAAGAAATAAAATTTAGTTAGGGAGTGCAAACCAAGAAAAAATAAATGGAGACTAATTTGTAAAATGAAAGTAGCTTTAGCTATTTATCTCTAATTAACCGTATAATCAATTTTAGTGGTCTCATAGTAAAAAAAATTAAATTCAAAATTTATTATTAAGAAAATATTATTATTTCTTAAAAATTATTTCTAATATGTAACTGTAATGTGAAATAGTATCAATTTATATGAAAAAAAATGTGGAACATTAAATAAAATTATCAATAAAAAATATTTCCATATTTCACATAATTCTAATTATAATCTCATAGGAGGCATGGATACAAATATTTTTATAAAATATATTTCATAACAAGATTATATTGTAATTATAATAGATAAAGAAAATTAAACGACTTGGGTATTTTTCCTGTAAAATATAATTCTAAAAATCTCATTAGAACATATTGCATAAATTGAGTTTGAAATGGATAATCATTCAATTTTTAACTTTTATTACATTGTTTTTTCGAAGTTAAAAACTAGTTGAGTTCTTGAAGAAATAAATTTAAAATATTCTCACGTATTTAACATATTCAAAAATTGGAGAGTCTCAACATTTTTATTTTATTCAACATATAAATATTAAATATTTTTAAAATAATAAATTGCTTTCCTAAAAATGGAAAAATATATATTTCCAATAATTTAGCAAAACCATTTCTTTTCCTTTGTCAATGTATTTAATCATAGAAAAGATTTCTGAAGTCACAATATTTATTAATTACTACACTAGAAATGACTTGAAATTATCACAAAACACTTATTTGAAATATTTTCGTATATTCTATTTTGTTCATTCACCTATTAATAGATGATAGAATATACTTTACATTTAAAAAATAATTTTCCTGTTTTAATCGAGAGTCTTTTGAAAAATTGTTCCCTAGAATTATACCAAGTATTGATGCAATTAATTTTTAATGTTATTTATGAAAGTATAACCAGATTACTACTCTGAATATCCGAAGCTATTATTGTTATTTTTAACAAGCATTCATCATTTTCAACTTGAATTGAAAATTATAAATAAAATTTATAAATTTGCATCGATACAGGAATAGACATATTAGAATTTCTAATATAAAAAATTCATATATTTATTCATGGTTACTAAATATTATAAAATAATTTGATATTTGACAAACTACAAATTTATTGAAACTGTTGACGCCATTATTTAATTTTTTATAATTTGATTAATATTTTTTATTGAACACATAACTTGATTTATATATATTTCGTATAGTTTAATTATCCTTTTGGTCAATATACTTTATAATGGATATCTACCTTCTTAATAAATAATCATTTAGTTTTGCCACACACATTAACTAATTAAAATAAGTAGCAACGTGTTCTCTTAATCTAGCTATTAAATCATATATATATGTCTGATAGAAGATGGCCCAATAGACCTAACCCAGTAGATTTTAATCCAGAAAAGGGACGTGAAGTGGGGTGGCCCAATTGTCTATTAAGCCCATAAGAGGTCGAGCCTGGACCTGTTGTGGGCTCATTCGACCTCCCATATTCCCTCATGCCATCACTTTCAGCAGCACCGTCATCTTTTGACTAGAGCTTGTATCGAACATAGGACGTTGGTTGACCCAACTAGAGAACTAAGTAAGTGCACAGAAGAGCTAGTTGTTGACCATAGCTCAGAAATAGCACGCAAACTGGCGAGTAGGTCAACCCACCAGAAGAACCATCCTATCCCATTAAATACCCCATTAGTCGGTATGCCTTCGCATTAATGGCGTATGCTATCCTTTGTACCACCTTGACTTTTGCATAAGATAAGAGGCGCACCACTTGTATACTGCTTAGTCCAGGGAAGCTGGAGATGAAGACATCTAGAATAGTATATTAAAGCGAGAAGACCTAAAGGTTATTAGGCAAAGACAGTATCCCAATCCACATGACAAGGGCAACTTTGACATATCAACCATTTGAAGAAGGCTATAAATACTCCATTATCAGCCTCCCATAAGGTATGCCATTCTATATTCAAAAGTTCTCACTCTACTGCTCAATGTTCAGTTGACCATATACTGACTTGAGCATTGGAGTGCTTGAGCCGATAGCATCTTGGCTAGCCTGACGTTGGCTATTAATTGCAGGATTCGACCCCAATCATCTTGGAGATTACTTGTTGACCATCCTTGGGCCGATTTATTTGGATCTTAGCATTAATTCTGTTTGAAGTAGGTTTCATCCTCATCAATGTCATTGTATAAATAAAACAAAAATTATAATATGAAATTATATAGTTGGTAAAATATATGAAAAAATGTAAATAGAAAGTAGATATGTGGACTTTTATAACAGGAAATGTTCAATTCCATCAAAATTTAATTGAAATTCTACTACATTTTAAAATTTCATTTTAAGGGGAGAAGCAAGACATGTTTTCTAAATTGAACGAGTTAGAAGAGTTGATATTTATTGAATATTGTAAATTCATAACTGTGAAATTCTTTTGTTACATCTATAAATTAAAAAAAGAATGTCATTACTACATAGTAATCATCATCATAAAATTTTCATTATAAGTAATGTATTTAAATAAATGCATCACTGCTAATTGAATAAAGTATTTATATTTCTCTAATACCTTATAACTTTTTTAATCTTAATATTGGTAATTATTTAAATATTTCATAATTTATTTTCGTGACAGTCTTCTACGTATTTGAATTGATAGAACTTATGAGGAGTAATAATTATTTTATGTTATTATCATTATTATTAACTTTTCTCCAGTGTGCAATATGTGGAAACATAAATATGGGTCTTTTCATTTTTGTGAAAATGAAAAAATAAGAATAACCGTTAAATTACTAAAGTGAATCAATACAGTTTTGACATATAATATATAATTTAAATTGTTTAAATTAATGCTTAAAAAGTAAGAAGACCATGTAAAATTTTGGACTCTACACTCTTAGAATAACATGGAAGCATGTTCGAAAAATAATTATTTTAGCTCATTCTCAAAAAACAATACATACAATAATAAATTGATACACCTATAGAAGTTATTTTAATAAATTGATACAGTGAATTAAGTCTCCAAAGGTAAAAAAAAGAAAAAGAAATGACTAAAAAGGCTCAATAATTAAATAATAAATGAACTAGAAAGCAAAAAAGTGCAATTGATTAAACCTACCCACGAGGGTATCTACATCCTAGTAGATTGAAGTACACAAAAGGGAAAAAAAAAAAAATTGCTACAAGTATCAAGTCCACAGTCAAACTGGACATAAAAATTATTTGTACAAAATCAAGGACTCAAGTTCTTAGCTTTGCATTCCAAAGAAAAGAACTAAGAAAAATTTGCTAATTTTTAGAAAGGACTTAGCTCTATTTCTAGATAGCATCATTTTGGTGCCATTTATGGGAGCTTTTACATGAGAAGAAGAAACACTAAGAACATGAATGAAGCTAGAGCTTAAAATTCCAACACCCAAGTTGCTCAAGATATGAGGACATGGAGAATAACCAATCTAAGGTACAATCATGTCTAGTGCTGGAGTCTGGACTAGACGCACATCTGTCGCAAGACGGGATGCTAAAGTAGCAAGCTACACCTTTTGGAGAATCAGTTCTACAAATTGCTCAAAAGGTGTTGATAACATTGCTAGAGAATGCCCTCACAAAAGTTGTAACCAAAGCAGTTGCCTAATATACTGAAGAAGGCCATTCTCAAGTTCAACCACAATCCTTCCATCATATTTGGGAAGCTTTAGCTTCCCCAAAGTGGACAAAAAAAAGAGCCAACTCAAAGCAAGATACTGCTTCTCCCTTAACCTAGTAGGACATATGGTTATCCCTCTAAGCTAACTTATCGTAAGGACTGCATGGTGTCACTAGACTTTAGCTTACTCTTTAGTGCCTCAGCCCTCAAAAGGAGCTAAAAGTCCCAACCATCATAGCAGAGGCACTCCCTCTAGGGACTAAGATTGACTAAATGTGTCCTAACATGGTTTGATCATATTTTAATTGAATCTATTATAGGGTGGGAACAGTTGGCACATTACTTCCTCTATAACTTTTCCATCAATTGTACATAACACATAATGGCAGTGTATCTATTCATGATCAAAAAGAAAAATAAAGAGTCCCTTAAACATCACCTCAACTATTTTTTGCAGATGGTACATGAGATCCCTCATATCAACTAAGAGCTCCTAGTATCATTTAGTAGAATCTACTACACCAAACATTTCAAGAGTCTATAACTAAAACCTAACTATTTTGGAGAAACTCCTTGTTTGTGTGGAGAAGTATATTAGGATTGAAGAGGCTATGACTCCTTAAGACATTAGTAAAGGCAAAGTATGGGGTAAAGTAAGTAATAGTAAAAAAAGCCAGGAGATTGCGAAAGCAATCCTTTTTGAATTTCTCCACCTACACCCACTTATAGTCCTCAAAATATAGATATTAACTATGGTATTATAGCAAGGTTTAATTTAATAGTCCCCATAGAAGATATGAGATGACTTGAATAATTAGATATCTAACAAGTGGTGTTATTTCTATCATGACTATGAATGCACTATTGAAGAATTAATACAGGCTTTGCTATTAGAATTAATTAGTCGAAGAAAGTAGAAGACAGTAAAAGGAATGCAAAGGCAAAAGCATTGTCCATGATTGTGACATCATCGTGATGCTAATGCTAGGAGCTACCCCAACACAATTAAGCGCATTGCTAGTGGCACCACATGTTACTCTTTTTCCGTAATTAGATTATGATAATAGTTAGGAGTATTTCTTTCAAAATTTGAAGTATTGTTTCATTCATTTAGGATTCATGTAGTTAAAGTTGAATAAAAACATATTGCATTGGGATGATACCTTTTGCTTCTTTTCTTATGATTTAATTGAAATGTTTCTTACATTACCTTTTGCTTGTACTTGAATCTTGATTTGTACAAAATAATACCATATACTATAAGTCCTCTAGGGGGTTCTTGGTCACAATGCACAAGCCTACTTTAAAGCCCCATAGGGGGTAGTTAGTTGTATCATCAATGGCATCATCTTGATGTAAATCTACTATAAGACCTCATAGAAAGTATATGGTTACCACATGTAAGCCTACTATAAGGCCCCCAAGGGTTATGTGGATGCATTCTCTTGGCGTAAACCTACTATAAGGCCCCCAAGGGATATGTGGTAACCTCAAGGGTTACATGGCCAACATATCAACATTTACATTAAGACCTTCAAAATAAAGCTTGTAGACAAATGCTATCACAACATCAAACAAATGTGCGAGACCTCACCACTGAGGTTTGTGGTTGAATTCAATTCGAATGATAAAATATTATGGTAAGATTTTCCAAGCAAAGCTCACAATTAACATTCATGTCGTATCACACAATCGCAATAAGACCCCTCAAGAGGAGCTTGTCACAATTAAGATTGACAAGAAAAGGCTTCAAAGTCCCATTTACACGCTCTCACAATGTAATAATTGACATAAAAAATGCCTTAACACTAAAAAGCCATTCAATTGATCAAATATATAAATAAAGCAGAGTGAAAAGAAACTCTTGAAGTAAAATGAAGTAAATTTCAATAAGCGTTAAAAGCATCCAATCAATACTTAGCCTCATGAAAGGAAAATGAAACTAAGAATGAGCCTAACTACTACTTATGTAGAAGTTAAAATGTAAAGTAATCCTAAATAAAATAATAAAAAAGTCAACTACTAAATAAAAACTACTATTATAAGTCACTATCTATTCCTACTTAGGTGTGTTCACTTGATCCTCCACCATAGTGTCAACACCAGCCTCTAGAGCTCCACCAAACTCTCTAGTAGAAAGATTAATTAGAATATCAGGGTCAACTAGCAACAAGTCCTCTCGAGGATATGACCTAGTCTCATTAAACATATGGTAAATAGTCTGCTTATAGATCATTATCCCCTCTACCTCAATTGCCTCAAAGAATTAGTCTAAAACTTGATTCCTTAACTATATCTTCACAAGTCACAGTCACAGTGATAGGTGTTTTTACAATGTAGGCTTTAAGAAGTTTCCCTAGTTTTTACTTCATTCACACAACACACCTTTAGCTACTTATTCTCTTTTAGCAGTTCCATGCACTTTTTCTTCTTTTGGGAACACTATTGAGTGAACTTAGCAGCCTTTTTCCTAAATTATATTGTTGTTACTTCTTTACTTGGTGAGACATCGACACAACCAAGTTCCAAACCTACACCAAGAGAAATATAAAGCATGCTCAGTGAATAGCAAAATGTGACTACAAAAGAACTCGCATGTGGAACAAGTTATGTAATGAAAGTAAATACTTAGACGAGCCAAGTCTCTCGAGGTGAGGTCTCTCAACTGGGTAGAGAAAAACATCTCTAACTCCCCTTGACCATTCGTACTTACCCTGCCTTATAAGTTGTCAATCCTGAAAGTAGCCTAATCCGTTTCCCAATATGAATTAATGTTGTAGATCCAACATAAACCATAGCAACACAATCCTTTGCACCCATTGGCTTGAAAGGGTAAGAAAGTTGTAAACAAGTACTTTCTCTTGATGATCCTACCATGCGCTTCTTGTCTGGTTTAGAGATCATCACCTAAATACCATGTATGCATCAACTTTATGTGTTACTAAAGGTGGCTAAGTATGCACCTTGTCGATTGCAGATAAGGGGAGCTCAAACACTACCCGATTGGTAATACTTTCTCATGGCACAGCTCTATGCATACCTCTCATGGGACCTCTATCCATGCAAATCTTATGTTCTTACCTCCCAAAGGATAAAGAAAATGAAATCAAGCATAAGTACTAGAGAGAATGCCAAAGAAAATAAAATAAAATAAAATACATTCAACATTAGCTAACAAAGAAAAAAAATAAAAAAAATATCCTTAGGGAATATGTAAGTCATGTTAAAGGGTGACTCAAATAATCCTATCCCCATGAAGCTCCAGTGAAAGTTATGATAGACCTTACTAAGATATACTAACAATAGCGAACGACTCCACCCTTGGTAACACCTTAACCCTTGTCTAGCATAAAGAAGAACCTTTCCTTCCAAAGCTTTCGAGAAAAAGGCAAACTACTTAAGAATTTACTATTTAATTTGGGGAAGATATCAAAGAAAGGTTCATTGGGAACCTTGTGCACCCAAACAAAAAGTGATACTTGTCGTAGGAGATAACATGACATAATTCGCCAAATAGTTCTGAAATTTCATGAACTATGTAAAAGAGTCAATGAAAAATTGATTCAAACATAATAATTCCTAACAATGCACAATAATAAAGGATTTGGTAGAAAGAAAAACCTACTACTAAGATAACTACTAAACACTATGAAATATACTTGAAAAGGTAACACCGGTTATCCTTCAATGAACAAAGGAGAAACTCCAACTCATCAAAAACAAGATAACCTATGCCTAAAAAATTTTAACTCCCTTGATGAAAGCAGAAAACGAATTTCCACAACTTTAACAAAGTGCTATAAATGATATGAGCATCTTTGGACCCTTCCTCGAAAAAATCCTTTGCTTTAGAGTTGGAATATGGCTCTAATGTAGAAAATAACTTAGGAATCAGAGGATGATCATCTGACTGTTGAGACTCAATTTCATAAACTATTAATATTAAAAGAGATGCCTAAGAAAAGGCTCAAAAAATTAGAAAATTATGGATCAATAAGAGGATGATGACCTCCCACAAACTCAAACAAATTTAGATTGTTTGTGGCTACCTAAGATGGTGCCTGCAGCAGCGACCATATGTACTAGCAATGCTCCACGTGCATCAACCACCTATCCCAAATGCCCAAGACATACACCACTGAGTGTCCAAAGCAGGTACCCCACCAACAAGTGCTTTAGCACTCAATGGACACCTGACCAGCCAAAATAGTACTAGTCAGCCCAATGGCAGTTGACGGGTCCTTAATGGTAATGCTCTCACCACTATCCCCTTCTCATTTTTGTGGGCTTTGATTTAGTTTGAAATTTTGGCTTGAATTAGGTTTTACTTTCTAAGATCCCTCTCTCAAGATGAGACATTTCTCGATTTGATGAACTTAGAATAATTGCACTAACTCTCAGGAGTTGAGAGTTAAGATTCACAAATAATGAGATAAAGTAAAAGTGGAGCAAAAATAGAGCACCGGAGAAGTTATGTTGGGAATTCATCTCAAAATTTCTCATAAAAGGTGTATCTCTTCAATCTTAAACTTGCTAAGATTTTGTTGAGTCTTTAGATGAATGTAAAGTAGATGACAAAATGCTCTCTAAAAATTTGCTAGACTTTGAAATTTAAAGAATCTCAATTTGAACAAAAGTTGAGTCATTTTGAATTCCTAGCAAAAAATACAAATGATAAAAATTATTTAATTGCTACTTTTTATAATTTATTCAAGATAAATTAAGGTATGATCAAACTTAAAATTAGATCTTATATTATATTTTCAACATGAAAATAAGATTTTCAAACCAAAAAAAGGGGGGGGCCTTGTTGATATGATGAATTAAGTCACAGACAATAAAAAAAGCAAAAATAGATTAAGCCCAATTTATTATATAATAAATGAATAAAAAGCCAAACGAGCCCAATTGCTTGAGCCTACCTAGAAGGGCATCTAAACCTTAGTGGGGTGAAGTGCACAATAAAAGAAATACTATACATACCAAGCTCTAAAGTCAATTTGGGTAAGAAAAGTTTTTTGTAGAAGGTCAAAAAGTCAAACTTTGTGTTTCACATTTTGAAAAAAAGAACTCAAAAAAAACAAAATTTGCTAACTTTCAAAAAGGATCTTAGTTTCATTTCCTAGCAGCGTCATAAAAATACACACACACACAAAAAATAGATTTATAATTTACCAATGTGTTGTAAATGATCATTACTATTAATATAAAATACATGCATATTGACATTGATTTCATCAGCCTCTTTAAGTAGTGGTTTTTCAAACTTCTAAATGTTCTTACCTGCAACAACTATAACAAGTATTAATGTATGGAGACTTTATAAATGGAAAATAGCTTCTTCATATTTTAAGTTTATGAATAATGATATATAACATATAATAAAACTACACTAGACATTTGTATGTACAAATATTACATAATTTTTATTATAAAATTTATCTTGTTGTTAGTGGTTCATCTAAATAAATATATAGTTGCTAATAATTTATCTAATAGTTAACAAAATATATATTATAATTAACTTTGAATTAAAGTTTTAGTTATCTAAATAATTCTTAAAATCTTTTAGAGAAAAAGTGAATAGCATAACTAATAAAGTGAAAGAAGCTTAATCCATTGCTTCCAATGTTGAAACTATTTTGAATAGAGATCCATCCCCTTGCAATCAAGCTAAACAAAAAAAAAAAAAAAAAAAAAAAAAAAAAAAAAAAAGAGGCAAGTGTAACCTTCTTTAACATTGAGGAAGACTTTTAAAGACAAATTAATGAACTCAAACTACAAAGGTACCCAACAATTAACTGCAAAGTTCTTCAAAAATCTTTACATCTGATGAAGTTTTGCCTTAGTGACATGAATATCATCCCTCACCTTATATCCTTGGATGAAATTTTGACTATGTTGCAACCTCCTACCCTTGAATAGCTCTAGAAAATTGTCTTCAATTTGGATAGTGACAGTATGGCTGGTGTAGAAGAGTATAGTGACAAGTATTTTCAAAGTTGTTGGAGAAGTATTTTTGAGGATTTTCTAAACTTTGCTCTTAATTTCTTCAATGGGAAGCCTCTCCCCAAGGTTTTACTTCCACAACAATCACTCTGATCCGTAAGACTAATTCATCTTAGAATAGGATAGTCTTTAGACCAATCAACTTTTGTCACACTACAAATATATCCTATCAAAACTCCTGCCTACATACTATTAAAACTCATGTCCCTATCTTAAAATGATTTCATTCCTAGCAGACTAATTTGTGATAGCATACGCTTAGTAGAAATGGTCCATGGCTTTAACATAAACCACAATAACAGAATCCTTGAATTATACATTTAAAAAGCATATGATAAGGTCAATTGGAGTTGTTCTTTTTTTTTTTTTCCCAAGTGCTTGAAAATTTTGGCTTCTCTAATCTTTATACTGATTTAATTTCTAGCCTGTTCAATAATTGTTGGTTCTTTGTGATGATGAATGGCTAACCTAGTAGCTTTTTTAAATCCAGTAGGGGCCTTAGACAAGGACATCCTCTATTTTTTACCCTTTTTATCTTGACTATTAAGGTCTTAACAACAGAGCTAGATTGAACCTTTGACTCTTGACACTCTCTTTTGTTTACTCTAAGGAAAGGCTTGAGACTATCCCATCAAGCATATGCTGGTGATGTCTTTATTTTTCTTAACACATCTAAGGGCAACCCCCATATTTTCATGAACTTCATTACTGCGTATGAAGAATTCTCAGTAAGTTTCTTAACTACTCCAATAACAACTTTATGACTTACAATGGTGAATCCTTAGCTAACATTATAAGTAACATACTAGATCCTCCAAGAAGAATCTTTCCTTTACCTATCTTGGTGCTCCCTAAGAGATTTAATGCATGATTACATAATCACGAAAAAATCATAGCAAAACTTCTTGGTTGGGAGCCATAAGACTATCCAATGTTGGTAGGCTCACTTTAATCAAAAGTGTGTTATTCTGAGTATCCTTATATGTCATGCAAGTTATGAATCCACCATCAAATGTGATAACTCAAATGGAAATATTATTTAATAGATTCTTTTGGGGTTCCTCTAGTTCTAAAAGAGAGATTCATTAAATGGCATAACCTAAAATATGTTTTCCACTAGAAAAAGGAGGTTTCAACATTAGAAGCCTGTCTAACACTGCAGAGGCCATTATCTTGAAATTTGGAAGAGGTTTCGATGCTAAAACTCCCCTTAAAATGAATTCGTTCTCAAAAAGTATTGTGGCACACCATATCTGTTAGTTGTTAAAACTTCACCTTATGACTTATACACTTGGAAAAAAAACTCTACCAAATTAGGGATAATACTGAAAGACATATCTTTTGGACCCTTGGCAATGGCTTAATATTATTATGGCATGATTGCTAGCTTAGTTTATCTCCTCTTCAGGATATCCTCCAATTGCTTATATACCTAATACACTTATCAAAATCTTTTGACATGACAACTAATAGGATAGAGAAAAACTGTCTAAAGTTTTATCCTCTTCTCTAGTTGAACATAGTTGCTCTATCTCTATTAGCCATAAAGAGAAAGATAGAATTGTATGGAAACTCTCAAATGATGAAATTTCAACATCAAAAACACATGGAAGCAGCTTAGATAAATAGCTAAAAACCACAACATCATAGCATTATGCTAGAACAAAATTTGAACTCTCATTATGTCAGTCTTCATATGGAGGATCATTCTTGATCTCATCCCTAGTGATGAAAAACTTCAATCTAAATGCATCACCTTAACATCAAAATGCCAAGCTTGTAAGACCTTTAATCCACTTTGCACATTTTCCTAGAATGTCCAATGTATTTCAAAGTTTAGAAACATTTTTCATTAGTTAGGCCCTTCCAAACATCCTATTAAGGCCATAATTCCAATGCTCATTTGTAAGTTCATATGGTGTTCTTGGAATAACATAGACATAATTTGATCCTTATCACTACTAAAAGAATTATTCATAGAATCAAACACTACCTACTATATACATTTAAAGCCAACCTCGTCTGTAGATCCTAATACGCTATCTTCTTGTCTTAATGTCAAATTCTCACATATTCTTAGAAAGGTAACTCTTTAGTGAATTACCTTGTGAACACTACTTTTAGTCTCAATTTAATACCATATTGGAAAAAAAGTGATTCCATGGTTAGATAAATGATTTACTATGCTTAGATAAATAAGGCCTCCTATATTTTCAACTTTGATGAGCTGTGCTTGGTAGTTTGTTTATCCTTTGGGTTGAATGGGATTTCTTAAGCACATTTCCATGTGTGTAATAGCTTAAAAGGCAAGATAATTTAAGGTTTGCTCCCCTTATTACCTATCACATACCACTCACAATTACTAAAATTTTACTTACACAACACATCTTGATATCTCTAATAACTTCAAGTTGCTCTTAGCTAATGATGTATATTGAAACCATTTGGTTTAGCTTCATGATACTTGCTAATTCTTTAGATTTATTGGACAGTGGACACTTACGTGCCGATTCATAAAATGGTTCATGTTATTTTACTTTCAGCAAGCAACATTTGCTTTCTCAATGCTAATTTCCCACAATTATAAAACTTAAGCTTGCCTTGGCTAATGAGCCTATCGTTTCCAAACAACTTAAGCATTTTCATAGAGCTTTGCACTTTGGAGGTCGTTTTAGACCTTTATGAGCTTTTAGACTCCATGAATAACTTTGATATTTAAGTGGAGCTTTATATTTTGTGAATGATTTAAAAATATTCATTAATCTTTATGCTCTTATGAGCAACTTAGAACATTTTGTAGAGCTATATGCTTTGCGGTTGACTTAAATTATTTCACAGAGCTTCACGCTTTAGAGATCCTTCAAGATTCTAGGTGAAGCTTTGAGCTCCACAAAGAATTTATAGTTTCTTCCAAGTGTTGTTTATGCTCTCTCTTCTTTGGTAACTCTTATAATTCTCTTCAAGTAGCTATGTGTTGACTTCTCTTGAGGTCCCTTTGAGAAAATAGAGAAACGAGTCTAGTGTGAGCAATATATTGGAGCTGAATGCAGAGAATGGGTGAAAGACTACCATTAGGTATTAGGTGCCCAAGAAGTTGCCTGGATGAAGTGCCCATTAGGTAGCTCTATATGGAGATTGCTTATGAGCAGCTGGGATTTCTTGTCTACCCTTAGGTGGCTACATACTTGAGTGCGATCATTTAGAAAGATGTTCCAAGAGCTACTTAGGGTCTCAAGTAGAATTTTAGATTTTATGAATACCTTAGTATGTTTGGTGGAGCTTCATGCTTCAAAGACCACTTAGGATAATTTGGATAGTTATGGATCAACAAATGATTTAGGAGTTTTCTCTTAGAGCTTTACACTCAGGATATCATTTTGGTCCATTGGCAGAACTGAGCTGTTTGGAGTGTCGCTTAGGGTCTTTCGTTAAATGATATCATTGTGTGTGCCTTTTAGGTTCCCCAACATAGGTGAAAATTGTGTGCGCCTCTTAGGTTCCCCAACATAGGTGTCTTTTCACATATTTTTTAAGGTCTTATAACTAATATGATCTTTGCAAGCCCCCCTTAAAGACTATTTTAGTAAGCTTAATTTTGGGATCTTATAGTAGAACTAATTATTGCAAGATCTCTCATAAGGGACATTGACCATAGTAGAGTAGTATTTAAACTAGGAATTAGTCTTTTTTTGCTTTTCTTCTATTGAGAGCTACTTTATTTTTGTTTTACATTAGTAGTATATTAGTTTCTATTTTCCCTTGGATGGCTAAATATGGGCTAAGCATCGTTTGATACTTTGAGTGTTTGAGAATACTTGACTTTGTTAATATTTTTTCTCTTTATGGATTGTTAAGTAGTTGTTTCTAGCACTTGCATACTTAATCATTAAGATGACTACATAGTTATTCTAGACTTGTTTTTCTTTGTATTACTTATATCTTGCCAACTCTTGCAATTTTTTGCTTTGTTCCCAATTTTTCTGGACTTTGTTGTAGGGAAAAGATATGACTGTGAGACCACATGAGGGTCTTACAATGAACTTAATTTTATAAGCCCTATTAAGGGGTCTTATCATAGTTACTTCTTGTTAGCATATCCCTTTAGAGTTTTATTGTAGCTTTCATTATTTTCGTGAATCCCTCTTGGGGATGTTGCTAAACTTGTAGTTACTCCTTGTTCCTCTTTACGGGTGTTGTTGAAGTCGCTACTGCTACATGCCCCTTTGGGGGTCTTATAATAGTTTTAGTTGCTGCATGCCCTCTTTGGGATCTTACAACAGTTTTTTACCATGTGCTCCTAAGAGTTTTATAATGGTTTTTAAGTTTACCACATGCTTGTTGGGGATCTTATATTAGTCTTTAGCTATGTGGCTTGTTGGAAGAGTCTTATAATAGTGCTAATATTGTTTGCTATGTGTTCCATTTCATTGATCATTTGATAAAGTCATCATTGTTTTCCTTCTGATCTATTGTTTTCTTGTTTCTCTATAGAGAGAGGTGCTCAAGGTCTCCTACATAGATGTTCCATAGAGGAAACCACTTGAGGTCTCTCATGGAGATGTTCAGTGGAGGGGGTTGATTGGGATCTTTCATAGAGATGTTATTTTTACATGTCTCTTGAGGTCTTTCTACAAATACATTGTTCTTGTAATATTTTAATTTGAAATAAGACAAGTATTAAGAGTTAAGTGCTTTATGGAATTTAGAAATAACTTTGGCCACTCCATGAGTTTGGACAGACTAATTTATAACAAGAAATGGATGGTGTATAGTTACTAAAAACTAAATCTAACTTTCTTGAAAGAAAACTAGTTTAGTTAACCAAAATTAATACTTTTCTTGGAGATGCCTCGTTATGCTTTAAAGGGCAAGCTCTTTGAGATAAGGGTGTTTATAGCCTAGAATGCCCATTTTCCTTATGTGTTTTACAACTTTTACGTGCTTGCATTCTGGCTCTCTATTCTTTACATGGTCTTTCTTATCTTAGATCCAACTTTGTGATGGGTCACGAAGTTATAGTCTCCCATATTGTTTAATTTTTGGACCACTAAGTAGTTTGTTTGCAGCTTCTGTGAGCTCCAAGAACCTTTGTAATCTATTGTCCTCTAGTAGATTTTTTTTATTACAACAAAGTGAGATGATGTATTCTTCATAGAAAGTTTAGGAAAAGATTTAGCACCATTAAGCTAGGCAGCTATAAGTGGGGGCTTGAGCAAGTGCCTTTACTAGATAGGATCTCATTTTATCTACCATTTGTCTTCAAAATTCCATCTCTAACCTTGGAGTTGCTTATTATATTACTTGGGGTAATTTTCACTACTTCAAGGGTCTTTCCAACTTTAAGCTCCCTTTTCTTCACCCTCTTCTCTTAGCCACTCACTTCTATAGTTTCTCCATTGGGTCCAACAAGAAGGGAATTAGGTTTCTGCAGTTGGATATTGATCTTATCTAGGTAAGAGGAAGCGTCATGGGGTAAGATATTTATGGAGGTTTTATTGTCTATTAGGATTCCCCTCACCAAGAATGGGCTAAAGAGGCCAAGATTATTAGGGCGCTAATGAGTTCACTTTTGTTGCTTCCAAATCCTGGATAACTAAGGGGCAGACTTTGCACATAAAGAAAGCCTTTAGGGGAATAGGTTTGCACTTGCTTTGTGACCCTTATTGGGGGGCTTTTACATATTACCTTTAGTAAGGTTGCTATAAGACATCAATATAGGTACACAACAGATAGATTGTTAACCCTATGTGGTTGTGGCCTTTTTCAATATTTCAATCTCCATTCTGGCGTCTTTGAGTTCTATGCTCTGAGTCCATATTATTTTGTCAATGGTCACCTTTTACACTTTGTGATAGCTTTTTAGGTTATCCATACTAGATTAATTTTTCAATCTTGACCATAAGGCGGATATATTCTTTGATAATATATCTTTCATTGCAATAGAAGTGCTAGCACTTTTTCAAAATCTACCTCGTGGGATTTTTTTAATCGTTGGGCACCCTTTTGGTCACCCATTATAAGGTATTCCCATTACTTTTTCAATTATCCATCATTTTTCATGATTCTCAATAAAAATTATTATTTCTCTAGTGTGGATGCACTTCTCTACACAAATCGAGAGCTTCTCTGAATTGGCTGAGTGCTTACTTGCTGTAGGTTTCTTGATCCTTATATGTCTCATGCCTTGTTACAGATGCTAGGTAAGGAGTTTTGGATTGAGGTGTGAAATCTCATCTATTGTTTGGATGAAATACTTATGCATGTTTTCCCATTTCTTTTGCTTTATGTTGAAGAAATGGGTTGTAGTCTGAAGGTACCTCTAGTTGCCATGGAGTTGTTTAAGAGGCACTTCACAGACCTCTTTAGTTTAATGATGGTTCTAGAAAAATGTAGATGAAGCAAAGTAACGACACATTCCATCTAGTGTATAGCTCTAAGCATGCTATGTCATCATCTAAGTACTTTTGTGGATCTCCAATTCCATTAAACTTCGGAGGATTAATCACCTTAAATTGGTAATGGTAGTAGTGGTAAGGATCTAGCTACCAATTAAGCTTTGGGGGAGAAGCCATGAGGCTGCCACTTTTTACTATTCGGCTACTACATAAGCGATCAACCTTGGGGAAAGATGACAATGAGATCAACCCCTCTTCTACTTCAAGCATATGTGTACAATCTTCCCTCGAGTGTTGTTGGACATTGTATAGATCCATTATGTTAGCTATAATTGATGGTAGGGTATTTTCCACCAATGTTATGGTGGTCTGTTTGCGAATTTATAAGATTGGCCCTTTAGGTTGTGGTGCCATGTAGCTCAGCATCAAACTCCCAAGGACAATGTTCCACGACACTCTGCATTATCAACTTTATTGTTGCTTGCAGTAAGACATCTTCTACCACTATCATGAAGACCATCCTGGGTAGTTTGTAGTGTTTCTCCTCTAGGTAGTTGATCTTGCAAATAGGTGTTGCCTCTAGTGGAAGGTGCATGTAGGGCACTGGAGCCTTCAGCTCTGGATGTCATCTACATCCTCAATATTTCGTACATTAGTATGGAGTTTTCACAGACGACGCCAAGATGATGATGCACTTCTGCTCTTGAATGTGTTTGTATAATGTTAGAGCTCGAGATTGCTTTTCTAATGAATGATTAGATAGATTTTTTAGTTTTAGAAGTTGGAATTAATATTGATTAAGTACTTAGTGGGCTGTAAGCCACTTGAATTTGAGTGCCTATTTTGGTGGGCTTAATTTTTTAGGCCTACTGGCCTTTTCTCATTCATTTATTTAATTAGTTAGATTATTTAAGTACCTTTTATTTTTCTATCCTTATGGTCCTATATCTCCATATAAGATATAATTGAATTTTATACTTTATTTATAATATAAAACTATAATATTTATTTAATAAGTTGATTTTATTATTAATTATCCTAAGTAATTATTAGATATTAATATTTCCATCAAAAATAGGTATTAATTTTAATCAAAAAGTTTTTTGAAACAACATAAGAGAGTAGATAAAAGAAAATGATAGATGTGAGAAATTCTCTAAATTGATTCGCACAGTAGCTCTATAACTTCAAAGAAGGGTGCTTGTTAATATTCAAGGGTGGATGTTAAGTCCATACATGAGTGTTACTGTCGGTGCATTGCGGAATGACCATAGAAATTGATCATCTATTCTATATTCTTGATTTTAGTATTAAGGTTAGGGGTGTAAATGAGATAAAATAATTTATGAATAGTTCGAATTTATCAGTTAAATGAATTGAGTCGAGTTTAATAATATTTGATTTAAAAAGCTTGCAAGTTTAAATAAGTTTTTTTATATAATTTGTATATATAATTATATACAATAAGGTTCATAATGATAAGTCAATAATAATAATAATAATAATAATAATAATAATAATATTTTATTTATTATTTTTAAGAAAATAAAAAAAATTAAAAAGTTTATAATTAGAGATTTTATTTTGAGTTTAAATGAGTTCGAATTAATCCATTTTTTTAAGGTAGGGGGTCGCCCCAATCATAGTTGAG